>BPLQ01007073.1:1200000-1618621 GCA_021605075.1 Caerostris darwini
TAAATCAGTTATAAAGTCTTAAATACGAGAATAAGAGTATCTTTTTATTTAGTGAATTAAAAAAATTACTTCAAATATCTATTTACAAGATATTTGAAGTAATTTTAATGTATGTATATATATGTAAATGTATTATGTATAGATATACGAATACATTATTAGTATGTACATTTTAATTTATGTAAAATACTTTTATGTGTTATTATTTTAAGGGAAATGGAAAATTGTCGAAATCCATCGCGAAATCTGAAAACTAATACAATTCTGTCTACTTTAAAATATACTTAGGGAATATTTCTATCAGGTTTCAATTTGAAAATTTATCTTAACAACTTTTGGAAAGTTCAGAATTTTGAAATATAAAGTATTAATTCATTATTTGAATACGTAAAATTCTATTAATATAAAATTCCTTATATAAAATTTATCAGAGTTAAAGAAAAAAATTTTTAATTGAAATATATAAAATTACTGTAAAAAGGAAGTCATTTAATAATGTCTAAGTTATTTAAAATAACAAAAAAATATTTGTCTGGAAAAAAAAGGAGTAAATAAGTTTGGAAAATTTAACATTATTTTGTTTTAAATTCAATCACTTAAGGAATTACATTGTATATTTTTAACTAACACAATTCTATTCTATGAAATTTAATTCATTATTCCAACACAATTTCATTGTTGAAATAAAAGAAGCAAACAATATTCAAACTCCATGTCAAAACACAAAAGAAAAAACAAACACAAAATATTAAACTAAAATTGAAATCTATAAAATTAAAGAATCACTTTTAATAATGTCTAAGCTGTTTAAAATAACAAAAAAAAATATTTGCGAAAAAAAAGGGGTAAAAATGTATTAAAAAATAAAAATTTTATTTGTTTTAAATTCATACATTTAAGGAATTTCATTCCATAATTTTTAACTAACACAATTATATTTAACGAAATTTAAATCATTATTCCGACGCAATTTAACCGTTAAAAAAAGAAGCAGAAAATGTTCAAGCTCTATCTCAAAACACACAAATAAATAATCATAAATAAATATTTGGGGGGGAAAGTTTTGAAAAATGAGCATTATTTTGTTTTAAATTCAATCACTTAAGGAATTTCGTTCCGAAATTTTAAAACAATTATACAGAGTGACATTCAATTCATTATTCAGACGCAATTTAATTGTTAATAAAAAGAAGCAAACAATGTTCAAGCTCGTTCTCAAAACACAAAAACCAACCAATACTTATTTTAATCAACTCTTTACTTTGAGTAGCCTCAATAAAAGTTTCTGAAATGGACTCTTAGCTTGGAGGAAAATGAATTAGTTAAAAAACATAAAGTAACGTTAGGTATCTAATACATTACAAGGGCCAATCAAATTTGCGGCAGCATATGATCAAATACTTGATAAAAGTCAAACACGAATTATAGCAAGCTTTTAGAACAATGTCAAGAAAATGGAAGATTCAGCCTTTTAGGCAAATTAATGTAAGAAGCAGTTCAGAGAATAATAAAAAAAGAAGATATTATAATCTTGTAGAATTTACCATTAAGGATAAAGGCGAAAAGGAAGCAGCAAGGGCTTTGAAGGGCTTTTCTGAGGTACAAGGTCTGACCTTCCTGGTAATTTGTCTTCGTTCATAATGCTTCTGACAATGAGCGTCAGAAAAATATTTTCTTCTTTTTCTTTTTTTCTAAATTCATTCTTCCCTTTTTCTGTCTTTTTTGATAGAAGTAAGCTGTGTTTCACATTTTCCCTTTTCTCTCCCTTTTTTTTCCCCTTTCGACCCTTATCTGCATTAATTTTTTTCTCAATTTTATTTTTTCGTACCACACTTGGAACATCTCCTTCTGGCCGTCTTTGATGTATTTTTAGGGTTTGGCAAACACTTTTAGTGAATGCGTCTGCTTACTGAAATCCGAAGCGAAATCAAAGCGCCCGTGAAAACAGAAAGTTTTATTTTCAAGGGGAAAAAGGTAAAGAGAGGGAAAGGGAAAAAAAAGGAAGTGTTATAAAATTTTCTTACATTGCATTCAAAGTTCGGGCTCAAGAATTTGTCCTTGAGGTTTAAGGAGTTTTTTTTTAATAGAATCCAGAGGTGGATTTCACCTTAAGAAGTTGGAAATTTATCTGATAATATTTCAGCAAAGTTAAAAAAAAAGTTAAAAGTTTAAAATTAAATGCTTAAGGAAAGTTTTCATATTTTCTTGCTTTATTATAAACTCTTTCCATTCAAATCAAAGTGTTTTCCTTTAAACTATCAAACATTCACTGTAATAATTAATTGTAATTTCACATCATATATATATATATATATATAAAAATTGTAATTGTGCTTACACCTATGCACTAGAAGAACTCCCCTGTGGCGTTTAGAAGATGTGCTCAGTAGGCATCAAAACTCTCACTCGAAAGGAAATACAGCACAACCAGCGCTGCCGCTAAGAAATGTTTAGTACAGCGCAATCCCACTCTTCAGTTGAGAAACGTTTAGTTTACTGTCTTTCATCCCGACAGGAAATATATTTAGCGCCTCCCGGCGCATTAGTTGGCCTACTGACTCTCACCTGGAGAGGAAGTATATTTCGCGTACTTGAGTATCTGTAATTTAGGCTTAGAAGTGGAATTATAGCAATCTGTTAGAACAATGTCAAGAAAATGGAAGATTCAGCTTTTTACGAAAATTAATGTAAGAAGCAGTTCACAGAATAAAAAAAAATATTATAGCATTGAATACTTTTCCATAATTTTTAACTGACACAACTACATTGAGGAGTAAAATTCGATTCATTATTCCAACGCAATTAAATTAAAAAAAAAAAAAAGCAAACAATATTCACGCCTGATCTCAAAACACAAAACCAGCCATTCCTTATTTTAATCAACACTTTACTTTGAGTAACATCAATAAAAAATTCTGAAATTTTATTCTTACCTTGGAGGAAAATGAATTATTTAAAAACATTAACTTAAGCATCTAATACATTACAAGGGCCAATCAAATTTGAGGCAGCAGATGATCAAATACTTGACAAAAGTCAAACGTGAATTATAGCAATCTTTTAGAACAATGCCAAGAAAATGGGAGATTCAGTCTTTTAGGCAAATTAATGTAAGAAGCAGTTCACAGAATAATAAAAAAAAGATATTATTATATTCAGTATTTGAATTGAATGCCATTCCGTAATTTTCAACTAACATAGTTATATTGAGTGAAATGTAATTCATTAGTCCGACACAATTTAATTCATTATTTAATTGTTAAAAAAAGAAGCAAGCAATATTCAAGCCCAATTCTCCAAACAGAAAACCAGCCAATCCTTATTTTAATCAACTCTTTACTTTGGGTAACCGTCAATAAAAATTTATGAAATGGATTTTTAGCTTGGAGGAAAATGAATAACTTAAAAACATGATCAAATACTTGACAAAAGTCAAACGCGAATTATAGCGATCTTTTAGAACAATGTCAAGAAAATGGAAGATTCAGCCTTTTAGGCAAATTAATGTAAGAAGCAGTTCACAAGAATAATAAAAAAAGGAAAATATTATCATCTTGTAGAATTTACCATTAAGGATAAAGGCGAAAAGGAAGAAGCAAGGGCTTTGAAGGGCTTTTCTGAGGTACAAGGTCTGACCTTCCTGGTAATTTGTCTTCGTTCATAAGGCCTCTGACAATGAGAGTCAGAAAAATATTTTTTTCTTCCTTTCTTTTTTTCTTCCTTCATTCTTATCTCTTTCTGTCTTTTTTGATAGAAGTAAGCCGTGTTTCACATTTTCTTTTTCCCCTTTATTTTTTTTCCCTTCGACCCTTATCTACATTAATTTTTTTCCCCTTTTTTTTCGTACCTCACTTGGAACATCTCCTTCTGGCCGTGTCTGATGTATTTTTAGGGTTTGGCAAACACTTTTAGTGAATGCCGTCTATTTACTGAAATCCGAAGCGAAATCAAAGCGCCCGTGAAAAGAGAAAGTTTTATTTTCAAGGGGAAAAGGTAAAGAGATGGGGGAAAAAAGGAAGTGTTATAAAATTTTCTTACTTTGCATTCAAATTTCGGGCCAAAAAGAATTTTTCTTGAGGATTTAAGGAGTTTTTTTTAATAGAATCCTGAGGTGGATTTCACCTTAAAGAAGATGGAATTTTATCTCATCATATATCAGTAAAGTTAAAAAATTATGTCCATTAACTTAAAGAAAATTTTCATATTTTCTTACTTTATTACAAAATCTTTCCTTTCAAATCCGAATGTTTGATTTTTAACAATCCATCATTCAATGTAATTAGTGATATATATATAATATTGTAACTGTGCTTCCACCTATGCACTATAATAACTCCTCCTGTGTTGTTTAGGAGATATGATCAGTAGGAATCAAGACTCTCACTCGAGAGGAAGTACAGTGCAACCGGCTTTGCTGTTGAGAAACGTTTAATACAGAGCAATCACGCGCTTCTATTTAGAAACGTTTAGTTTACTGTCTTCCATCCCGAGGGGAAATATATTTAGCGCATCCCGGTGCATTATTTGGCCTACAGACTCTCATCCGGAGAGAAAGTATATTTCGCGTTCTTGAGTATCTTTAATTTAGACATAGAACTGGAATACGTCCCCGAATCTATAATTATTTATCGTATTATCGTGATCTCTCTCATAATTTTTTAACTAACACAGTTATATTAATTGAAATTTAATTCACTATTCCAGCGCAATTTAATTGTTAAATAAAAGAAGCAAGCAGTATAAAAGCCCCATATCAAACACAAAACCAGCCAATCCTTATTTTAATAAACTCTATACTTTGAGTAACATCAATGAAAATTTCCGAAATAGATTTTTAGCTTGGAGGAAAATGAATTAGTTAAAAACATAAGCATCTACTACATTAGAAGGGCCAATCAAATTTGCGACAACTAATGATGAAATACTTGACAAAAGTCAAACGCGTATTATAGGAATCTTTTTGAACAATGTAAAAAAAATGGAAGATTCAGCCTTTCAGGCAAATTAATGTAAGAAACAGTTCACAAAATAATAAAAAAAAGGATAACATAATCTTGTAAAATTTACCATTAAGGATAAAGGCGGAAGGGAAGAAGCAAGGGCTTGAAGGGCTTTTCTGAGGTACAAGGTCTGACCTTCCTGGTAATTTGTCTTCGTTCATAATGCCTCTGATAATGAGAGTCAGAAAAATATTTTTTTCTTTCTTTCTTTCTCTTTTTTTCTTCATTCATTCTCCCCTTTTTCTGTCTTTTTTGATAGAAGTAAGCTGTGTTTCACATTTTCTTTTTTACCCCCTTTTTTTCCCCCTTTCGACCCTTATCTACATTAATTTTTTTTTTCCCATTTTTTTTCGTACCTTACTTGGAAACATCTCCTTTCTGGCCGTGTTTGATGTATTTTTAGGGTTTGGCAAACACTTTTAGTGAATGCGTCTGTTTACTGAAATCCGAAGCGAAATCAAAGCGCCCGCGAAAAGAGAAAGTTTTATATTCGAGGGAAAAGGTAAAGAGAGAAAGGGAAAGAAAAAAAAAGGAAGTGTTATAAAATTTTCTTACTTTGCATTCAAAGTTCGGGATAAAGAATTTTTTTTGAGGTTTCAGGAATTTTTTTGAATAGAATCCGGAGGTGGATTTCACTTTAAGAAGATGGAATTTTATCTGATAATATTTCATTTGAGTTAAAAAAAATTGTGTCCATTAACTTAAATTTTCATGTTTTCTGACTTTATTATAAACTCCTTCCTTTCAAATTTGAATGTTTATTTTTAACTGTCTAACCTTCATTGTAATTATGCATTATATATTCCCCCCCTGTGGCGTTTAGGAGATATTGTCAGTAGGTATCAAGCTTTGTTCAAGTAGGCATCCGTAGCATCTCACTCCAGAGGAAATACAGACCAAATACGGCGCTGCCGCTGAGAAACGTTTAGTACAGCTCAATCACGAGCTTCTACTGAGAAATGTTTAGTTTAGTCTTTCATTGGGAGAGGAAATATATTTAGCTCATCCTGGCACATTATTTGGCCTACAGACTCTTACCCGCAGAGGAAATATATTTCGCGTATTTGAATATCTTTAATTTAGACTTAGAACTGGAATTATTCCACGAATCTTCTTATTAATCCATTATTTATCGTATTATCGTAATCCCTCCAATAATTTTTAAATAACACAGTTATATTGAGTGATATTTAATTCATTATTCCACCGCAATTTACTTGCTAATAAAAAGGTGCAAATAATATTGAAGCCCCATCTCAAAACACAAAACAAGCCAATCCTTATTTTAATCAACTCTTTACTTTGAGTAACATCAATAAAAATTTCTGAAATAGATTTTTAGCTTGGAGGAAAATGAATTAGTTAAAAACATCAACTCAAGTATCTTATACATAACAAGAACCAATCAAATTTGCTGCAGCAGATTATCAAATACTTGACAAAAATCAAACGTTAATTATAGCAATCTTTTAGAACAATGCCATGAAAATGGATGATTCAGCCTTTTAGGGAAATTAATGTAAGAAGCAGCTCACAGAATAATAAAAAAAAGAAGATATTATAATCTTGTAGAATTTACCATTAAGGACAAAGGCGAAAAGGAAGAAGCAAGGGCTTTGAAGGGCTTTTCTGAGGTACAAGGTCTGACCTTCCTGGCAATTTGTCTTCGTTCATAATGCCTCTGACAATGAGCGTCGGAAAAATATTTTTTTCTTTCTTTTTCTTCTTTTTCTTCATTCGTTCTTCCCTTTTTCTGTCTGTTTTGATAGAAGTAAGCTGTGTTTCACATTTTCTTTTTTACCCCCTTTTTTTTCCCCTTTCGACACTTATCTGCATTAATTTTTTTCCCTTTCTTTTTCGTACCTCACTTGGAGCATCTCCTCTGGCCGTGTTTGATGTATTTTTAGGGTTTGGCAAACACTTTTAGTGAATGCGTCTGTGTACTGAAATCCGAGGCGAAATCAAAGCGCCCGTTAAAAGACAAAGTTTTATTTTCAAGGGGAAAGGTAAAGACAGAGGGGAAAAAAAAAAAAAAGAAGTGTTATAAAATTTTTTTACTTTGCATTCAAAGTTCGGGCTAAATAATTTTTCTTGAGGTTCGAGGAATTTTTTGTAAAAAATCCGGATGTGGATTTCACCTTCAGAAGATGGAATTTTATCTGATAATATTTCAGTATGTCCATTAACTTAAAGAAAGTTTTCGTATTTTCTTACTTTAATATCAATATTTTTCTTTCAAATCAGAATGCTATCTTTTCTTTGCTTTCCTACCCAACATTCATTGTAATTAGTGAAATATATATTGTAACTGTGCTTCCACCTATGCACTATAAAACTCCCTATGTGGAGTTTAGGAGATATGGTCAGTAGGCATGAAGACTGTTATTCGAGTGGAAGTACAGCGCTACCGGCGCTGTCGCTGAGAAACGTTAAGTACAGCACAACCGCACGCTTCTATTGTAAAACTTTAGTTTACTGTTTTTCATTCCAAGAATAAATATATTTAGCGCATCCCGGGGCATATTTGGCCTACAGACTCTCATCCGAGGTAGAAGCATATTTCGCGTACTTGAGTATCTTTAATTTAGGTTTAGAACTGGAATCCTTCCATTAATCAATATTTATCTATCTTATTAAATATTGTATAGCTCTAATTGTATGTGTGGGATGTTTGGTGTGTGTAAATAAAGCTGTATGTTCTCAAACTTATCCCTTTTCTTTTCCCTTCGACCCCCATTTCATTAATTTTTTTCCCTTTCTTTTCGTACCTCACTTGGAACATCTCCTTCTGGCCGTGTTTGATGTATTTTTAGGGTTTGGCAAACACTTTTAGTGAATGCGTCTGTTTACTGAAATCCGAGGCGAAATCAAAGCGCCCGTGAAAAGAGAAAGTTTTATTTTCGAGGGGAAAAGGTAAAGAGATGGGGGAAAAAAAAAAAAAAAAAGGAAGTGTTATAAAATTTTCTTACTTTGCATTCACAGTTCGGGTCTAAAGAATTTTTCCTTGAGGTTTAAGGAATTTTTTTGAACAGAATCCTGAGGTGGACTTCACCTTAGAGAAGATGGAATTTTTACAGATAATATTTCAGTAAAGTTAAAAAAACTGTGTCCATTAACTTAAAGTTTTCATATTTCCTTACTATATTATAAACTATTTCCTTTCAAATAAGAATGTTTTCTTTATAACTGTCTAACATTCCTTGTAATTATATAAATTGTAACTGTGCTTCCACCTATGCACTATAAGAACTCCCTCTGGGGTATTTAGGTCAGTATGCACCATGCTGTGGTCGGTAGCATCTCACTCGAGAGGAAATACAGCACAATCGGCACTGCCGCTAAGAAATGTTTAGTACAGCGCAATCCCGCTCTTCTATTGAGAAACCTTTAGTTTACTGTCTTACATCACGAGAGTAAATATATGCAGCGCCTCCCGGGGCATTATTTGGCCTACAGACTTTCCCTTGAACAGGAAGTATATTTCGCGTAATTGATTGTCTTTAATTTAGGCTTAGAAGTAGAATTATAGCAATCTTTTAGAACAATGTCAAGCAAATAGAGGATACAGTCTTTTCGGCAAATTAATGTAAAAAGCAGTTCACAGAATAATAATTAAAAAAAAAATATTATAATCTTTTAGAATTTACCATTAAGGATAGAGCCGAAAAAGAAGAATTGAGCATATATACATATATGCTCAATTCTTCTTTTTCGTGTGTAGAAGAGAACTTTGAGTATATACAATATAATCTTTTCGGTTTTAAATTCAATCTTTTAAGGAATGTGATACCATAATTATTAACTAACATAATTATATTGAGTAAAAATTTAATTCATTATTCCAACACAATTTAATTGTTAAAAAAAAAGAAGTAAACAATATTCCAACCCCATATAAAACGCAAAACAAGCCAATCCATATTTTAATCAACTCTTTACTTTGAGTAACCGTCAATAAAAATTTCTAAAATAGATTCTTAGCTTGGAGGAAAATGAATTAGTTTAAAAATATAAACTTAAGCGCAAGGACCAATCAAATTTGGGCAGCAGATGATCAAATACATGACAAAAGTCAAACGCGAATTATAGCGATCTTTTAGAACAATGTCAAGAAAATGGAAGATTCAGACTTTTAGGCAAATTAATGTAAGAAGCTGTTCACATAATAATAAAAAAAAAGAAGATATTATAATCTTGTAGAGTTTACCATTAAGGATAAAGGCGAAAAGGAAGAAGCAAGGGCTTTGAAGGGCTTTTCTGAGGTACAAGGTCTGACCTTCCTGGTAATTTGTCTTCGTTCATAATGCCTCTGACAATGAGCGTCAGAAAAATATTTTTTTCTTTCTTCTTTCTTCTTCATTCATTCTTCCCTTTTTCTGTCTTTTTTGATAGAAGTAAGCTGTGTTTCGCATTTTCTTTTTGTCCCCTTCATTTTTTTTTCCCTTTCGACCCATATCTACATTAATTTTTTTTCCCTTTTTTTTTCGTACCTTACTTGGAAACATCTCCTCCTGGCCGTGTTTGATGTATTTTTAGGGGTTTGTCAAACACTTTTAGTGAATGCGTCTGCTTACTGAAATCCGAAGCGAAATCAAAGCGCCCGTGAAAAGAAAAAGCTTTATTTTCAAGGGGAAAGGTAAAGAGATGGGGAAAAAAAGGAAGTGTTATCAAATTTTCACTTTTAGAAGGTAGAATTTTATCTGATAATATTTCAGTTGAGTTAAAAAACTATGTCCATTAACTTAAAGTTTTCATATTTTCTTACTCTATTGTCAACACTTTTCTTTCAAATCAGAATGCTTTCTTTGCTTTGCTTTCCTACCCAACATTCATTATAATTAGTGAAATATATACTGCAACTGTGCTTCCACCTACGCACTATAATAACTCCCCCTGGGGCGTTTAGAAGATATATCAAAACGCAAACACAAATCAATCCTTATTTTAATCAACTCTTTACTTTGAGTAACATCAATAAAAATTCCTAAAACGGATTCTCAGCTTGGCGGATAATGAAGTTAAAAACATAAACTTAAGTATCTAATACTTTACAAGGACCAATCAAATTTTCGGCAACAGATCATCAAAGACTTGACAAAAGTCAAACGTAAATTATCGCAATCTTTTAGAACAATGTCAAGAAAATGGAAGATTCAGCCTTTTAGGCAAATTAATGTAAGAAGAAGTTCACAGAATAATAAAAAAAAGAAGATATTATAATCTTGCTGAATTTAAATTTACCATTAAGGATAAAGGTGAAAAGGAACAATTGAGTATATATGAGTTGAGTACAGAAGAGAATTTTTGAGTACATACATTACAATCTTTTCTGTTTTAAATTCAGTCTTTTAAGCAATTTGATACCATAATTATATTGAGTAAAAATTTAATTCATTATTCCAACGCAATTTAATTGTTAAAAAAAGAAGCAAACAATATTCAAGTCCCATAAAAAAACGCAAAACAAGCCAATCCTTATTTTAATAAACTCTTTACTTAGAATAACACCAATAAAATTTCTAAAATAGATTCTTACCTTGGAAGAAAATGAATTAGTTAAAAAACATAAACGTAAGCATCTAATACATTACAAGGGCCAATCAAATTTGCGGCAGCAGATGATCAAATACTTTGCCATAATTCGAGTTTGACTTTTGCCATCTTTTAGAACAATGTCAAGAAAATGGAAGGCAAATTAATGTAAGAAGCAGTTCACAGAATAATAAAAAAAAAGAAGATATTATAATCTTGTAGAGTTTACCATTAAGGATAAAGGCGAAAAGGAAGAAGCAAGGGCTTTGAAGGGCTTTTCTGAGGTACAAGGTCTGACCTTCCAGGTAATTTGTCTTCGTTCATAATGCCTCTGACAATGAGAGTCAGAAAAATATTTTTTTTCTTTCTTCTTTTACTTTTTTTCTTCATTCATTCTTCCCTTTTTCTGTCTTTTTTGATAGAAGTAAGCTGTGTTTCTTATTTTCTTTTTGTCCCCTTCATTTTTTTTTCCTTTCGACCCATATCTACATTAATTTTTTTTCCCTTTTTTTTTCGTACCTCACTTGGAAACATCTCCTTCTGGCCGTGTTTGATGTATTATTAGGCTTTGGCAAACACTTTTAATGAATGCGTCTGTTTACTGAAATCCGAAGCGAAATCAAAGCGCCCGTGAAAAGAGAAAGTTTTATTTTCAAGGGGAAAGGTAAAGAGAGATGGGGGAAAAAAGGAAGTGTTGTAAAACTTTCTTACTTCGCATTCAAAGTTCTGGCTAAAGATTTTTTTCTTGAGGTTTAAGGAATTTTTTTGAATAGAATTCAGATGTGGATTTCACCTCAAGAAGTTTGAATTTTATCAGATAATATTTCAGTAAAGTTAAAAAAACTGTGTCCATTAACATAAAGAAAGTTTTCATGTTTTCTTACTTTATTATAAACTCTTTCCATTCAAATCAAAGTTTTTTCCTTTAAACTATCCAACATTCACTGTAATTATTAATTGTAATTACACATCATATATATATATATATAAATTGTAATTGTGCTTCCACCTATGCACTATAAGAACTCCTCCTGTGTTGTTTAGGATATATGGTCAGTAGACATCAAGACTCTCACTGGAGAGGAAATATATCACAACAAGCCCTGCCGCTAAGAAATATTTAGTACAGTACAATCACGCGCTTGTGTTGAAAAACGTTTAGTTTACTGTTTTTCATTCCAACAGGAAATATTTTTAGCGCATCCCGGCGCATTATTTGGCCTACAGAATCTGTCCCGGAGAGGAAGTATATTTCGCATACTTGAGTATCTTTAATTTAGGCTTACAAGTGGAATTTTTACAATCATTTAGAACAATGTCATGAAAATGGAAGATTTGGCCTTTTAGGCAGATTAATGTAAGAAGCAGTTCACAAGAATAATAAAAAAATAGAAGATATTATAATCGTGTAGAATTTACCATTAAAGATAAAGTCGAAAAGAAAGAATTGAGTATGTATGCATGTATGAGTGGATTATAGAAGAGATTTTTTTAGTACATACCTTATAATCTTTTCTATTTTAAATTTAATCTCTTAAGAAATTCCATTCTATAATTTTTAACTAACACAATTATATTAATTCATTATTCCAACGAAATTTAAGTGTTAAAAAAGAAGCAAACAATGTTGAAGCCTCATCTCAAAACACAAAACAAGCCGATCCTTACTCAAATCAACTTTTACTTTTTTGAGTAACATCAATAAAAATTTCTAAAATGGATCCTTAGGTTGAAGGAAAATGAATTAGTTAAAAAACATAAAATAATTTAAGTATAAAATAACCTTAAATATCCAATACATAACAAGGGCCAATCAAATTTGCGGCATCAGATGATCAAATACTTGACAAAAGCCAAACGCGAATTATAGCAATCTTTTAGAACAATGTCAAGAAAATGGAAGATTCAGCCTTTTAGGCAAATTAATGTAAGAAGCAGTTCACAGAATAATAAAAAAAAAAAAATAGAAGAAATTAGGATCTTGTAGAATTTACCATTAAGGATAAAGGCGAAAAGGAAGAAGCAAGGGCTTTGAAGGGCTTTTCTGAGGTACAAGATCTGACCTTCCTGGTAATTTGTCTTCGTTCATAATGCCCCTGACAATGAGCGTCAGAAAAATATTTTTCTTTCTTCTTTTTATTCATTCATTCTTCTCTTCTTCTGTCTTTTTTGATAGAAGTAAGCTGTGTTTCACATGTTCTTTTTTTCCCCCATTTTTTTCCCTTCGACCCTTATCTACATTAATTTTTTCCCCTTTTTTTTTCGTACCTTACTTGGAACATCTCCTTCTGGCCGTGTTTGATGTATTTTTAGGGTTTGGCAAACACTTTTAGTGAATGCGTCTGTTTACTGAAATCGAAGCGAAATCAAAGCGCCCGTGAAAAGAGAAAGTTTTATTTTCAAGGGGAAAGGTAAAGAGAGATGGGGGAAAAAAGGAAGTGTTGTAAAACTTTCTTACTTCGCATTCAAAGTTCTGGCTAAAGATTTTTTTCTTGAGGTTTAAGGAATTTTTTTGAATAGAATCCAGACGTGGATTTCAAATTAAGAAGTTGGAATTTTATCTGATAATATTTCAGTAAAGTTAAAAAAACTGTGTCCATTAACATAAAGAAAGTTTTCATGTTTTCTTACTTTACTATAAACTCTTTCCTTTCAAATCGGAATGTTTGCTATTTAACTGTCTAACATTCATTGTAATTATTCATTATATATATATATACATTGTAACTGTGCTTCCACCTATAAACTATATGAACTCCCCCTGGGCGTTAAGGAGATATGGTTAGTAGGCTTCAAGACTCAAAAAGTCAAACGCGAGTTGTCGCAATCTTTTAGAAATGTCAAGTAAATGGAAGATTCAGCTTTTTATGTTAATTAATGTAAGATGCATTCCACTGAATAAAAAATTATTATAGTATTGAATTTCATTCCATAATTTTAAACTAATACAATTATATGGAGGGGAATTTAATTCATTATTCCGACGCTATTCAATCGTTAAAAAAAAGAAGCAAAGAATGTTCAAGCCCCATTTCAAAACGCAAAACCAGCCAATCCTTATTTTAGTCAACTCTTTTCTTTGAGTAACATCAATAAAATTTCTAAAACAGATTCTTAGTTTGGTGGAAAATGAATTAGTTAAAAATATAAAATTAAGCTTAAGGGCCAATCTAATTTGCGGCATCAGATGATCAAATACTTGACAAAAGTCAAACGCGAATTATAGCAATCTTTTTAGAACAACGTCAAGAAAATGGAAGATTCAGCCTTTTATGCAAATTAATGTAAGAAGCAGTTCACAGAATAATAAAAAAAGAAGATATTATAATCTTGTAGAATTTACCATTAAGGATAAAGGCGAAAAGGAAGAAGCAAGGGCTTTGAAGGGCTTTTCTGAGGTACAAGGTCTGACCTTATCTGGTAATTTGTCTTCGTTCATAATGCCTCTGACAATGAGCGCAGAAAAATATTTTTTTCTTTCTTCTTTTTCTTTTTTTCTTCATTCATTCTTCCCTTTTTCTGTCTTTTTGATGGAAGTAAGCTTTGTTTCACATTTCCCCCCTTTATTTTTTTCCCTTCGACGCTTATCTACATTAATTTTTTTTCCCTTTTTTTTTCGTACCTTACTTACGGAACATCTCCTTCTGGCCGTGTTTGATGTATTTTTAGGGTTTGGCAAACACTTTTAGTGAATGCGTCTGTTTACTGAAATCCGAAGCGAAATCAAAGCGCCCGTGAAAAGAGAAAGTTTTATTTCCAAGGGGAAAGGTAAAGAGAGAGAAAGTGAAAGAAGAAAAAAAAGAAGTGTTATAAAATTTTCTTACTTTGCATTTGGGCTAAAGAATTTTTTCTTGAGGTTCAAGGAATTTTTTTGAATAGAATCCGGAGGTGGATTTCACCTTAAGAAGGTGGAATTTTATCTGATGATATTTCAATAAAGTTAAAAACTATGTCTATTAACTTAAAAATTTTTTTATACTTTCTTACTTTATTATAAACTCTTTCCTTTCAAATCAGATTGTTTTCTTTTATCTGTCTAACATTCATTGTAAGTATTCATTATATATATAAATTATAACTGTGCTTCCACCTATGCACTATAAGAACTCCCTCTGTGGCGTTTAGGTCAGTGGGCATCAAGCTATGGTCATCAGTATCAGTATCAGGAAATACAGCACAACCATAGCTGCCGCTGAGAAACGTTTAGTACAACGCAATCACGCACTTCTATTGAGAAACGTTTGGTTTATTGTATTTTAACCCCAGAGGAAGTATATTTAGTGCATCCCTGCGCCTTATTTGGCCTACAGACTCTTATCCTGAGAGGAAGTATATTGCGCGTACTTGAGTATCTATTTAAGGCCTAGAAGTGGAATCCTTCCGGGAATCTTTATTTATCTATCTTTGTGTTAAATATTGTGTATCTCTAATTGTATGTATGGAATGTTTGTGCGTGTGTAAATAAAGCTGTATGTTCTCAAATCGGTGTCTCTAGTGTCAACACCGAAAACACTACAATCTGAGGCCCAACGTGGAGGCCGCCCGTACTTGCTCACTATCATATATGTTTATATAGGATTTGGAGGGCAACTGGTTTATTATCTGATTCTCATACATGAACTTCGGATTATTAGAGGAACTATTACAGGAACTTCACATATTTCATCTTTTCTTTTCTCCATCGCACACTTCCGTACATAGCCTCCTACCAGTTAGAATGGTGAGGGTCTAACATGAGTGGGTTTCATGTAGACTACCAACAGCCCACCTACACCTTTCATCTTTAGAAGATGCCGCCTATTCTCCCTTAGAAGATGGAATTTTATCTGATACTATTTCAGTAAATTTAAAAAAATGAGTCCATTAACTTAAAACGAATTTAAATAATTTCCTATCTTATTATTAACACTTTTTTAAAAAATCAGAATGCTTTCTTTTTAACTATCAAAATTTAAATATTAACTATAACTATTTAACTATTAACTATTTTATGCAGTCATTTTAATTAGTGATACATATATAAATACACAATAAAATATAAATTAAAATGACACATAGATAATTTATTTGATGGACAATTAGCTTATTATCTGACTGCTATACAGCACAATTGTAAGTTGATTTAGCATTAACCATTTTTTTAACCATGCTCTTTTATACCTAAGTAAAAGGAAAGGAGATAGGGTAAGTCCAAAGAATTCTGACAAGAATTTCTAGAATAAGGTATTACAGGAACCTCGACATATTTCAACTTTTCTTTTCTCTATCCCTCACTATCCGTCCCTAGCCTCCTACCAGTTAGAATGGTGAGCTTCATGTAGACTACCAACAGCCCACCTATAACCCAACAAAGCAGTCTGATCTTAAATGCGAGACACTGTCATAATATTCCCTGAATCAATTCGTTCATCTAACGCATGGTACTGCTAAGAATAGAAATTTCTTCAGACGCATAAATTTTTCGTGTTTTTACTATTGCGGAGGTGGATTTAACCTTAAGAAGATGTAATTTTATCTGATAATATTTCAGTAGAGTTAAAAAATGGTATACACTAACTTAGAAGATGGAATTTTATCTGATAATATTTCAGTGAAGTTAAAAAATTTCCTACATTAATTTGAATTTTCATATTTTCTTATATTATTATCATCACAATACTTTCAAATTTGAGAGTACTTTCTTTAACTATCTAGCCTTAATTGTAATTAGTATTACACACACACACACACACATCATTCGTTTTGCAACTGACTTATTATCATTCTCATACAGCAGAGTTGAGTAAATTGATTTAGTATTATCCAGGTTTTACAATGCTCTTTTATACCTACAGAAATAAAAGAAATGGGGATGGGTAAGAACAACGCATATTGATAAGACTTTCAAGAACAAGAGATTGGAGAAAGCTCTACATACTTCAACTTTTCTTTTCTCTACACCTCACCTCCGTACTTAGCCTCCTACCAGTTAGAATGGTAAGGATCTAACATCAGTTGGCTTCATATAGACCACGAACAGCCCACCAATACCCCAACTAAGCTGTCTGATTTTAAATGAAAGGCATTGTCATAATCACCCTTGAATCTATTTGTCAGATTGGTCAGATTCGTATTCTTCAGATGTATATATTATTCGTGCCTTTATTCTTACGGAGATGGAATTTGCCTTTAAAAGATGGAATTTTATCTGATAATTTTTTAGAAAAGTTAAAAAATTGTGTCCCTTAACTTAAAGCGAATTTTCGTATTTTTCTACCTTGTTATCAACACAATACTTTCAAATTTGAGTGCTTTTTTTAACCATCTAATATTCATTCTAATTAGCGATTGTTCAGACTGTAACCGTACTGAGATGCTTTATGTAATAGTTCGTTCTCCGTAAGAGGGCGCTTTTTCATTCGTCAAGTGTTTTTCGTTGATCATATCGTTTCTTAGTTGAGTAATAAATTTCGTTCAAGAACGTTGTGCCTCTCCTTCCTTTTCATCTTCACCAGTGATACAAATGTATTTTTTTTACTTGTTGGGCAGCTGACTTATTATCTGATTCTCGTACAGCAGAGTTGTGTAAACTGATTTGGTGTTACCCCAGGTTTTACCATACTCTTTTATGACTACAGAAATAAAAAGGAAAGGAGATGGGTTAATTCAATGAGCTAAGGACCTTTTCAGCAAGACTTTCAAGAAAAGAGATTGGAGGAAGCTCTACATACTTCAAATTTTCTTTTGTCCATACCTCACTTCTGTATCTTGCCTCCTACCAGTTAGAATGGTGAGGTTGTTACCAATTAGATGGGTTAATTCAATGCGCTAAGGACCTTTTCGGCGAGACTTTCAAGAAAAGAGATTGGAGGAAGCTTTACATACTTCAATTTTTCTTTTTCCATCCCTCACTTCCGTACCTAGAGTTATGTAGCCTCCTACCAATTAGAATGGGGGTGAGACTAACATCAGTGGCCTTTATGTAGACCACGAACAGCCCACCAATACTCCAAATAAGCGGTCTGATTTCAAATGCGAGACACTCATAATAATCCCTGATTCTATTTGTTATTTATTGATAGTAAACCAGGCCACCATTAAGAAGAATCGAATTTCCTCCAGACTCATAAATTATTCATGATTTTACTCTTCGTCTAATATGTCTATAAGTATCGATTTCTTATTTTAGTAATTTTTCATAAAATCTTTATACTTCACAAAAGTCAAATATGAATTGCAAAAATTTCAAGTATGGCTCTCGTATAGTTGATTCTTTCGATAACTTTATGATAAATTTTATTACAATGCAAATTTTCTGGTATATCGTATATTATTAAAATTTATATGACATAGAGAGGGGCCTGATAGCAGAGTGACTGTCATTCTATGTCACAGGCTTCGGGGTTCTATTTCGGCTGTTCCATGAATGTTTGTAATGGTTCGGAATATACTTTAAACCATAGGTCCTGGTATAATATGACCATAGAGCGCTGGGCGTAAAGCTAAACCCCCTTCCCCGTAAAAGGAAAACATTTACTGTCTTGAAATCTGCCAGTAGGCAGACGGCCTTGGCCCACCATGGAGCTGTTGCCCCAATGAAGAAGTAGATAAGGTATAGAGACTTATAATGTCATATTAAGGTTTGGCATTAGTAATTATATTAAGATTTTATTCAAAATCAGTGTGAATTATATCTAACTTTTATTATCTCATGTTTAAATAAATTAGTTTATGTTAAAATACCTTCTACCTTTCATCTTAGATAAGTATTATGTAATCCATAATATTTCATCTATAACTGCATACGCAATGACTTTTGCTTATGATTTAAAATAAATTTAAGAGATTTAAGTAGCTACTTTATTCTTCTTGAACAGTAAAATACTGAATTTCCTGTAATTATATGAGCATATTTTTGTTCATTTTTTTTCGGAGGGGGGGAGGGGATAATTTTGCTCTAGTTTCTGCTGATATTTTAACAAAGTAAGTCAAAGTTAGAAATATATAATTTCATTGAAACCACTGATATCTTCTAGTATTTAAATGAAAATAACGAACTTTTTTAAAAACTTACTTGATACTTGTACATATTTATATCAATTATTATTTGCAATTTCCTTTATTTAAATCCTGAAAGAAAAACAAAATTTTCCTTAAAGAAACAAAATGAACAATATAACTATAGCCAAACTAAATAACGAAATTAGGAAAATTTTCAAAATTAAATTATCTATTAAATTAATTATATCATTAATTACTATATTATTAACTATTATTATACTATTTAACTAAATTAATTATTATTATTCAAAGTTACCAAAACTAATAAAATAAAAATAAAATTTTCCTAAAGGTAAGTGATTTAATTTTTCCTTCTTCTTCCACGAATTGACAAAAACTGCGGGAGAAAAAAACCCAAATTAATCGCCTTCGCACTTTTTGCAAGGCTCCCTTACCGAAATCAGGATAGGGGAACTTTTAACAAAAGCGTGCGATTGAGTGTGACGTGAAATACGTTCCTCCGGCTTATTTCTGAATTTTTGTTTATTCGGATGTCTGTTCTTACCCAGAATTTATTTTCAGTTCACTCAACTGATCTACGCTCTGAAGTGCAACCTAATGCTTGAATAGCTTTCCTTTCCTCTTGTCTGAGCGTTTCATTTTTCGAATCTTTTCCGCGTCTGAAATGACCGTGGAATAAAATATTTCAAATGCTTGTCTTGCCGAATGTTTAGACTGGCATAAATTTGGTCTGACAGGATTTTTAACTTCCAAACAAACTGGATTGTCCTTCCCAGCGCTCGCTTCCACCAGACTTGAGTTTCTCGAGAATCTTTGAACATCTGTTTGAGTTTTGAGTTTCTTAACGCACTTTGTCTTAAGAAGTTTAAATAATTCTAATGAATTTGTTTAATATGTATCAAAGGTAGTGCTTTTTATTTAAAGTCAGAACAGTTATTCAAAGACTCTTAACTATTACTGTCAAAAGTTTTCGTAAAATAAATTATTAATATTCATCTACAAAAACATTAGTTTCTATTTGATGTTAGAAAGTTTGAATTTTTCTTAGTTAAACATTTTTTAAACTGCATTTTATAAATGAATTTATTAAAAAATATATATATATATATATATATATATATATTCAGAATGAAATCTTAAGAAACGTGTAATTTCTGTAATGATCAACAGGACTTTTACTGAAAGAAAACAAAAAATTGTATATATTGTCATATACATTGCAACATTACATGCATTCTCGTTATGATAGTTGCTATATATATATATATATATATATATATATATATAATGTATATATTGAGAGAGAGTGAGATAATTCTTATTCTTATTTCAATATTAGCGTTTATAATAGAGTTAACTATCAACTGTTAACTTAGATATATTAACATTATAGCATTGCCTCATTATATTTCTGATATAAAGAGACAACGGAAAATTTCAATGTACTAGAACACATGATATAACAAAAGATATATTATGTACGAAAGCATATCTGAATACCTGAAGCATTGGAGCGTAACATAATAATGATCTATTGTCATTAAAAATTCTTCGATGAACTTATTTTCCGTAATTCCATTTAATGTAAGCTTATTATTTTAATTTTTTAAAATTGAAAGTTGATCAACAAGAAAAAATGAGATTATTCAGATTTCCTCCAAAATCCACCTTTAATAAAAAGTGCCACTCATAATTATACATTAATCACCAATTTCATTTTTTGAATCTTTTCCCAACGTCTGAAATGACCGTGGAATAAAATATTTCAAATGCTTGTCTTGCCAAATGGACTGCCATAAATTTAGTCTGACAGGATTTTTAACTTCCAAACAAACTGGATTGTCCTTCCCAGCGCCTGTTTCCACCAGACTTGAGTTCTTGAGCATCTGTTTGAGTTTCGCGTTTCTTAACGCACTTTAATTTGTCTTAAGAAGTTTAAATAATTCTAATGAATTTGTTTAGATATCTTACCTTTGATACATATTAAAGTGTTTTTATTTAAAGTCAGAGCAGTTCGCTGACTCTTAACTATCACTGTCAAACGTTTTCCTAAAATAAATTAATAATATTCCTTTACAAAAATATTAATTTCCATTTGATGTTAGAAAGTTTGAACTTTTCTTGATTAAACATCTTTTAAAACTAATCTATTTAATAACTATGCGATTTTGACGTTTCTTTATTTATATATACGAATGAAATTAAAGAGGAATTTCAGAATGAAATAAAAATCTTAAGAAACATGTAGTATTTGTAGGGATGAACATTTTAAATGACTTCGAGACATTACACATTTTGACACGTATTACTCTGCCATATTATACATTATATGCATTCACGTTATAATAATTATTCTATATTTAGTATTATTATTAAAATATTAGCGTTTATAATAGTTATTATGTATAAATATTATAATAATCTCATTATATTTCTGATATCGAAAGACAAGGGAAAGTATTAATATAAAGTCTTGCAATATAACAATAACGTTATTATGTAGGACGACATATCTAAATACTTGATGCAATAGAGCTTAAGATAATAAGGAGCTATTGTTATTAAAAATCTTCTGACAAATTATTGTCTGTAATTCCATTTAATGTAAGCATATTATTTAAATTTTTTTAAAATTAAAAGATCAACAACAAAAAATGAGATTATTCAGATTTCCTCAAAAATCCACCTTTAATAAAAAGTGTCATTCATAATTACACATTAACCACTAATTTCTAAATCGAATCCTTAGAAACATACATTTTTGTCTAACAATGAAACCAACAAAACAATTGGAATTACAATTTTTAAAAATAATTTCAATTTGTCGAGATTTTAAGCTTAAAATCAACTGTGAAAAGAATATTTAAAATACTAAATTCTGGAAAGTGTGCAGAAATATAAATTAATTTTCATTATATTAAATATTTAAAAATATGCAAGATAACAAAAATAATTCATTTCTTCGCAAAACGTCAGATCATTTTAACACAATTTAGGTCTTCTTATAGTAAATAAAAATTTAAAATGTACACGGCAAAATTTCTTTCCTGGACTCTCTATTTAACCAACAGTACATAAATAATGTTTAGTAAATCTATGGCAGTGGTCTCTAGATAAATATCAAAATACCATTATTTATTGTATAACTGGATAAAAGAGAATAGTCGAGAAAGGGAGTAGCTCTATATGTATATATACTATTTAATGAACAAAATATAATATTTTATTTATTTTACAAATGGCGTCAAAAAACAAAAGAAAAAAAACATTGGCGTCCCGTAAACCATTACTATTACTATACCACACCACATCAGTGTGCCTATATTAGCTGAGTTGCCACTTTACAATTTGGCAATAATGTGGATGAGAAGCCTGATTGGGCTCGGTGAGCTTCTACATTCATATGAGGCCAGGTCCTACGGCTTAAAAGGGATTTGCGGACCACTGCAAATATCCATGATACCGCTAGGACTCGAACCCGAAACCTGTGGCACCGGTGCTAGAGCGCTAGACACTCGACCATTCGTTTAGTAAGTAGTATTAACCAATTAGTTCACGGATCTCCACTACCTTTTGACCCTGTACTCATATCGAGAAAGTGCATTATAATTATTAGAATGTTCAAAAATCATAGGCCGACTAGAGTAACACAAAACACAGTTTGGAAAATCCAGCACTCCATATAAAATACAATATCATTAAATTGATCATTAGCTTATGTATAGAAATTAAAGTTTACTGAAAACAAGGAATTCTATTTTTTATTTTATTTTACTTGTCTTTATCCACTTACACCTTTGTAACCTTTTTAGCCTTTCCAACAACCTCCAGAAACCAGTATATCACTTAAAACAGCAGATGGTGAAAAGTAGAACTTCAGAAACAAAAAAAAAATCTATCAATAATAATACTAATAAAAAAAGAAGAAGAACTAAAAAAGCAAGTCCTATATGTGGGCAGAACACGTAAATCGATGAGGATACTACAAAACCAAAAATAGAAATACATAAAAATGTATATATCTATATCGAAGAGGGAGAGAGACTACCAATGTCAAAAAATGTTTTTTGTATATGTTTCTTCGAAGAAGATACCTCAAGGGCTGATTCCAAGCAACAGCAGATAAATGTGCTGTATAAATATTTCGTCTGCTTGTCCGATGGTGTTCTGAAAAGTCATTCTAGCCTTCAACGAATGTCAGTTTATGGTAGCTGGAAAGTTCTGGTAGATAAAATAACAAATATGAAAGAAGAAGAAAAAGATTGGGGGATCTTAGAAGACATTTGTTGGTGGGGAAGGGGATGAAAAGCTGTGCTTGTTTTTTTTGTTGTTGTTGCCGTGTTGCCAGATCTTCAATTAGTCTGTCAGATGTTGATCGGAATATTTGTGACGTGATCTGAAGTTCGAAGTGTATTGCTTCAAGTAGCTGGCGACAGTTTGTTATTGACGTAATGGTTGCCGACAATTCCCTGTGCTCATCTGAAGATTCAGTTACATCATCAACGAAATAGTCGATTCCCCATGGGCCTCCAGTTGCTTTTCAATTTGTTGCTGAAAGACGCCGTGGCTTGTTGGCTGACCTAAATAATATTAAGGGTGAAGTATTTGACAAAAAAGATTAAGCCATTACGCTTTACAGATATAACGTTTCAAGTTCGAATTATACTATTTTGTTCAATTATTTTTTTATTGAATTGTTCTGCTTAGGATCTTAAGAACTTAATTAATATGTCAGAATTTTTTTTTTTATTTCTGAAAATGTCTCTTTTCAATACATTTAATATACCTAATTGTATCGAATTTAAACTTAAGTTTTTTTTTTTTATTTTTAATTTTAATTTTTATTTTTAATTAATTAATTTTTGTATTTTACTTTTATGTATTATTGGTATTTTTTAAAATTTTGAGTACCATTTATTTAATTTTAGAAACATTATCTTGTAATTTATAACTATAACCAACTATAATTGTTAAATTTATCTAGAAATTAAGATGAAGAGGTTAAAGGGTATATCCCCATTGATACTCCGTAATCGGTACACTAGTTGCCAGTTAATAGATATATTGTTTTGATTTCGAATTTATCAGGAATATCATATTTTATAGGTATATTTTTATATAAGTATGGTTAATCTAGAACCTGAACAAACTATTTATGTGAAAAGGTATATTTTTTTAGATTTTTTACTATATTTACTTTTAAAAACGGTATTTATTTTTTTTTTTTAAAATTTTAATTACTCAAAATGCTTAGAATAAAACGAAAAATTATATAATTTAAAATACTTATAAGTAAATGAACGAATGAATTCGACTTAAATGAATGAATTCGTCTCGAAATGTACGGCAAAATTTGAAAATAATTAATTATTTGAAGTGTTTTAAATTATTTACATATGCAAAAATGCTTTTTTTTAATTGCTTAAATTAAGTAAAAATGTTTAATTATTTATCATATTGGATTTAATCATTTTATTAAACACTCTATTTATAATTTTCTCTAAAGTCTGGATAAATTTCATAAATTAATAATAAAAATATTTAATAATTAATAATAATAATAATAATGAATAATAATAATAATAATCAGTAATTCATTAATAAATTTAATTATTACTGATAGATCATTCTTATGGATATGTAATTCCATCTAAATACCGAATGAAAACGTTTATGAAAATCAAATGTGTGAATTTATTTAGTATTTTAGTAATAAAATGTAATCACTTTTATAGCTCTTCTATTACTTAATTTTAAAGGGTCTCTTATAACGAAAAATAATTTTTTTAGACATTTATTTTCAGTGGAATTTTTTCTTTATTTATCAAGAACATTTTATTAAGCATAGAATAAATTAATATACAAAATTTATTAGTCTCATTGCTATTTAATCATGCAATTTTACTATACTATTTACGTATTTATTCATGATCTTATTTTTAGCAAATCTATTTATAAATACATTATGAAGCTTTTACTGGAAAATAGTATTCAGTATTCTTTATTATCCCACATTTTCAGTTAATTTTATTTTTAATTATAAAAATATTTTTTATCGCATTCTTTGCTATTAGACATAATTGGAATTCTCCTAGATTTGAATGATTTTTTTTAAATATAAATGTCTATTTGCAATAATAGATATTTATATTTAAACATTTAATAAGATTCCATAAGACATATTTATATTTCTTATAATGTGCATCTATATAATGTTTCTTGTATACCGTATCACTACAAAGATTCTTTATGATGCCAGTTCTTTTTATGTGTATGTTCTTACTGTTTATTTATTCTTCCAAATTTATTTTATTGCCTTCAAAGCGCGCGGCGATTCATGTGAATCTCGTCAATTAACTCAAAACCATGCCCCCGGAGTGGTTTTTTTAGTTTAGGGAATAGCCCAAATTCGCACGGTGTGAATACGGTGGTTGTGGAATGATATGCGTTTCATTTTTGGCGAAAAAGTCACGAAGAATCAATGCAGTGTGAGCTGGCACATTCAGTGTTTTCGGAACCAATCTAGATTTGACGCGTTTGAGGCCCAAAATGGAATTGACCAATGCTTTTGAAATTCCAACAATATCAGCAAGGTCTCTAATTGTAAATTGACGGTTTGCAAGCACCAAATCTATAATATTTTGGACGTAGCTTCGTCAATTGAAGTTGATGGTCGACCAGAGGGCTCTTCGTTTTCAAAGCGTTCTCTGCCTTCTTTGAACTGTGTTTATACCATTTCTAAACGTTTCTTTCCGATATAGGAATGCTCACCGAATGTCGTTTACTAGATTCTATACGCTCCTGCAAACAAAATTTAGTACAAGTTCTTCGCTTAATTAATTCAGACATTTCAAAAATTGCCGCAATCACAAAGCCAGCGTAACTCAAACAAAATATTTCACAAAGCCAGCGTAACTCAAACACTAATAAATATTTTGACTTCAAATTTCCCACAGATGTCAAGGACGGTACCAGTAACCTAAAAAAGAAAAAAAAATTAAATTCTATAAACCCCGGGAATTTTAAATCGAAAATTGGACATAGTAGTATGCAAATAGATAAATGAATAATATCTGGCTTAAAAAAAAAGGGGCAGATTTTTATAAAATTCGCGTGTAGAAATATATTATAAGTAACGAATGTTTTTTTGCAAAATACTGGCTGCTTACCAAGAAGGAAACCTATCCACGTGGTATCATTTTCAACAAACTTTATAACTATATCAAACTCAGAACGAATTTTTCAAATTTATCATGCCATATTTTAAACCTTTTTTCTCATTATGAAAGAGATTTTGAAAGTAACAAATTTTCTCGTGGTACTTTTTCAGAGAGATGAATAAATTATTCTCACTTGATAAAGTTTGTTACTTATGACGTAAAATATATGCTTAGAGCATTAATTTTTGTGTGAAAAAAAAAAATTCGCTACGCTATATTTTTAAAACTTTAAATTAACAAATTGCATTAAAAACATTTTTTGCGTGTTTGGAAAAAGTGAAAGAACGACACGTTGTTGATGTTTTTTGGCAAATTTATGAAATAGTTGTATTTTAATAATTGGATGAGGATTTGAACGTATAAGGTTTTACGTTTAGTTGGATGGCCGAGTGATTAGTTCTGTGGTGCTCAATGAAACAGGTTAAGGGTTCAAGTTCCGGCGATGATATGGATGCCTGTAGTGGTTCGGAATACAGTATTTTCTGAAGTATGTTTCGTAATTGCAAATAAGGACAATATCAGCCTGCTGGATATTGCATAGGTTTCCATGTTATGGTTTGATGTTTGGTTTGTAACCTGAAGAGGGATATCGAACCAAAAGCTTCTGTTCGGAAATAACACGATAAATTCGTCTAGAAAATCTGACGGCAGAAGGGCTAGTGCTCTGGAGCCTGGTGCCATAGGTTTCGGGCTCGAGTTCCGGCGATGCCATGGATGCCTGTAGTTGTTTGGAATATACTTTAAATCGAAGATCCCGGCCTAATATGACTGTAGAGCATTTGGTGTAGGTCTGAAAACCATGCCCGTGTAAAAGTAAAACATCTACTGTCTCGAAATCTGGCAGTAGGCAGAAGACCTTGGCCAACCAATGGAGCTGTTGCGCCAATGAAGAAGAGGGATGTCAATGCATATCGTAAATTAAGTAAAATAAAACTTCGCTAGTTTATTCTGCTAAAAACAAACTATTCCGATTAATTTAAATTTTTTTATGTCGTAGGAAATTTTATCATGATTTACAGTTTTATTTGAAGGGCCTGAGGGAATGGCTAGCTCTCTGGTGCTCGTCACAATAGCTTGCCGATTCGAGTCCCAGCTGTGCCATGGATGTTTGTAGGGGTTTGGAATGCACTTTAAACCATAGTTCCCGATCTAATATGACCATAGAGCGCTGAGGGTGTATTGTTACTCGCGTTTGTAGCAAATCTTGAAGCTACAAGTGCCCCCTGGGAAGTGCTAAACGAGTAACGCCGGTGCAGCCCTTGCTTAAGGCATAAAGATTAACTGTCTAAGTATTTGTCACCGCATTAGAAAAACCAGTTGTTTTTATTTCGTATTAATTTAAGTAATCGGTATAGTTAAAGTAAATTTATCTACAGTAATGTTGAAAAAAAATTTCATCAATTTATTTTACTTATAAAATATTATCAAAACTTTTAAATCGTAATAATCATTATAAAACATTACTCTACTTTTGTGTTTTATAAATATTTTGCAAAAGAATAATTGAGAAAATATTAACGTTAATCGATATCTGCATGTTAATTCATGTGAAAAAAGGCAAAAATTTAGTTATTACCTTTAATATTAATATTACTAGTGTCTTAGAATGTCGTTGAAAAAAAATTAACATTTCAATTATTTCTAAGCAAAAAAAATAAATAATTAATAATAATAATAAATAAATAAAAAAGTAAAAAAATAAAAACTTCGAAGAATTCCACATCCTATTATATTTATATCACTCCACAAAAATTTTGTAAAAGAAAAAAACTACAAATGTGTTTCTGAATTTAAATAAACAAAACAAAAAAGATAATTTTCTAAAACACACAGTTCCCACTTTGTGATTCTTGTTAAAAACGCATTCCTTTTCTTACAATTCCAGCCTTTTAATTCCTGAAATGTCTATCTGTGCAGTCCTTCTGCGAATTTCTTTCAACGACACACTGTTTTCGCATCAACAAAATGAGAATTCCCACAATCCCCCACGCCCACTTTTTCCCGCCCTTTGCTGGTTCGAGATGCAAGCATTCCTCTTATCTCCCTTCCAAAAGGAAAAGTTTTAAAATTCCCGACTGGAAAACAACAAAGCGAAAACTGCGGATGTTCCAACTCAGCATTTTTCTGGCTAGTTAGATTGTTAAAAGGATAGTCAAAGGACAATTTTCGTCAACTGGATGATTAATTACAGCGTCCCGGAAAGGGATTAGCGTGTCTTTTTGTCCTGACGGGCTCTTCTGTCACATTGTTCCGCCTTCCTGGCCATTGTTTCAAGTAAAAGGTTTTAAAAGGAAGAGTTTTAATTAAAAGTCTGTTCGTTGTTTATGTACGGTGGATAGGTTGAATTTATGTGTTTGGAAATATATCCATTCTTCCACTCGAGAGTTGTCCGTCCATAAAATAAAGGAGAGAAAATTTTCCCTCGGATTTATAGAATAGCTGCAAAATTTTCTTTTGTTTCCTAAAGGGGTGGGGGGAGAGAAAAGGCTTCTTGAAATCCTGGAGAGCGTTCTTAAAAGTCGAAAAAGCCCGGGAATTAGCCAATAGCTTGGAGAGTTTTGTCGGGTTTTAAGTACTTCAGAACTGCAAGAATCGATTTATAGCAATTTAGGTGCCTAGTTGGCTGAACATTGGTACTTATTTGCCTGAGGGATATAATGAATAGTGAGGAAAATTAGCCCCTCGAAAAGTATTAGATTGAAATTTCGCTACAAGGGCCTCGTTACAGAAAGAATTTTATATTGGAATTAAGAGAATAGCATTGTTTGCATCCTTTCTTTTTATTATCATTGCAGTTAGATTTTCTGTAAGGCTTTATAGCTATAATATAAGTTCTTATCATTAGGACGTGAGGATAGAGTACGTATATTTTTATATATGTTATATGTTGATATAAGGTAAAAAGAAATGTTTAATTATTTTAAATACAAATATAGACATGTGGTTTGGAAACGAAAAATATTTGAAATTTTTTTATTTAACTTTTTTTTATATTCAGTTTTCCTTTAAGAGAGAAGACGATAAAAAAAAATGACATTTAAACTATTTCTAAGTAAAATCACTTATTTTACAGGTAAAAAAACTTATTTCTAAGTAAAGAAACGTCAAAGTATTCCACAATCCTGTTATATTTATCTCGCATTACAAAAATTTTGTAAAAGAAAAAAAAAAAATACAAATATGTTTCTTAACTTAAAAAAACAAAGAAAGATAAATTTTCTAAAACACACAGTTCCCGCTTTGCCACTGTTGTTAAAAACGCATTCCTTTTCTTACAATTCCAGCATTTGAATTCATGACATTTCTATCTGTGCAGTAATTCTGCGAATTTCTTTCAACGACATACTGTTTTCGCATCAACAAAATGAGAATTCCCACAATCCCCCACGCCCACTTTTTCCCGCCCTTTGCTGGTTCGAGATGCAAGCATTCCTCTTATCTCCCTTCCAAAAGGAAAAGTTTTAAAATTCCCGACTGGAAAATAACAAGGCGAAAACTGCGGATGTTCCAGCTCAGCATTTTTATGGCTAGTTAGATTGTTAAAAGGATAGCCAAAGGACAATTTTCGTGAACTGGATGATTAATTACAGCGTCCCGGAAAGGGATTAGCGTGTCTTTTTGTCCTGACGGGCTCTTCTGTCACATTGTTCCGCCTTCCTGGCCATTGTTTCAAGTAAAAGGTTTTAAAAGGAAGAGTTTTAATTAAAAGTCTGTTCGTTGTTTATGTACGGTGGATAGGTTGAATTTATGTGTTTGGAAATATATCCATTCTTCCACTCGAGAGTTGTCCGTCCATAAAATAAAGGAGAAAATTTTCCCTCGGATTTATAGAATAGCTGCAAAATTTTCTTTTGTTTCCTAAAGGGGTGGGGGGAGAGAAAAGTCTTCTTGAAATCCTGGAAAGTCGAAAAAGCCCGGGAATTAGCCAATAGCTTGGAGAGTTTTGTCGAGTTTTAAGTACTCCAGAACTGCAAGAATCGATTTATAGCAATTTAGGCGCTTAGTGGGCTGAACATTGGTACTTATTTGCCTGAGGGATATAATGAATAGTAAGGAAAATTAGCCCCTCGAAAAGTATTAGCTTGAATTTTCGCTACAAGGAGCTTGTTACGGAAAGAATTTTATATTGGAATTAAGAGAATAGACACGTATTGTTTATTGCTTGCATCATTTCTTTTATTTTCTATTATGTATTATATATTATAAGTTCTTATCATTAGGATATGAGTTTATATGCTAGACGTGTTTTGGCATTTAAATTATCTCTAATCGGAAAAACTTCAAAGAATTCCCCATGCTATATTTATCTCACATTACAAAAATTTTGAAAAAGAAAAAAAAAGAACTACAAATATGTTTCTTAATTTAAAAAAAACGAAAAAGACAAATTTTCTAAATACACAGTTCCCGCTTTGCCATTGTTGTTAAAAACGCATTCCTTTTCTTACAATTCCAGTATTTTAATTCATAAAATTTCTATCTGTGCAGTCCTTCTATGCAAATTTATTTCATCGCCTTCAAAGTATCCCCTCCGGACACAATGCACTTACGCCAACGTTTTTTCCAATCCTCAATGCATGCTAAAAAGTTATTGGCCAGGGATGGCCTTCAAAGCGCGTGGCGATTCATGTTAAATCCGAAAATATTAATGTTAATCGATATCTGTAAGTTAAATCATATAAAAAAAGCAAAAATTTAGTTATCATTTTTAATATTAATATTACTAGCATCTTCGAATGACGATACAAAAAAATGACGTTTAAATTATTTCTTAGTAAAAAAACTTCCAAGAATTCCACAATCCTGTTAAATTTATTTCACATTACGAAAACTTTGATTTAGAAAAAAAAAAAAAAAAACTGCGAATATGCTTCTTAAGTTAAAAAAAAAAGAAAAAGATAAATTTTCTAAAACACACAGTTCCCACTTTGTGATTCTTGTTAAAAACGCATTAGTAGATAATGATACTTTTGTAAATTTATATTACTAAATATGATTTGATAGATTTGTTTGATTGATTTGATAGAATTGTTTTTGATTGATCTGACAGAATTGTTTTTGATTGATTTGACAGAATTGTTTTTGATTGATTTGATAGAATAGTTTTTGATTGATTTGATGGATCTTTTCTTTTTATATAAAGACATTGCAGCGATATTAATTGCTATTGCTTGTAAAGCGTTGTATTTATAATGGACTTTATTATATCACTATAAATCAATATTAATTCATTGCATTTATTGCATTATTGATTTCATTTTACCATCTAAAATAAACATAAATCGGCATGTGTTAAATTTGTAAGTAGATAATAATACTTTTGTAATTTTGTATAACTAAATATGATTTGATAGATTTTTTTTATTGTACTAATACATTTTTTTGTCGTGATTTAGTATAAATAAATGCAAAAATCCTTTTCACCAACACGAATTAAGTTATTTAATATTACTAAGGTTAAAAAATCTTATTGTTTAATTTTGCAGAAAATATTTAAACTCAATACTATATTTATATTTTCACATGTTTACCATCAAAAATGTAATATAATATTGTGTATAATAATGTAATATTGTGGTGTAATAGTGTAATATGTAATATTGTGATTTTTTTTAAGTAAAATAAATTTGATGTTTAAAGTAAACATCATTGTTTTTATACATTTCATAATTAAATAAATTATTTTTATTAACAGCCTTCAACTACAAAAATATAATTTTAATAACAATAATAGAGAGTATCAGCTCTTCATTTTTTCATTATATCAGCCTCTAAAAATCCTTCCGGAAGGCACTTCCCTCAATTTTCTTCGACACGGAATCGAGTCAGACTTCTACCTACGGGTGCTCAGTTATAGCAAAAGCTACCCCTTTCCTTTCATCCATGAGTAGATTACTCATGGGATGTCCTTTCTGCACTGCAGGACACTGAGGATTAGACACAACACAACAACAACAAAAAATTAACAAAATTCAATAAATATAAATGACTTGTTTAGACTTCCGTCAGGGGGTATAAATGTCTTCATTTTTAATGCATTGAATTTTATTGTATTAAAGTTTTTTTAATTATTTGACTTTACTCATTAATTAATTTAAGAGTTTTCATTTATTACTTAATAATAATAATATATATATATATATATATATATTTATATATATATAAAAAGAATATATTAAATATATGCTAATGCATTCTGTTTGGTATTTTATAAATTATCATGATTAAGAGTTAAGGAATAGTCTCATTATATTGCTTAGATTATTTTATTAAATATTACGTATTCGACATGCCTCAATCCTGCATTTATTACTTTATCAATTTCCTAATGTTTAGAAATGAATAATTCATAATGTATTACAACCAACTCATTGACAGTTGTAATTACAAGAGTTGATAAAATTGAAACCTGGTCTTTCTTAGAGTAGGGCATAAGAAGAGGGGAATGACAACTGTTATTTGGCCAAATAAGAATCTGCATCTGTCAATTCCATTCTGTTAAACATCCATTAAGTATTTTTTTATGTCTATAAAGACTGCGACATATGAAGGTACAAAATATTAAGCAAACAAAGTAATTTTGTTTTACTAAATGAAATTTCTGTTTTTTGTAAAACAAGTATGTAATTTTAGAATAATTTTTTTTCAGATTCCAATATTTTTATTTAGCTGTTTACATTCTGAATCCGATTTAAATTTCAAATTATAAATTTTAAAATATCGATCAAATATCAAGTATGTATATGAGATAGTAAATATGTATAAAAGAAAGTAAAAACTCTATAAATACCTTTAACCATTATAAATACTTTTTTTAATACTTTTTTCTAAATCTTTCTAGAACATTTTAACCGAACGGCATGTTTGTTTCTTCCACATTTAATAAAAAACAAAGCATTTGCAATAGAAAGAAAGAAAGAGAGAGAGGACAATAAAAAAAATCACAAATTGTAAACAAAGGTATTGTATAACATAATTCAAGTTACCGATTGCCTCCATTGTTCCAACCGATTGCCTCCATTGTTCCAACCGATTGTTTCTGGTTGTCATCCGCAATTTCTTTTCTTTTGAATCCTATTTCAATTTTACATTGTAATTGAATAAATCTTTATAAAGCATTAGTCATCTATATGAATACTAATTAGTGGTGACGATTAAAGCGATATTATGATTAAACAATTTATGACCTTTTCTAAATAAATGACATTTTCGCTCCTCACATATTTAAGCAAAAACAAAGCGACAACTACAGTAAGAAAAAGGATGGTGGACAGATAAGAATCTAAACAACTAAAATAGTATTGTATAACCGAATGCATGTTTCTGGTTTGTTCCCCACAATTCCATATACGGGATAGATAAAAATCTAACTATTAAAATATTATTGTATAAACGAATGTAAGTTTCTGGTTCTATTACACAATTTCTTTTTTTTTAATCCGATTTCAATTTTAGATTGAAAGTGAATAAATCCTTATAGATCATCAATCAAATATCAATCATTTACATGAATACTAATTAGTGCTGAAGATTAAAACATTGTTATTATTATTACGATTATTGTTGTTATTTATTACGCTTAAGCAATTTCTAACTTTTCTAACCAATTGTCGTTTTCGCTCTTCACATATTTAAGCAAACGCAAAGCGTCAAGAACAGTAAGAAAAAAAAAAAAAAAGGAACAGACGACAGATAAGAATCTAAACAATAAAAATAGTATTGTATAACCGAATGCAAGTTTCTGGTTGTCATCCGCAATTTCTTTTATTGTTATTTGCGCACGTGCTGGAAATCCTAAGATCACGAGGCTTTACCAACGTCACTGAAATGTGGAACACGTATCGACAATATATATAATATTCTTTTTTCTTTTTTTACTCTTTAAGCTTTGCGTTATTTTTTGTTTTCCCGTTATACTCATAAAGAATGGCGCAATTCTAACAAATGGAAGCTCTAGGAAGGTAATTTTTAGCTTCTTAATGTATTTATTTGTCTGGTTTTTTGGTTGGAGTTTTTCTTTATCAAAGGACCAGTAGTTGAACAAATATTTCACACCTTATCATACTAAAGAAACCTATAAACTTGATGGGCGATAAATACGAGTAATTCTTTTTTTTGTCCGACTTGGATACATTGTAGCGGCAAAAAGCATTTCAAAATGTAAATGAAATGTTGTTCCGATAAATTCCAGTTTCCGAGAAATGAATGTTATCTATTTATTTAATGCTGAACCATTGAGTACACTAATGTTATGGAATCACAGTCGTAAGGTGAAGTTTGTTTTTATTTCCATTTTTAAGTGGATTTTCATACACTCATTGGTTTATATCGCATTGTAAATCACGAGCTGAATAATGGTGGAAAAAAAGAGTTTTTTCTTTGACATCAAGTAATAAAATTTTTCTATTTAACGACAAAAAAGTGAAATGGACCTTGCATTTGTATCATTTATTATTTGTATTATTATTTGTTTTTCTCTCGGCAATTATTTCACTTTTTATGTTTAATGTAATTAACATTCGTTTAAAAGTTCTTTATTAAAAAAATGGACTGTCTATCTGTGCAGTTCTTATGTGCAAATTTATTTCCTCACCTTCGAAGAATCCAATGCAGACACAATGCCAACGTTTTTTCTAATCCTCAATGCATGTTAAAAAATCATTGGCCGGGGATGGCCTTCAAAACGCGCGGCGATTCACGTTGAATCCGAAATACGAAAATATTAACGTGAATCGATATCTGCAATTTAAACCAAATAAAAAAAGCAAAAGTTTAGATATCACTCTTAATATTAATATTATTTTTTAATATTATTAGTATCTTCGAAGGACGATAAAAAAAAAAAATGACATTTAAATTATTTCTAAGCAAAAAAAAAAGTAAGAATTCCCCGATCCTATTATATTTATCTCCCACTACAAAAATTTTGTAAAAGAAAAAACTACAAATACGTTTCTTAACTGAAAAAAAAAAAAAAAAAAAATTCTAAAACACACTGTTCCCGTTTTGCCACAGTTGTTAAAAACGTATTCCTTTTCTTACAATTCCAGCATTTTAATTCATGAAATTTCTATCTGTGCAAGTCCTTCTCCGAATTTTTTCACCGACACACTGTTTTCGCATCAACAAAATGAGAATGAGGAGCAAAGGAGCACCCTGGAGCAAATTTCAAAAAAGAACCTATTTACAAAAAACAGTATAACATGGTTAGTATGATGGTTAATATGGAGTATGTCTCCCGGACGATGCAATACAGGCCTTACAACACCTAGGCATGCTGAGTATCAAATTATCAATCTGATCTTGGGGAATATTACACCACTCATCAAGCAATGCCCTCCGAAGTTCCGGTTGACAGGTGGGAAGGGGTTGACGGGCTGCAATTCGTCGGCCAAGCATATCCCACACATGCTCTATTGGATTCAAATCCGGTGAATATGCTGGCCAATATATACGGGTGATATCCTCCAATTGAAGGCATTCGTCTGCAATGTTTTCACGGTGAGGACGGGCGTTGTTGTACCAGACCACTGTTGCGGTGTCCACAATGCATGCTCTCTACTCCAGGTTAATCGCAGGCGACAGTGAGTTGCGGTAAGTGGAACACATCTGACAGGCCTACGAGCATATAGACCAATGTGCCCTAAGCGTCTGTACACTGTCTGCCTTGAAACTGTCGTATCGGTAGCTGAAGAGAGCTGAAGAGACAGGTCTGATGCTGTGCTCCGTCTGCTTCTTTTGGCAGTAACTGCTAAATACCGGTCCTCATTCGGCGTTGTAACTCGAGGGCGACCTGTGATGTAACATCTACTCACATTACCATCATCTTGGAATCGTTGCCAAAGCCTGGAAATGACAATCTGGGCGATTCCAAGTTCCTCGGATACTTCCAGCTGGGTACGTCCGATAATTCTAACACGTAAAAATGCATCCAAATGCTTCCTTTGTGCCATAACTATGCGGTTATTGCACTGAAAGGCTTTTAAAGCGCTTGTGAACAGTTTTACTTCTTTGCCATTATTACTTATATACCCATCTCTTACACTCTCGTCATTGTGACGTACTATTCGCGCCATCTGGTGGTTTCCTGTAATTTGCATATTCTTCATCAAGATGTGTGAGATAATTCTACAGGTGAAATTTTTATTTTAGAGTTCAATTTTTGTCTGATTCTGAATTATCCTTAATTTATGGACATGAGTGTAGAATGACACCGCTTCGTCCCCTCCTGCAGCATAATTGAAGAATTCGCAGGTCTACGGATTTATAGCATCTATCGATAATAAAGACACGTGACATTCCAAAAGGGTTGATGGGAACGCCGATACAACAGAGCTATCCAATCAGTCCAAATTTAAGGATAATGTAACATTTTTTTCCACGAAAAAGATATAGCATTTCTGTTCACAACGTATTCAATGTATATTCTTTTACAAGGCCATAATAACAACCTGTCACTCAAATTCGACAATAGATATTCAGTATCGTGGATAGTAATACATCCTGAAATTAGCGACTGTTTGTTCGACCTTAACAGGTCGAAACAATGTGAGATGGAGCATTCAGTTTTTTCAGTACCAATCAAGATTTGAGGCGTTTGAGGCCCAAAACATCTTTAAAAATGGAATTTTGAAATTCCAACATCATCAGCAAGATCTCTAATTGTAAATAGACGGTTTGCTAGAACCAAATCTTTAATTTTTTGGACATCGGTTGAGGATGGTGGTCGGCCAGAGGGCTATTCGTCTTCAAAGCGTTCTCTGCCTTCTTTGAACTATTTTTTACCACTTCTAAACGTTTCTTTCGGGTATAAGTTTCAGCAAACAAAATTTAACGCAAGTTCTTGCTCAATTAAATCAGGCGTTTCAAAAATCGCCGAAATCAGTTTTAGCGTCTCAGAAAACCAAGTGTAACTCAAACATTAATGAATATTTTGACGTCAAATTTCACACAGATGTCACGGACAGTGCCAGCAACCTAAAAAAAAAATAATAAAAAAAATAAAAAGCATATGCCCGGGAAATTTAAATTGAAAACTGGTCTGCCTTTTTGGACACAGTAGTAAGTTTATAGTGATCTAATATTGCAAATAATATATGTATTTTATTCTTCATTAAAAATAATCAGAAGAAAAAAAAATTGGAACCTTAAATGTTATATTATTTTGAACTTAAAATATAAATTGAGATATTTATAATTTTAATCATAATAATTGGATTTTAGCATCAATGTATGTTAGTATTTTACATCGACAATCTACTTATGGGAGGTTTTAAGTTTGTCACTGGTACAACACTTAAATTAGTTACAGTTATTCATGAAACTTCTTTTACAAAATTTATACACCCCCTTTTCCACTTGAAGAAACTGTTAGTGGTTAGCATGGAATCATACTTGGGACACAAACTGCTGATGTAAAAAAAATGTTTATGCATAACTTGAGATAATTATAATAAAATATAATTATAATTATCAGTACTGCTTTTTTATATTTGAACTCTTAAAATACTTCCTTTTAAGGATTAAATATTTATTTTATTAATTAGTTATAAAGTTGAATTATTGAAAGAACTTAAAATGTCAACTAATACTTTTAAGAGTATAGATAAAAAAACAAATATTTTAAGAATATAGATAAGCGATAGTTTTAAAAGTATATATAAAGTAATAGTTTAAAAGTATAAATAAAGTAATGGTATAAGAGTATAAATAAAGTAATAGTTTTAGAGTAATTATAGTTAACAACAGTTTAAAAAACAGATAAACAATAGTTTTAAGAGTATAGATAAAAGAATGATACCTTGTCATCTAAGGTGCTTTTAAATATCTTTCAGAATTTTTTTTAGTGAACTATGAACAGATTTAAAATACTTATAAGTAACCCCGTAGGCAGAAGTCTGACTTTGGCTCCGTGACGCTCTTACAGTCATAGGAGATTGGGACCTAAAAAGACGTGGGGATTAAAGTGGATTCCGAACCACTACAAACATCCATGGCAAAGCCGGGATTCGAACCCGAAACCTGTGGCACCGAGCGCCAGAGCGCTAGACACTCGGCCATTCAGGTCCCAAATTTGTGAAGGCCAGCAGCACGCGGTGTTCCGAGGTGGTCACCCACCCAAGTATTGACCGCGCCCAATGATGCTTGACTTCGGTGATCTAACGAGAACCGATATATTCAGCATGGTATGGCCGTTGGCACTGTAATGTATATATAATATATAAATAATATATGCTATATAAATACTATATACTATATACATGATATATACTATATATGCTTTACTAAAACGGAGTGAAAAAGATTAGGAATATTGGAATTGGAAAAATATTGGGAATATTAGGAATGAAAAATAACAATGCAGAATGTCTCTTATCGCTATTCAAATATACCCTGTTATTGATGAACAAAGGTAAGTTAAAGCCTTTATGCTACGATAAAGATAAAAAAAAAATTGCATAAATATCCCATAAAAACAACCTTTTTTTCGTTTAAGTAAAAATGATAAAGCGTTGCGTAAGAAATTTCTTGTTGGATATCTGTATTATGCGAGTCTTCGCAACGCTGGTAAAATAAACAAAATATTTCGCTGATGTTGCGCTTTTGGATTCGGAGCCAAAAATAGTGCTCTTTTTAGGTCTATGCAACGATTTTCGATATATGTAATATCACTGAATAGGGGAAAAAAGGGAATAAAATAGTTTTCTGAAGGGAAAAAGAATCGAATAAAGGAAAGGAGAGTCGAAATTTTCGTATGAATTGGTATTTCACAGTGTTTGTTTCTCAATTATTTTTCTTACTGTATTAAAGAAAAAAGTATTTCAGAAGAAAGGTTTTATATAAAGACATAGCAAAGAAAATAATTGTTATCGCTGGTAGGCCATAGCATTTATAGTGGACTTTATTATAACACTATAAATCAATATGAATTCCTTGCTTGTATTGATTGCAATTTATCATCTTAAATAAATATAACTCTGCATAGATAGGCCTCGCCATGTTGAATTTATAAGAAGATAATGATACTTCTGTTAATTTATATGACTAAATATGATTTGATAGATTTCATAGAATTGTTTTTGATTGATTTGTTTTTGATTAATTTGATAGGTTTTTCTTTTTATATAAAGGCATTGCAGCGAAACTAATTGATATTGCTTGTAGAGCGTTGTACAGTGAACTTCATTAAATCTCTATAAATTAATAATAATTCATTGCATTTATTGCATTATTGATTGCATTTTACTATCTGAAATAAATATAACTCGGCAAATGTTAAATACAAGGGGCTTGTTACAGACAGAATTTTATATTGGAATTAAGAGAATAGACACGTATTGCTCATTGTTTGCATCACTTCTTTTTATTATCAACGCAGTAAAATTTTCTATTATGTATTATATTTGTTTTAAAAGTTCTTATTATTAATACATGAGGAGTATGTATATCTTTATAGATAAATTATGTACTTATCACCTTTAATATTAATATTACATCTTCGAATGACGATACAAAAAAAAACATTTAAATTATTTCTAAGGAAAAAAAAAGACTTCAAGGAATTCCACATTCCCGTTATATTTATCTCGCACTACAAAAATTTTGTAAAAGAAAAAAAAACCTGCAAATATGTTACTTAATTTTAAAAAAACCCGAAAACGATAAATTTTCTAAAACACACAGTTTCCGCTTTGTCACTGTTGTTAAAAACGCTTTCCTTTTCTTACAATTCCAGCATTTTAATTCATGAAATTTCTATCTGTGCAAGTCCTTCTCCGAATTTTTTCACCGACACACTGTTTTCGCATCAACAAAATGAGAATGAGGAGCAAAGGAGCACCCTGGAGCAAATTTCAAAAAAGAACCTATTTACAAAAAACAGTATAACATGGTTAGTATGATGGTTAATATGGAGTATGTCTCCCGGACGATGCAATACAGGCCTTACAACACCTAGGCATGCTGAGTATCAAATTATCAATCTGATCTTGGGGAATATTACACCACTCATCAAGCAATGCCCTCCGAAGTTCCGGTTGACAGGTGGGAAGGGGTTGACGGGCTGCAATTCGTCGGCCAAGCATATCCCACACATGCTCTATTGGATTCAAATCCGGTGAATATGCTGGCCAATATATACGGGTGATATCCTCCAATTGAAGGCATTCGTCTGCAATGTTTTCACGGTGAGGACGGGCGTTGTTGTACCAGACCACTGTTGCGGTGTCCACAATGCATGCTCTCTACTCCAGGTTAATCGCAGGCGACAGTGAGTTGCGGTAAGTGGAACACATCTGACAGGCCTACGAGCATATAGACCAATGTGCCCTAAGCGTCTGTACACTGTCTGCCTTGAAACTGTCGTATCGGTAGCTGAAGAGAGCTGAAGAGACAGGTCTGATGCTGTGCTCCGTCTGCTTCTTTTGGCAGTAACTGCTAAATACCGGTCCTCATTCGGCGTTGTAACTCGAGGGCGACCTGTGATGTAACATCTACTCACATTACCATCATCTTGGAATCGTTGCCAAAGCCTGGAAATGACAATCTGGGCGATTCCAAGTTCCTCGGATACTTCCAGCTGGGTACGTCCGATAATTCTAACACGTAAAAATGCATCCAAATGCTTCCTTTGTGCCATAACTATGCGGTTATTGCACTGAAAGGCTTTTAAAGCGCTTGTGAACAGTTTTACTTCTTTGCCATTATTCCTTATATACCCCTCTCTTACACTCTCGTCATTGTGACGTACTATTCGCGCCATCTGGTGGTTTCCTGTAATTTGCGTATACTTCATCAAGATGTGTGAGATAATTCTACAGGTGAAATTTTTAGCTTAGAGTTCAATTTTTGTCTGATTCTGAATTATCCTTAATTTATGGACATGAGTGTAGAATGACACCGCTTCGTCCTCTCCTCCAGCATAATGGAAGAATTCTCTGGTCTACGGATTTATAGCATCTATCGATAATAAAGACACGTGACATTCCAAAAGGGTTGATGGGAACGCCGATACAACAGAGCTATCCAATCAGTCCAAATTTAAGGATAATGTAACATTTTTTTCCACGAAAAAGATATAGCATTTCTGTTCACAACGTATTCAATGTATATTCTTTTACAAGGCCATAATAACAACCTGTCACTCAAATTCGACAATAGATATTCAGTATCGTGGATAGTAATACATCCTGAAATTAGCGACTGTTTGTTCGACCTTAACAGGTCGAAACAATGTGAGATGGAGCATTCAGTTTTTTCAGTACCAATCAAGATTTGAGGCGTTTGAGGCCCAAAACATCTTTAAAAATGGAATTTTGAAATTCCAACATCATCAGCAAGATCTCTAATTGTAAATAGACGGTTTGCTAGAACCAAATCTTTAATTTTTTGGACATCGGTTGAGGATGGTGGTCGGCCAGAGGGCTATTCGTCTTCAAAGCGTTCTCTGCCTTCTTTGAACTATTTTTTACCACTTCTAAACGTTTCTTTCGGGTATAAGTTTCAGCAAACAAAATTTAACGCAAGTTCTTGCTCAATTAAATCAGGCGTTTCAAAAATCGCCGAAATCAGTTTTAGCGTCTCAGAAAACCAAGTGTAACTCAAACATTAATGAATATTTTGACGTCAAATTTCACACAGATGTCACGGACAGTGCCAGCAACCTAAAAAAAAAATAATAAAAAAAATAAAAAGCATATGCCCGGGAAATTTAAATTGAAAACTGGTCTGCCTTTTTGGACACAGTAGTAAGTTTATAGTGATCTAATATTGCAAATAATATATGTATTTTATTCTTCATTAAAAATAATCAGAAGAAAAAAAAATTGGAACCTTAAATGTTATATTATTTTGAACTTAAAATATAAATTGAGATATTTATAATTTTAATCATAATAATTGGATTTTAGCATCAATGTATGTTAGTATTTTACATCGACAATCTACTTATGGGAGGTTTTAAGTTTGTCACTGGTACAACACTTAAATTAGTTACAGTTATTCATGAAACTTCTTTTACAAAATTTATACACCCCCCTTTTCCACTTGAAGAAACTGTTAGTGGTTAGCATGGAATCATACTTGGGACACAAACTGCTGATGTAAAAAAAATGTTTATGCATAACTTGAGATAATTATAATAAAATATAATTATAATTATCAGTACTGCTTTTTTATATTTGAACTCTTAAAATACTTCCTTTTAAGGATTAAATATTTATTTTATTAATTAGTTATAAAGTTGAATTATTGAAAGAACTTAAAATGTCAACTAATACTTTTAAGAGTATAGATAAAAAAACAAATATTTTAAGAATATAGATAAGCGATAGTTTTAAAAGTATATATAAAGTAATAGTTTAAAAGTATAAATAAAGTAATGGTATAAGAGTATAAATAAAGTAATAGTTTTAGAGTAATTATAGTTAACAACAGTTTAAAAAACAGATAAACAATAGTTTTAAGAGTATAGATAAAAGAATGATACCTTCTCATCTAAGGTGCTTTTAAATATCTTTCAGAATTTTTTTTAGTGAACTATGAACAGATTTAAAATACTTATAAGTAACCCCGTAGGCAGAAGTCTGACTTTGGCTCCGTGACGCTCTTACAGTCATAGGAGATTGGGACCTAAAAAGACGTGGGGATTAAAGTGGATTCCGAACCACTACAAACATCCATGGCAAAGCCGGGATTCGAACCCGAAACCTGTGGCACCGAGCGCCAGAGCGCTAGACACTCGGCCATTCAGGTCCCAAATTTGTGAAGGCCAGCAGCACGCGGTGTTCCGAGGTGGTCACCCACCCAAGTATTGACCGCGCCCAATGATGCTTGACTTCGGTGATCTAACGAGAACCGATATATTCAGCATGGTATGGCCGTTGGCACTGTAATGTATATATAATATATAAATAATATATGCTATATAAATACTATATACTATATACATGATATATACTATATATGCTTTACTAAAACGGAGTGAAAAAGATTAGGAATATTGGAATTGGAAAAATATTGGGAATATTAGGAATGAAAAATAACAATGCAGAATGTCTCTTATCGCTATTCAAATATACCCTGTTATTGATGAACAAAGGTAAGTTAAAGCCTTTATGCTACGATAAAGATAAAAAAAAAATTGCATAAATATCCCATAAAAACAACCTTTTTTTCGTTTAAGTAAAAATGATAAAGCGTTGCGTAAGAAATTTCTTGTTGGATATCTGTATTATGCGAGTCTTCGCAACGCTGGTAAAATAAACAAAATATTTCGCTGATGTTGCGCTTTTGGATTCGGAGCCAAAAATAGTGCTCTTTTTAGGTCTATGCAACGATTTTCGATATATGTAATATCACTGAATAGGGGAAAAAAGGGAATAAAATAGTTTTCTGAAGGGAAAAAGAATCGAATAAAGGAAAGGAGAGTCGAAATTTTCGTATGAATTGGTATTTCTCAGTGTTTGTTTCTCAGTTATTTTTCTTACTGTATTAAAGAAAAAAGTATTTCAGAAGAAAGGTTTTATATAAAGACATAGCAAAGAAAATAATTGTTATCGCTGGTAGGCCATAGCATTTATAGTGGACTTTATTATAACACTATAAATCAATATGAATTCCTTGCTTGTATTGATTGCAATTTATCATCTTAAATAAATATAACTCTGCATAGATAGGCCTCGCCATGTTGAATTTATAAGAAGATAATGATACTTCTGTTAATTTATATGACTAAATATGATTTGATAGATTTCATAGAATTGTTTTTGATTGATTTGTTTTTGATTAATTTGATAGGTTTTTCTTTTTATATAAAGGCATTGCAGCGAAACTAATTGATATTGCTTGTAGAGCGTTGTACAGTGAACTTCATTAAATCTCTATAAATTAATAATAATTCATTGCATTTATTGCATTATTGATTGCATTTTACTATCTGAAATAAATATAACTCGGCAAATGTTAAATACAAGGGGCTTGTTACAGACAGAATTTTATATTGGAATTAAGAGAATAGACACGTATTGCTCATTGTTTGCATCACTTCTTTTTATTATCAACGCAGTAAAATTTTCTATTATGTATTATATTTGTTTTAAAAGTTCTTATTATTAATACATGAGGAGTATGTATATCTTTATAGATAAATTATGTACTTATCACCTTTAATATTAATATTACATCTTCGAATGACGATACAAAAAAAAACATTTAAATTATTTCTAAGGAAAAAAAAAGACTTCAAGGAATTCCACATTCCCGTTATATTTATCTCGCACTACAAAAATTTTGTAAAAGAAAAAAAAACCTGCAAATATGTTACTTAATTTTAAAAAAACCCGAAAACGATAAATTTTCTAAAACACACAGTTTCCGCTTTGTCACTGTTGTTAAAAACGCTTTCCTTTTCTTACAATTCCAGCATTTTAATTCATGAAATTTCTATCTGTGCAAGTCCTTCTCCGAATTTTTTCACCGACACACTGTTTTCGCATCAACAAAATGAGAATGAGGAGCAAAGGAGCACCCTGGAGCAAATTTCAAAAAAGAACCTATTTACAAAAAACAGTATAACATGGTTAGTATGATGGTTAATATGGAGTATGTCTCCCGGACGATGCAATACAGGCCTTACAACACCTAGGCATGCTGAGTATCAAATTATCAATCTGATCTTGTGGAATATTACACCACTCATCAAGCAATGCCCTCCGAAGTTCCGGTTGACAGGTGGGAAGGGGTTGACGGGCTGCAATTCGTCGGCCAAGCATATCCCACACATGCTCTATTGGATTCAAGTCCGGTGAATATGCTGGCCAATCCATACGGGTGATATCCTCCAATTGAAGGCATTCGTCTACAATGTTTGCACGGTGAGGACGGGCGTTGTTGTACCACACCACTGTTGCGGTGTCCACAATGCATGCTCTCTACTCCAGGTTAATCGCAGGCGACAGTGAGTTGCGGTAAGTGGATCACATCTGACAGGCCTACGAGCATATAGACCAATGTGCCCTAAGCGTCTGTACACTGTCTGCCTTGAAACTGTCGTATCGGTAGCTGAAGAGAGCTGACGAGACAGGTCTGATGCTGTGCTCCGTCTGTTTCTTTTGGCAGTAACTGCTAAATACCGGTCCTCATTCGGCGTTGTAACTCGAGGGCGACCTGTGCTGTAACATCTACTCACATTACCATCATCTTGGAATTGTTGCCAAAGCCTGGAAATGACACTCTGGGTGATTCCAAGTTCCTCGGATACTTCCAGCTGGGTACGTCCGATAATTCTAACACGTAAAAAAGCATCCAAATGCTTCCTTTGTGCCATAACTATGCGGTTATTGCACTGAAAGGATTTTAAAGCGCTTGTGAACAGTTTTACTTCTTTGCCATTATTCCTTATATACCCCTCTCTTACACTCTCGTCATTGTGACGTACTATTCGCGCCATCTGGTGGTTTCCTGTAATTTGCGTATACTTCATCAAGATGTGTGAGATAATTCTACAGGTGAAATTTTTAGCTTAGAGTTCAATTTTTGTCTGATTCTGAATTATCCTTAATTTATGGACATGAGTGTAGAATGACACCGCTTCGTCCCCTCCTCCAGCATAATGGAAGAATTCTCTGGTGTACGGATTTATAGCATCTATCGATAATAAAGACACGTGACATTCCAAAAGGGTTGATGGGAACGCCGATACAACAGAGCAATCCAATCAGTCCAAATTTAAGGATAATGTAACATTTTTTTCCACGAAAAAGATATAGCATTTCTGTTCACAACGTATTCAATGTATATTCTTTTACAAGGCCATAATAACAACCTGTCACTCAAATTCGACAATAGATATTCAGTATCATGGATAGTAATACATCCTGAAATTAGCGACTGTTTGTTCGACCTTAACAGGTCGAAACAATGTGAGATGGAGCATTCAGTGTTTTCAGTACCAATCAAGATTTGACGCGTTTGAGGCCCAAAACATCTTTAAAAATTGAATTTTGAAATTCCAACATCATCAGCAAGGTCTCTAATTGTAAATAGACGGTTTGCTAGAACCAAATCTTTAATTTTTTCTACATCGGTTGAGGATGGTGGTCGGCCAGAGGGCTATTCGTCTTCAACGCGTTCTCTGCCTTCTTTGAACTATTTTTACCACTTCTAAACGTTTCTTTCGGGTATGAGTTTCAGCAAACAAAATTTAACGCAAGTTCTTGCTCAATTAAATCAGGCGTTTCAAAAATCGCCGAAATCAGTTTTAGCTTCTCAGAAAACCAAGTGTAACTCAAACACTAATGAATATTTTGACGTCAAATTTCACACAGATGTCACGGACAGTGCCAGCAACCTAAAAAAAAAAAAAAAAATTTAAAAAGCATATGCCCGGGAAATTTAAATTGAAAAATGGTCTGCCTTTTTGGACACAGTAGTAAGTTTATAGTGATCTAATATTGCAAATAATATATGTATTTTATTCTTCATTAAAAATAATCAGAAGAAAAAAAAATTGGAACCTTAAATGTTATATTATTTTGAACTTAAAATATAAATTGAGATATTTATAATTTTAATCATAATAATTGGATTTTAGCATCAATGTATGTTAGTATTTTACATCGACAATCTACTTATGGGAGGTTTTAAGTTTGTCACTGGTACAACACTTAAATTAGTTACAGTTATTCATGAAACTTCTTTTACAAAATTTATACACCCCCTTTTCCACTTGAAGAAACTGTTAGTGGTTAGCATGGAATCATACTTGGGACACAAACTGCTGATGTAAAAAAAATGTTTATGCATAACTTGAGATAATTATAATAAAATATAATTATAATTATCAGTACTGCTTTTTTATATTTGAACTCTTAAAATACTTCCTTTTAAGGATTAAATATTTATTTTATTAATTAGTTATAAAGTTGAATTATTGAAAGAACTTAAAATGTCAACTAATACTTTTAAGAGTATAGATAAAAAAACAAATATTTTAAGAATATAGATAAGCGATAGTTTTAAAAGTATATATAAAGTAATAGTTTAAAAGTATAAATAAAGTAATGGTATAAGAGTATAAATAAAGTAATAGTTTTAGAGTAATTATAGTTAACAACAGTTTAAAAAACAGATAAACAATAGTTTTAAGAGTATAGATAAAAGAATGATACCTTCTCATCTAAGGTGCTTTTAAATATCTTTCAGAATTTTTTTTAGTGAACTATGAACAGATTTAAAATACTTATAAGTAACCCCGTAGGCAGAAGTCTGACTTTGGCTCCGTGACGCTCTTACAGTCATAGGAGATTGGGACCTAAAAAGACGTGGGGATTAAAGTGGATTCCGAACCACTACAAACATCCATGGCACCGCCGGGATTCGAACCCGAAACCTGTGGCACCGAGCGCCAGAGCGCTAGACACTCGGCCATTCAGGTCCCAAATTTGTGAAGGCCAGCAGCACGCGGTGTTCCGAGGTGGTCACCCACCCAAGTATTGACCGCGCCCAATGATGCTTGACTTCGGTGATCTAACGAGAACCGATATATTCAGCATGGTATGGCCGTTGGCACTGTAATGTATATATAATATATAAATAATATATGCTATATAAATACTATATACTATATACATGATATATACTATATATGCTTTACTAAAACAGAGTGAAAAAGATTAGGAATATTGGAATTGGAAAAATATTGGGAATATTAGGAATGAAAAATAACAATGCAGAATGTCTCTTATCGCTATTCAAATATACCCTGTTATTGATGAACAAAGGTAAGTTAAAGCCTTTATGCTACGATAAAGATAAAAAAAAAATTGCATAAATATCCCATAAAAACAACCTTTTTTTCGTTTAAGTAAAAATGATAAAGCGTTGCGTAAGAAATTTCTTGTTGGATATCTGTATTATGCGAGTCTTCGCAACGCTGGTAAAATAAACAAAATATTTCGCTGATGTTGCGCTTTTGGATTCGGAGCCAAAAATAGTGCTCTTTTTAGGTCTATGCAACGATTTTCGATATATGTAATATCACTGAATAGGGGAAAAAAGGGAATAAAATAGTTTTCTGAAGGGAAAAAGAATCGAATAAAGGAAAGGAGAGTCGAAATTTTCGTATGAATTGGTATTTCACAGTGTTTGTTTCTCAATTATTTTTCTTACTGTATTAAAGAAAAAAGTATTTCAGAAGAAAGGTTTTATATAAAGACATAGCAAAGAAAATAATTGTTATCGCTGGTAGGCCATAGCATTTATAGTGGACTTTATTATAACACTATAAATCAATATGAATTCCTTGCTTGTATTGATTGCAATTTATCATCTTAAATAAATATAACTCTGCATAGATAGGCCTCGCCATGTTGAATTTATAAGAAGATAATGATACTTCTGTTAATTTATATGACTAAATATGATTTGATAGATTTCATAGAATTGTTTTTGATTGATTTGTTTTTGATTAATTTGATAGGTTTTTCTTTTTATATAAAGGCATTGCAGCGAAACTAATTGATATTGCTTGTAGAGCGTTGTACAGTGAACTTCATTAAATCTCTATAAATTAATAATAATTCATTGCATTTATTGCATTATTGATTGCATTTTACTATCTGAAATAAATATAACTCGGCAAATGTTAAATACAAGGGGCTTGTTACAGACAGAATTTTATATTGGAATTAAGAGAATAGACACGTATTGCTCATTGTTTGCATCACTTCTTTTTATTATCAACGCAGTAAAATTTTCTATTATGTATTATATTTGTTTTAAAAGTTCTTATTATTAATACATGAGGAGTATGTATATCTTTATAGATAAATTATGTACTTATCACCTTTAATATTAATATTACATCTTCGAATGACGATACAAAAAAAAAACATTTAAATTATTTCTAAGGAAAAAAAAAGACTTCAAGGAATTCCACATTCCCGTTATATTTATCTCGCACTACAAAAATTTTGTAAAAGAAAAAAAAACCTGCAAATATGTTACTTAATTTTAAAAAAACCCGAAAACGATAAATTTTCTAAAACACACAGTTTCCGCTTTGTCACTGTTGTTAAAAACGCTTTCCTTTTCTTACAATTCCAGCATTTTAATTCATGAAATTTCTATCTGGGCAGTCCTTCTGTGCAAATTTATTTCATCACCTTCAAAGTGATCCCCTCCGGGTACGCCAAAATTTTTTCAATCCTCAATGAATGCTAAAAAGTCATGGGCCGGGGATGGCCTTCAAAGCGCGTGGCGATTCACGTTGAATCCGAAATACGAAAATATTAATGTTAATCGATATCTGCATTTAAATCATAAAAGAGGCAAAAATTCAGCTATCACTTTTAATATTAATATTAATTGTATCTTCGAATAACGATACAAAAAAAAGTCATTTAAATTATATCTAAACAAAAAATTTTTTAAAGAATTCCACAATTCTGTTATATTTATCTCACACTACAAAAATTTTGTCAAAAAAAAAAAAAAAAAAAAAAAAAAAAAAAAAAAAAAAAAAAACTGCAAATATGTTTCTTAATTTAAAAACAAAAACGAAAAAGACAAATTTTCTAAACATACAATTCCCGGTTTGTGACCACTGTTAAAAACGCATTCCTTTTCTTACAATTAAAGCATTTTAATTCATGAAATTTCTATCTGTGCAGTCCTTCTGCGAATTTCTTTCAAGGACACACTGTTTTAGCATCAACAAAATGAGAATTCCCACAATCCCCCAATCCCCACTTTTTCCCGCCCTTTGCTGGTTCGAGATGCAAGCATTCCTCTTATCTCCCGTCCAAAAGGAAAAGTTTTAAAATTCCCGACTGGAAAACAACAAGGCGAAGACTGCGGATGTTCCAACTCAGCATTTTTCTGGCTAGTTAGATTGTTAAAAGGATAGTCAAAGGACAATTTTCGTCAACTGGATGATTAATTACAGCGTCCCGGAAAGGGATTAGCGTGTCTTTTTGTCCTGACGGGCTCTTCTGTCACATTGTTCCGCCTTCCTGGCCATTGTTTCAAGGAAAAGGTTTTAAAAGGAAGAGTTTTAATTAAAAGTCTGTTCGTTGTTTATGTACGGTGGATAGGTTGAATTTATGTGTTTGGAGATATATCCATTCTTCCACTCAAGAGTTGTCCGTCCTTAAAATAAAGGAGAGAAAATTTTCCCTGGGATTTATAGGATAGCTGTAAAATTTTCTTTTGTTTCCTAGAGGGGGTAGAAAAGGCTTCTTGAAATCCTGGGGAGCGTTCTTAAAAGTCGAAAATGCCCGGGAATTAGCCAATAGCTCGGAGAGTTTTGTCGAGTTTTAAGTGCTCCAGAACTGCAAGAATCGATTTATAGCAATTTAGGCGCTTAGTGGGCTGAACATTGGTACTTATTTGCCTGAGGGGTATGAAGAATTTCTTCCTTGTTATTTATGGCTAAGATTCCTGGTTGATTGAATTATTCTTTATATATATATATATTTCATAAGTTTCCTGCAAATCAGAACAGAAAACAGAAACTGGCCCCTTTCCTTTCATGAGGGCTGTTTCGTCACTCGGACTAACTGATGAGAGTTTTCCTGGTTTTCTGCCATGCACATGAGAGGTAATTACCCCTAAATGTTGCCCTCCTTTTTCGGCGACACGCAGCCGAGTCAGAACATCTACCTACGGTCCTCAGTTACAACTTAAGCTATGCCTTTCCCTCCATATATAAGTAGATTACTCACGGGATGTCCTTCCCGTACTGCAAGACACTGAGGATTAGAAACAACAACAACAACAAAAAAGATGAACAAAATTCAATAAACGTAAATGACTTGTTTAGACTTCCGCCAGGGGATATATATATGTCTTCATTTTTATTGCATTGAATTTTATTGTATTAAAGCTTTTTTAATTTATCTTATATCTATATATGTATATATATATATATATATCAACTTAAAAGAGTATATATTAAATATATGCTGTTGTGTTCTGTTTATTTTATAAATTTTATAAATTACCATGATTAAGAGTTAAGGAATAGTCTCATTATGTTGCTTAGCTCTTATTTTATTAAATGTTATGTGTTCGTCATGCTTCAATCATGCATTTATTACTGTATCAATTTCCTAATGTTTTGAAATGAATAATTCATAATGTATTACAACCAACTCCTTGACAATTGTAATTACAAGAGATGATAAAATTGAAACCTGTTCTTTCTTAGAGTATGGCATAAAAAGATGGGGATGACAACTGTTGTTTTGCGAAATAAGAATCTGCATCTGTCAATTCTATTCTGTTAAACGTTCATTAAGTATTTTTTTTTGTCTATAAAGACTGCGATATATGAAGGTACGAAATACTAAGCAATCAAATTAATTTTGTTTAACTAAACAAAATTTATGTTTTTTTTTAAAACAAATAATTTTAGTGTAATTTTGATTTCAAATTGAAATATTCTATTTAACTGTTTACATTCTAAATCTGATTTCAATTATAAATTATAAAGTATTGTTCAAATATCGAGTATTTTTACAAAATATTAACTAGATCTAAAAGATAATAATAAAAATATTATTAATGCTTTTCAACAGTTTCTAAACCTTTCTAAAATATTCTTACACACCAACATTGTTGCTTCTGTTTGTTGTTATTGTTGTTACTAATACCCTTGAAGCAGGAAAACCTACATCAGTGAATAAATCCATATAAAGTATAAATCATTTATATGAATACTAATTAGTGGTAATGATTAAAACGATATCATTACTTGTAAGCAATTTCTAGCCTTTCATAGAAATGACATTTTCGCTCCTTACGTATTTAAGCAAAAGCAAAGAACAGCAATGAAAAAGGACAGAGGACAGATAAGAATCTAAACATAAAAATAGCATTGTATAACCGAATGAAAGTTTGTGATTGTCCTCCCCAATATTTTATTCTGAATTCGATTTTAATTTTACATTGTAATTGAATAAATCTTTATAAGACATCAATCATCTATATGAATACTAATTAGTGCTAATAATTAAAATATTATTATCGCGTTTAAGCAATTTCTAACTTTTTCTAACCAACGACATTTTCGCTTCTCGCACATTTAAGCGAAGTAAGAAAAAAAAAAGGATAGATGACAGATAAGAATCTAAACAATAAAAATTGTATTGTATAACCGAATACCAGTTTTTGATTGTCCTCCGCAATTTCTTTTAGTCTGAATCCTATTTCAATTTTAGATTGTATGTGACTAATTTTTAAAAACGTAAATGATTGTTTTTAAAATGTAAATGTTAAGGATTGATCATCAATCAAATATCAATAATTTACATGAATACTAATTACATTAATATTATTAGGCTTAAGGATTTTCTAACCAAACGAGATTTTCGCTCTTCACATATTTAAGCAAAAGCAAGGCGTTAAAACCAGTAACAAAAAAAGGATAGACAAAAGATAAGAATCTAAGCAATAAAAATTTTATTGTATAACCGAATGCAAGTTTCTGGTTGTCCTCCGCAATTTCTTTTATTCTGAATCCGTTTTACATTGCAAATGATTAAATCTTCACAAATCATCAATCAAATAACAATCATTTATATGAGTACTAATTAGTGCTAACGATTAAAACACTATTGTTATCTTTAAGCAAATTTATACCTTCTCTAACAAACAGCATTTTCGTTGTTTACCTATTTAACCAAAAGCAATTTGACAAGAACATCAAGGAAAAAGGTTAGAAGACAGATAAGAACCTAAACAATAAAAATTATAATGTACAACCAAATGGAAGTTTTTGATTGTTCTCCAACTTCTTGATTGTACTCCTTGCTGTACAAGTTATTTTATTCTGAATCTGATTTCAATTTTACATTGTAAGTGAATAAATCTTTATAAAATATCAATCAAATATCAATCATTTATATGAAACCAATTATGGCTAATAATTAATACGTTATTATTATTATGCTTTAGCGTTTTATAACCAAACGAGATTTTCGCTCTTCACATATTTAAGCAAAAGCAAAGCGTCAAGAACAGTAAGAAAAAAAGGGGACAGACGACAGATAAGAATCTAAACAATAAAAATAGTATTGTATAACCGAATGCAAGTTTCTGGTTGTCATCCGCAATTTCTTTTATTGTTATTTGCGCACGTGCTCGAAATCCTAAGATCGCGAGGCTTTACGAACGTCACTGAAATGTGGAACACGTATCGACAATATATATAATATTCTTTTTTCTCTTTTTACTCTTTAAGCTTTGCGTTATTTTTTGTTTTCCCGTTATACTCATAAAGAATGGCGCAATTCTAACAAATGGAAGCTCTAGGAACGTAATTTTGAGCTTCTTAATGTATTTATTTGTTTAGTTTTTTTGGTTGGAGTTTTCCTTTATCAAAGGACCTGTAGTGAACAAATATTTCACATATTATCATACTCAAGAAACCTATAAACTTGATGGGCGATAAATACGAGTAATTCTTTTTTTTTTTTTTGTCCGACTAGATACATTGCAGCGGAAAAAAAGCATTTCAAAATGTAAATGAAATGTTGTTCCGATAAATTCTAGTTTTCAAGAAATGAATGTTATCTATTTATTTTAATGCTGAATCATTGAGTACACTAATGTTATGGAATCACAGTCATAAGGTGAAGTTTGTTTTTATTTCCATTTTTAAGTGGATTTTCATACACTCATTGGTTTATATCGCATTGTAAATCACAAGCTGAATAATGGGGAAAAAAAGGGTTTTTTTCTCTGACATCACGTAATAAAATTTTTCTATTATTTAACGACGAAAAAGTAAAATGGACCTTGTATTTGAATCATTTATTTGTATAATTTATTATTTGTTTTTCTCTCGTCAATTATTTTACTTTTTATGTTTAATGTAATTAACATTCGTTTAAAATATCTTTATTAAAAAAAAGGGACCGTGGAAAAATAAATAAATAGCACGTTACTTATCAGCAGCAGTGAGACAAAAGATAATATGAAAAAGATATAAAATACAGTGTGACTGTGGGATATATTGCATTTTGTAAAAAAAGTTATTGTTTAATATTTATATTAATTTTCGAAGAACTGTGATCTTGCCGTAAACAAGATTGGATTTATTGGTTCTACTGTAATTTGGAATGACACAGCTTTCTTCCACTTCTCCAGCATAATGGAAGGATTCTCTGGTCTACGGATTTATAGCATCTGTCGATAATAAAGACACGTGACATTCCAGAAGGGTTGATGGAACACGGTAAGCAAGGCATGGTAACGCCGATACAACAGAGCTATCCAATCAGTCCAAATTTAAGGATAATGTAGCATTTTTTCCACGAAAAAGATATAGCATTTCTGTTCCCAGGGGTAAGGTATGTATATTCTTTAACAAGGCCATAATAGCAACCTGTCACTCAAATCTGACAACAGATATTCAGTTTCATGGATAGTAATACATCCTGAAATTAGCGACTGTTTCTTCGACCTTATCAGGTCGAAACAATGTGAGATGGCGCATTCAGTGTTTTCGATACCAATCAAGTTTTGACACGTTTGAGGCCCAAAACATCTTTAAAAATTGAATTTTGAAAGTCCAACATAGTCAACAAAGTCTCTAATTGTAAATCGACGGTTTACAAGGATCAAATCTTTAATTTTTGTGGACGTGAGCTTCGTCGGTTGAGGTTGGTTACCACTTCTAAACATTTTACCACTTCTAAACATTTCTTTCCAATATAGGAATGCTCACCAAATGCCTTCTGCAACATTATATAAGTTTCAACAAACAACATTTAACGCAAGTTCTTGCGCAATTAATTCAGACATTTCAAAAATCGCCGAAATCAGTTTTAGCGTCTCAAAAAACCAAGTGTAACTCAAACACTAATGAATATTTTGACGTAAAATTTCACACAGATGTCAAGGACACTGCCAGCAGCCTAAAAAAGAAAAAAAAATTGAAATGCCATAAGCCCGGGAAATTTAAATTCAAAACTGGTCTTACTTTTTGGACACAGTAATACGTTTATAGTGGTCTAATATTGTAAATAAATGTATTTTATTCTTCATTCAAAATAATCAGAAGTAAAAAAATTGCAACCGTAAAGTAATATATTATTTTGAGCTTAAAATATAAATTGAGATATTTATAATTTTAATCATAATAATGGGATTTTAGTATCAATGTATGTGAGTATTTTACATCGACAATCTTGTTGCGGGAGGTTTTAAGTTTGTCACTTGTACAACACTTAAATTAGTTACAGTTATTCATGAAACTTCTTTTACAAAATTTATACACCACCTTTTCCACTTAAAGAAACTGTTCGTGGTTAACATCGAATCATACTTGGGACACAAACTGCTGATGTAAAAAAATGTATGAAAAACAAATATAGAAAACAAATTAACATTCTCAAAAAGTTTTATTATATGAAATGGTTCATTTTTCAATAAGATAATTTTCATGTTCATTTGTTGGACTTAATAGCCAAATAGTTTTGTATTGCTATAAAGATATATTTATTGTATGTTAAGTATTTATTGTTATACATATTTAAATACTTAATACATAATTATAAGTATTTGTATTACATGTCATTTATGAATGGATAAATGACTTGTAAATAGGAATGAATATTTTTTTGAACAATCATTTTAACTAGTTCCTTAATAACTTGTGATAATTGTAATAAAATATAATTATAATTATCAATACTGTTTTTTTATATTTTAACTCTTAAAATACTTCCTTTAAGGATTAAATATTTATTTTATTAATTAGTTATAAAGTTGAATTATTGAAAGAACTTAAAATGTCAACTAATACTTTTAAGAGTATAGATAAAAAAACAAATATTTTAAGAATATAGATAAGCGATAGTTTTAAAAGTATAAATAAAGTAATAGTTTTAAAAGTATAAATAAAGTAATGGTTTAAGAGTATAAATAAAGTAATAGTTTAAGAGTAATTATTGTTTACAACAGTTTAAAAAAACAGATAAACAATAGTTTTAAGAGTATAGATAAAAGAATGATAGCTTCTCATCTAAGGTGCTTTTAAATATCTTTCAAATTTTTTTTTTTTTTTTAGTGAACTATGAACAGATTTAAAATACTTATAAGTAAATGAATGAATGAATTCTTCTCGAAATGAGCGGCAAAATTTGAAAATAATTATTTGAAGTATTTTTAAATTATTTACATATGCAAAAATGCTTTTTTTTATTTTAATCGCTTAAATTAAGCATAAATGTTTAATTATTTATCATATTGGTTTTAATCATTTTATTAAAAACTCTATCCAGTCTAGAGAAAATTATAAATAAATTTCATTAACAAAGCAATTACTTATATATTCATAGTGATAGTTACTAGTTTATAATTATAGTTACTTGTTCATAGGGATATTTCATTTATAGTGATACTTACTGATTCATAAGGATCTGTAATTTCATATAAATGCTAAATTAAAACTTTTATGAAAATTGAATGTATATAGTGATTTAGTATTTTAGTTATGAAATTCAATCACTTTTTATATCTCTTTTATTACTTCATATTTTAAATCGTCTCCTTTAAGGAAAAATATTTTTTCTTTAAATATTTATTATCAGTGCAATTTTTTTTTTTATTATTTATCAAGAACACTTTTTAAGCATAGAATAAATTAAAATAGGGAATTTATTAGTTTCATTGTTGTTTATACATGCATTATATTTTCGTATTTATTTATGATTTTATTTTTAACAAATCTATAAATACATTATGAAGCTTTTAGGAAATAGTATTTAATATTCTTTTTATATCACCCTTTCGCTTAATTGTTTTTAAATATAAAAATATTTTTTATCGCATTCTTTGCTATTAGACATAATTGGAAATCACCTAGATCTGAATGACTTTCTAAATATAAACGTTCATTTGCAATAATAGATATTTAATAAGATACAATAATAGACATTTATATTTTTTATGATAGACATTTATATTTTTTATAATAGACATCTAAATAATATTTCTTATATATCGTATCACTACAAAGATTATTTATGATATGTGTTCTTTGCACTATTTAGAATACTACTATTGTGCCCAAAAAATAAGACCAATTATTTTTTTTTTCAAAAACTCTTTATTTATTCTTCCAAAGTTATTTTATAGACTTCAAAGTAATCCCCTCCGAACACAAGGCACTTGTGCCAACTTTTTTTTCAATCCTCAATGCATGTTAAAAAGTCATCGGCTGGGATGACATTCAAAGCTCGCGGCGTTTCTCGTCGAATCTCTTCAATAGACTCAAAACGGTGTCCCCGGAGTGGTCTTTTGAGTTTAGGGAATAGCCAGAAGTCCCACGGTGTGAATACGGTGGTTCTGAAACGATATGAGTTTCATTTTTGCCGAAAAAGTCACGAAGAATCAATGCAGTGTGAGCTGGTGCATTCGTGTTTTCGGTACCAATCTAGATTTGACGCATTTGAGGCCCAAAATGGAATTGACCCTAACGTTTTGGAATTCCAACATCATAAGCAAGATCTCTAATTGTAAATCGAGAGTTTGCAAGCCCCAAATCCTTAATATTTTGGACATGAGATTCGTCGGTTGAGGTTGATGGTCGACCAGAGGGCTCTTGTCTTCAACGCGTTCTCTGCCTTCTTTGAACTGTGTTTATACCATTTCTAAACGTTTCTTTCCGATATAGGAATGCTCGCCGAATGTCGTTTGCTAACATTCTATACGATCCTGCAAACAAAATTTAATACAAGTTCTTTGCTTAATTAATTCAGATTTTCAAAAATTGCCGGAATCAGTTTTAGCGTTTCACAAAGCCAAGCGTAACTCAAACACTAATAAATATTTTGGCGTCAAATTTCACACAGAGGTCAAGGACGTTGCCAGTAACCTAAAAAAGAAAAAAAAATTAAATTCTATAAACCCCGGGAATTTTAAATCGAAAATTGGACATAGTAGTATGCAAATAGATAAATGAATAATATCTGGCTTAAAAAAAAAGGGGCAGATTTTTATAAAATTCGCGTGTAGAAATATATTATAAGTTACGAATGTTTTTTTGCAAAATACTGGCTGCTTACCAAGAAGGAAACCTATCCACGTGGTATCATTTTCAACAAACTTTATAACTATATCAAACTCAGAACAAATTTTTCAAATTTATCATTCCATATTTTAAACTTTTTTTCTCATTATGAAGGGATTTTGAAAGTAAAAAATTTTCTCATGGTACTTTTTCAGAGAGATGAATAAATTATTCTTACTTGATAAAGTTTGTTACTTATGACGTAAAATGTTTCGTAAGAGCATTAATTTTTGTGTGAAATAAAAATTCACTATGTTATTGAATGGTAGAAATATTTGAGAAATCATAAAATCATCATGAAAGCTTTAAATGAAGAAACTCATTAATAAAACATTCTCATTTTTAATAAACAAATCTCATTAAAACATTTTTGTTATGAAAACTAAAAGAACGATAAGCTGTTGATTTATTTTGCCAAATTTATGAAGTAAGTTTGATTTTAACATTGTGTATCCCACAATAATAAAAAATGGTGATGATTTGAACGTGTACAGTTTTACATTCAGCTGGATTTTTTACCTCAGTTTTACATTCAGTTGGTTTTGCAATAAATTTTGCTGTTGTAATTTGTTGTAGTTTCTTATCCCACTTGGCTGGCCAAGCCCACGAGCGCATACGTACTCATGATTGAAGGGGAAGAAAGCAGCTTCTGTTGTGATGGAGCACCTGTAGGTAGAAGTCTGACTTTGGCTCCGTGATTCTCTTATAGTCATAGACCGGGACCTACGGCTTAAAGTGGATTCCGAACCACTACAAACATCCATGGCACCGCCGGGATTCGAACCCGAGACCTGTGGCAACGAAGCCAGAGCGCTAGAACACTCGGCCATTCAGGTTCCATATTTGTGAATGCCAACTGCACGCGGTGTTCCCAGGTGGTCACCCACCCAGGTACTGACCGCGACCAATGATGTTTGACTTCAGTCATCTAACGAGAACCGATATTTTCAGCATGGTATGGCTGTGGTAGGCCATAAATTTTGTACTGAACCTGATAGCCGATTGACTAGTGATCTGGCTCACGGTGCCACAGATTGCGGGTTCAAGTTCCGGCAATGCCATGGATGCATGTAGTGATTCGGAATACACTTTAAATAGTAGGTCTTGGTCTAATATGACTGTAGAGCATTGGTTGTAGGGCCGAGAACTCTATCCCTGTTAAAAGAAAACTTCTTTTATGTCAAAATTTGCCAGTAGGGAGATGGCCTTAGTCAACGATGGACCTGTTGCGCCATTAAAGAAGAATGATGTCTATACACATGGTAAGTTAAGTAAAACAAAACTTGGTTTGCTAAAAACAAATTATTCGGATTAATTCTAGTTTATTTGTATTTTCAGAATTTGGTCCTGATTTACGGTTGTTTTATTTCGTATTAGTTTAGGTAATTGGTATAGTTAAAATAAATTATCTACGGTATTGTTGAATATAAAATAAACAAATTTATTTCACATTAAAAATCGAAATGAATTATCGAAATTTCATTAAATATTTTTAAATCGTAATAATCATTAGAAAACCTTACTTTAAATTCGTGTTTCATAAATTTTTTTGCAAATGAATAAATATGAAAATATTAAAGTTAATCGATATCTACAAGTTAAATCATATAAAAAAGGCAAAAATTCAGTTATCACTTTTAATATTAATATTAATATTAATTGTATCTTCGAATAACGATACAAAAAAAGTCATTTAAATTATATCTAAACAAAAAAAATTTTAAAGAATTCCACAATCCTGTTATGTTTATCTCACACTACAAAAATTTTGTAAAAAAAACAAAAAAACTGCAAATATGTTTCTTAAATTAAAAACAAAAACGAAAAAGACAAATTTTCTAAACATACAATTCCCGGTTTGTGGCCGCTGTTAAAAACGCATTCCTTTTGTTACAATTCAAGCATTTTAATTCATGAAATTTCTATCTGTGCAATTCCTTCTGTGAATTTCTTTCCACGACACACTGTTTTCGCATCAACAAAATGAGAATCCCCACAATCCCCCCACCCCCACTTTTTCCCGGCCTTTGCTGGTTCGAGATGCAAGCATTCCTCTTATCTCCCTTCCAAAAGGAAAAGTTTTAAAATTCCCGACTGGAAAACAACAAGGCGAAAACTACGGATGTTCCAACTCAGCATTTTTCTGGCTAGTTAGATTGTTAAAAGGATAGTCAAAGGACAATTTTCGTCAACTGGATGATTAATTACAGCGTCCCGGAAAGGGATTAGCGTGCCTTTTTGTCCTGACGGGATCCTCTGTCACATTGTTCCGCCTTCCTGGCCATTGTTTCAAGGAAAAGGTTTTAAAAGGAAGAGTTTTAATTAAAAGTCTGTTCGTTGTTTATGTACGGTGGATAGGTTGAATTTATGTGTTTGGAGATACATCCATTCTTCCACTCTGAAGAGTTGTCCGTCCATAAAATAAAGGAGAGAAAATTTTCCCTGGGATTTATAGGATAGCTGTAAAATTTTCTTCTGTTTTCTAAAGGGGTGGGGGGAGAGAAAAGGCTTCTTGAAATCCTGGAGAGCGTTCTTAAAAGTCGAAAAAGCCCGGGAATTAGCCAATAGCTTGGAGAGTTTTGTCGAGTTTTAAGTACTCCAGATTTGCAAGAATCGATTTATAGCAATTTAGGTGCTTAGTGGGCTGAACATTGGTACTTATTTGCCTGAGGGATATAATGAATAGTCAGGAAAAGGAGCCCCTCGAAAAGTATTAGATTGAAATTTCGCTACAAGGGCCTCGTTACAGAAAGAATTTTATATTGGAATTAAGAGAGTAGATACGTATTGTGTAGTGTTTGCATCCATTCTTTTTATTATCATTGCAGTAAGATTTTCTGTAAGGCTTTATATCTATAATATAAGTTCTTATCATTAGGACATGAGGATAGAGTATGTATATCTTTATAGATATGTTATATGTTGATATAAGGTAAAAAGAAATGTTTAATTATTTTAAATACAAATATACACATGTGGTTTGGAAAAGAAAAATATTTGAAATTTTTTTATTTAACTTTTTTTATATTCAGTATTCCTTTGAGAGGGAAGACGATAAAAAAAATGACATTTAAACTATTTCTAAGTAAAAAAACTAATTTCTAAGTAAAAACATTTATTTTACAGGTAAAAAAACATATTTCTAAGCAAAGAAACGTCAAAGTATTCCACAATCCTGTTATATTTATCTCGCATTACAAAAATTTTGTAAAAGAAAAAAAAAATACAAATATGTTTCTTAACTTAAAAAAACGAAGAAAGATAAATTTTCTAAAACACACAGTTCCCGCTTTGCCACTGTTGTTAAAAACGCATTCCTTTTCTTAGAATTCTAACATTTTAATTCATGAAATTTCTATCTGTGCAGTCCTTCTGTTGCATTTCTTTCAACGACACACTGTTTTCGCATCAACAAAATGAGAATTCCCCCAATTCCCCCACCCCCACTTTTTCCCGCCCTTTGCTGGTTCGAGATGCAAGCATTCCTCTTATCTCCCTTCCAAAAGGAAAAGTTTTAAAATTCCCGACTGGAAAACAACAAGGCAAAAACTGCGGATGTTCCAACTTAGCATTTTTCTGGCTAGTTAGATTGTTAAAAGGATAGTCAAAGGACAATTTTCGTCAACTGGATGATTAATTACAGCGTCCCGGAAAGGGATTAGCGTGCCTTTTTGTCCTGACGGGATCCTCTGTCACATTGTTCCGCCTTCCTGGCCATTGTTTCAAGGAAAAGGTTTTAAAAGGAAGAGTTTTAATTAAAAGTCTGTTCGTTGTTTATGTACGGTGGATAGGTTGAATTTATGTGTTTGGAGATATATCCATTCTTCCACTCGAGAGTTGTCCGTCCATAAAATAAAGGAGAGAAAATTTTCCCACGGATTTATAGGATAGCTGTAAAATTTTCTTTTGTTTGGGGTAGAAAAGGCTTCTTGAAATCCTGGAGAGCGTTCTTATAAGTCGGAAAAGCCCGGGAATTAGCCAATAGATTGGAGAGTTTTGTCGAGCTTTAAGTGCTCCAGAACTGCAAGAATCGATTGATAGCAATTTAGGCGCTTAGTGGGTTGAACATTGGTACTTATTTGCCTGAGGAATATAATGAATGGTAAGGAAAAGTAGCCTTTCGAAAAGTATTAGTTAGAAATTACGCTACAAAGGGCTTGTTACAGATAGAATTTTATATTGGAATTAAGAGAATAGAGACGTATTGTTTAGTGTTTGCATCCTTTCTTTCTATTATCGTCGCAGTAAAATTTTCCATTATATATTATATTTATAGTTCTTATCCTTTGGATAGGAGGATAGAGTATGTATATTTTTATAGATATGTTATATATTGTTTCTGTTGATGGCCATTGTTTCAAGGAAAAGGTTTTAAAAGGAAAAGTTTTCACTAAAAGTCTGTTCGTTGTTTATGTAAGGTGGATAGGTTGAATTTCTGTGTTTGGAGATATATCCATTCTTCCACTCAAGAGTTGTCCGTCCATAAAATAAAGGAGATAAAATTTTCCCAGGGATTTATAGGATAGCTGTAAAATTTTCTTTCGTTTCCTAAAGAGGGGGGATCGAAAAGGCTTCTTGAAATCCTAGAGAGCGTTCTTAAAAGTCGAAAAATCCCGGGAATTAGCCAATTGCTTGGAGAGTTTTGACGAGTTTTAAGTGCTCCAGAACTGTAAGAATCGATTTATAGCAATTTAGGCGCTTAGTAGGCTGAACATTGGCACTTATTTGCCTGAGGGATATAATGAATAGTAAGGAAAATTAGCCCCTCGAAAAGTATCAGGTTGAAATTTCGCTGCAAGGGGCTCGTTACGGAAAGAATTTTTATTGGAATTAAGAGAATAGACACGTATTGTTTATTGCTTCTATCCTTTCTTTTATTTTCTATCATGTATTATATATTATAAGTTCTTATCATTTGGATATGAGTTTTTATGTTAGATGTGTTATACTATAATCGTTATGTATGATACAAGGTGAAAAGAATTGTTTAATTTTTTTAAAAATGTACAAATATAGACACATGGTTTAGATCATTAGAGAAAAATTTGATTTTTTTTATTTCATTTTTTTCATGTTCAATTTTTCTATAAATCTGAAAAAGTCAATTTAGTTAAATTTCAATTGATAATTAACGCACTTAACTTATTTACTTAAAGGGGGCTCTTACAGAAAGAATTTGATATTGGATTTAAAAGAACAGAAACGTATTATGTATTGCATTATTTTATAATGCATTATATTTATAATGTAAGTTCTTATCATTAAGATATGATGATAAAGTATGTATATCTTTACAGATATGTTATATATTCTTTATGTTGATATAAGGTGAAAAGTTATCATCGCAGTAAAAGTTTTTATTATGCATTATTTTTTTTTTATTATTATGTTATAAGTTCTTAGCATAAGGATAGGAATATAGAGTTTGTATATTGGATGTGTTGTACTGTACATACATCCCACAGTTAGGGATAATTTGAAAAAATGGATTATAAACGTCTCATTTATAATTGATAAAATTCATCCAAGAACTGCAATATAAGCATCAGACATTTCGTGTCATACAGATATAAGATAAAACTGTTGTATATAAAAAAAGCTGAAAAAAATTCCATTTTTTGTACTTATTTAAAATTTTTTTATTTAAATCATGCCAATGCTTCTTGACCACATTGCTTAATAATGTAATGGTAAATTTATTCTAAGAAACTATTTGCAGCATACAAATAGATTGTAATACAATACTGTTTACAATGTGTAAATACAAGATCAAAATATATTTCGAATGGGAATTCTCTGTGGTGTTACTGAAATGATAAATCGTCGCTTGAAATTTTAACATACACCATATCGAATACATTTGAAATAATTAAAGGTTTAAAATGCGTGCAGACGAAATTCATCAAGTCCCATATCGAAGCTTGAATTTATCATTAATTATGTGAAACATTACCCTTGCAACAAATGCTGATAGTAAATGATGTTCACATTGAGCTTATTGCAGTGTAAAAAGTTTGGTGTAGAAGCATTAGCCTTAAAAATCTTTCATAATTCGGCTTATAATTTGAGTCTTCTAAAATCTTGCCTTGTATTGATAGATGACTTTTATAATATAATTAGGTATCAAAATGTTTAATTTATATTAAAGATAATAATAATTATTTTTTAAAATTATTTTATAAGACAGCGTGTTTTTAATATTGCGCGATGAAGTTTACATTAATAATGCAGGAATAGCTTGAACAAAAGAGGCTTTAAATTAAAAAAAAAATTGTAGTTGCAAAATTAATTTTACCGAACAAATAATACTATACATATTTATATTACTTAAAAAAGTTAGAATATTTTAAGTAGGAAACATATTTTTTTTATTGTATTTGTTAACATTGACCTCTCATAATACATTTTTATGAAATGCGATTTTTCTTCAAAAAGATTTATTTATTTATTTTTATTTTCTTGTCCCACTTGGTAGACAGCAACATCTAGAACAAGTCCAAAAGCCTGTGTACTCTGGAAGAATGTAAGAGGTGGGAGGGCAGCTTATGTTGTGATGGAAGTCTGACTTCTCTCCACGTAGCTGAGGAAGAAATGCAGAACTTTTAGAGGGATCCGGGAGAACTTCTAGAGGGAACTAGCCCCATTTGCGCATTGTACGGGGGAATCCCGCAAAACTCCTACATGGTAGCAATATGCTAAATATCACAAATTCCTACAAAAAGGCCAGCGGGTTGAATCTTAGCCCTCATGCTTACCAGCGGCTTTCGTTGCTACTGAACCACGGGTCAGGCAATTAATATGTAATATGTAAGTCGTAATAATAAGCTTATTTCTAAGATAATTAAGATTAAAAATTATCTTAGAATAAAAAGAGAATTAGATTCTAAGACTTCTAAATAATTTTATATTAATGATAACATTAAAAACTAAAACAAAATACGTCTATAATTAAATGGTTATTATGCCATATACACTAGTTGGCTTTTTATGTGATTTTTTTTCCTATATTACTATATGTAAAACTATATATTACTATATATTATATACTATATATTTTTTTCATTTCATTTATATTTTTCACTATATACTATATATAAAATCCTTACTAAAACACAGAGAAAAAAAAGGGGAATATTGGAATTGGAAAAATATTGGGAATATTAGGAATGAAAAATAAAAATGCAGAATGTCTCTTATCGCTTTTCAAATATACCCTATTATTGATGAACAAAGGTAAGTTAAAGCATTTATGCTACGATAAAGATACAAAAAAAAGTTGCATAAATATCCTATAAAAACAAGCTTTTTTTCGTTTAAGTAAAAATGATAAAGTGTTGCGTAAGAAATTTCTTGTTGGATATCTGTATTATGCGAGTCTTCGCAACGCTGGTAAAATAAACAAAATATTTCGCTGATGTTGCGCTTTTGGATTCGGAGCCAAAAATATTGCTCTTTTTAGGTCTATGTAACGATTTTCGATATATGTAATATCACTGAATAGGGAAAAAAAGGGAATAAAATAGTTTTCTGTAGGGAAAAAAGAATCGAATAAAGAAAAGGAGAGTCGAAATTTTCGTATGAATTGGTATTTCGCAGTGTTTGTTTCTTGAGTTATTTTTCTTGCTGTATTACAGAAAAAAGTATTTCAGAAGAAGGATTTTCTTTTTATATAAAGACATAGCAACGAAACTAATTGATATCGCTTGTAGGGTATTGTATTTACAGTGGAATTTATTATATCACTATAACTCAATATTAATTCATAGCATTTGTTGCATTATTGTTTGTATTTTATCATCGCAAATAACTATAACTCGACAAGTATTAAATTTGTAAGTAGATAATGATACTTTTGTAAATTTATACTGATGAAATATGATTTGATAGATTTGTTTGATTGATTTGATAAATTCGTTTTTGACTGATTTGATACATTTATTTGTCATGATTTAGTATAAATAAATGCCCAAAAGCCAGTGGTGAACGCAAATCAAGTTATTTAAACTTACTAAGGTTAAAAAATATTTATTGTTTAATTTAGAAAATATTTAAACTAATTAATATATTTATATTTTCACATGTTTCCCATCAAAATATTTTCTGAATAAAATAATGTAATATAGTCACTTTTTAAATAAAAATAAATTAAACATCAATGTTTTTATAAATTTAATAATTAAATAAATTATTTTCATTAACAACCATAAACTATATAATTTTATTAGCAATATTAAAGAGTATCAGCTCTTAATTTTCTTTATGATATAACCGCTGTTAAAAAATGCAGACGACTAATAAAATGTTATGCTAGACTTATAGCTCAGTGACTGCGTGCGCCGCTAGTAAGCATTCGAGCTGAAATTCAATCAGTTGGCAGCTTTACTGTAGACACTGTTTCAAAAAATGAGGAAATTCAACGGTATTTGTGATGTTCAGCATGTTGTTTCGTCAGTCGGACTACCTGGTGGGAGTTGTCCGGGTATTCTCCCATACGATATGCTGTGTTGTTCCTCCCTAAAATTCAGTATCTTCCTCCTGGAAGGTACACTCTAAAAACATTTGTTTATGTTTTTTTGGCAAATGAAATTCATAGAGAAATTCTCTTTAACACAAATGAAGAATTTCTTCCTTGTTATTTATGGCTAAGATTCCTGGTTGATTGAATTATTCTTCATATATATATATATTTCATAAGTTTCTTGCAAATCAGAACAGAAAACAGAAGCTGGCCCCTTTCCTTTCATGAGGGCTGTTTCGTCACTCGGACTAATTGATGAGTTTTTCTGGTTTTCTGCCATGCACATGAGAGGTAATTACCCCTAAATGTCCTCCCGGAAGACACTGCCCTCCTTTTTCGGCGACACGCAGCCATGTCAGAACATCTACCTACGGTCCTAAATTTTCTTTTGTTTCCTAAAGAGGGGGGTAGAAAAGGCTTCTTGAAATCTTGGAAAGTCGAAAAAGCCCGGGAATTAGCCAATAGCTTGGAGAGTTTTGTCGAGTTTTTAGTGCTCCAGAACTGCAAGAATCGATTTATAGCAATTTAGGCGCTTAGTGGGCTGAACATTGGTACTTGTTTGCCTGAGGGATATAATGAATAGTAAGGAAAATTAGCCCCTCGAAAAGTATTAGGTTGAAATTTTGCTACAAGGGCTTGTTACAGAAAGAATTTTATATTGGAATTATTTTATCTGCAAGTTAAATCATGCACAAAAAATCAAAAATATAGTTATCACTTTTAATATTAATATTACTAGTATCTTCGAATGAGGATAAAAAAAGGCATCTAAAACATTGCTAAGAAAAAACTAAGAATTCCACGATACCATTATATTTATATCACACTACAAAAATTTTGTAAAAAAAAGAAAAAAACTGCAAATATGTTTCTTAATTTAAAAAACGAAAAAGATAAATTTTCTAAAACACACTGTTCCCGTTTTGACACTCTTGTAAAAAACGCATTCCTTTTCTTACAATTCTAGCATTTTAATTCATGAAATTTCTATCTGTGCAATCAGTCCTTCTGCGAATTTCTTTCAACGACACACTGTTTTCGCATCAACAAAATGAGAATTCCCACAAACCCTCACAGCCAAATTTTCCCGCCCTTTGCTGGTTCGAGATGCAAGCATTCCTCTTATGTCCCTTCCAAAAGGAAAAGTTTTAAAATTCCAGACTGGAAAACAACAAGGCGAAAACTGCGGATGTTCCTACTCAGCATTTTTTTGGCTAATTAGATCGTTAAAAGGATAGTCAAAGGACAATTTTGGTCAGCTGGATGATTAATTACAGCTTCCCGGAAAGGGATTAGCGTGTCTTTTTGTCCTGACGGGCTCTTCTGTCACATTGTTCCGCCTTCCTGGCCATTGTTTCAAGGAAAATGTTTTAAAAGGAAGAGTTTTAATTAAAAGTCTGTTCGTTGTTTATGTACGGTGGATAGGTTGAATTTATGTGTTTGGAGATATATCCATTCTTCCACTCGAGAGTTGTCCGTCCATAAAATAAAGGAGAGAAAATTTTCCCTGGGATTTATAGGATAGCTGTAAAATTTTCTTTTCTTTCCTAAAGAGGGGGGTAGAAAAGGCTTCTTGAAATCCTGGAGAGCGTTCTTAAAAGTCGAAAAAGTCCGGGAATTAGCCAATAGCTTGGAGAGTTTTGTCGAGTTTTAAGTGCTCCAGAACTGCGCGAATCGATTTATAGCAATTTAGGCGCTTAGTGGGCTGAACATTGGTACTTATTTGCCTGAGGGATATAATGAATAGTAAGGAAAATTAGCCCCTCGAAAAGTATTAGGATGAGATTTCGCTACAAGGGACTTGTTACAGAAAGAATTTTATATTGGAATTAAGAGGATCGACACGTATTGTTTATTGATTGCATTCTTTCTTTTTATTATCGTCGCAGTAAAATTTTCCATTATGTATTATATTTATAGTTCTTATCATTTTGATATGAGGATAGAATTTGTATATTATATGTGTTATATAATCTTTATGTTTTATACAAGGTGAAAAGAATTGTTTAACTTTTTTTAAAGGAACTACAAACATAGACACATGGGGTTTAGAGCATTGGAAAAAGATTTGAATTTTTTTAATTCAGTTTTTTTTTACGGAGTCAATTTAGTTAAATTTTAATTGGTAATTAATGCACTTAAATAATTTACATAAAGGGGCTTGCTGCAGAAATAATTTTATATTGGAATTAAGAGGATAAACAAGTATTGCTTATTGTTTGCATCCTTTCTTTTTATTATCATTGCAGTAAAACTTTCTGTAATGCATTATATTTATAATATAAATTCTTATCAATAATATAAGTGGATAAAGTACGCATATCTTTATAGATATGTTATATGCTCTTTATGTTGATATAAGGTGAAAAGAAATGTTTAATATTCTTATAGGAAGTACAAATATAGACACGTGATTTAGTACATTAAAAAATACGTAATTTCTTAAAAAATTAAGTTTTTTTATATTCAGATCTGTTGTAAGTCTGAAGAAGTCAATTTAATTAAATTTGAATTGGCAATTAATGCACTTCAGTAATTTACATAAAGGGGCTTGTTACAGAAATAATTTTATATTGTAATTATGGGGATATACACGTATTGTTTGTTGTTTGCATCCTTTCTTTTTATTATCATCGCAGGAAAAAATTTCTGTAATGTATTATATAATAAATATAAGTTTTTATCATTAAGATATGAGGATAAAGTACATATATCTTTATAGATATTTTAAATACACTTTATGTTTGTTACAAGGTGAAAAGTATTGCTTAATTTTTATAAAGAAAGTACAAATCTAGACACAAATGGCTTAGAGAATTGGTAAAAGATATTTTTAATTCAGTTTTTTTTATATTCAGTTTTCGTCTAAGTCTGAAGAAGTCAATTTAGCTAAATTTTTATTAGCAATTAACGCACTTAAGTAATTTACATAAAGGGGCTTGTTACGAAAAAAAATTTATGTTGGAAATAATAAACAAGTATTGTTTATTATTTGCATCCTTTCCTTTTATTATCATCGCAGTAAAATGTTTTGTTATGTATTATTTTTTTTTTATTATTCTGTTATAAGTTCTTATCATAAGGATAGGCGTATAGAGTTTGTATATTAGATGTGTTATATAAGACATCCTAGAGTTAAAGATATTTTGAAAAAAGGGATTATAAACGTCTCATTTATAATTGACAAAGTTCAGCCCAGAATTATAATATAAGCATTATATTATAATTCTGTCATATACATATACAGATCGTTATATGTGTATGACAGAATATACAGTTATTATATAGTTAATATACAGTTACTCATATACACATTAATATACAGTTACACATATACACATTATAGTATACAGTTATACATTACAGTTACACATATACAGTTACACATTAATATACAGTTACACATATACACATTATAGTATACAGTTATACATTACAGTTACACATATACAGTTACACATTAATATACAGTTACACATATACAGTTTACATCGTGTCATACAGATATAAACATATAGAACTGTTTGTTGTATATAAACAAACGATGAAAAAATGACTTTCCATTTTTTGTGCTTATTTAAAATATATTTATTTAAATCATGACAGTGCTTCTTGACCTCAGTGCTGAATAATGTAATAGTAAATTTATTCTAAGAAACTATTTGTAGCATACAAATAGATTGTAATACAATACTGGTTACAATGTTTAAATACAAGATCAAAATATATTTCGAGTGTGAATTCTCTGCGGTGTTACTGAAATGATAAATCGTCGTCTGAGATTTTAACATACACCATATCGAATACATTTGAAATAATTAAAGGTTTAAAATGCATACAGACGGAATTCATCAAGTCCCATATCGAAGCTTGAATTTATCATTAATTATGTGAAGCATTACCCTTGTAACAAATGCCACAGTAAATGATGTTCACATTGAGCTTATTGCAGAGTAAAAAGTATGGTGTAGAATCATTAGATTAAAATATCTTTTATAACTCGGCTAACTAGATAATTAAGGCTTAAAATTATTGTAGGGAAGAAAAGATTCTAAGGCTTCAATATAAACTTATATCAATGCTAATATTAATCTTTAAAACGAAATACATTCATGATCAAACACTAGCTACTTACTCGCATTTTATGTGCTTTCTTTTTCATGTAATATCTATGTTGTTGTTTCTTATCCCAGTTGGCTGGCCCAGCCCACGAGCCCATACGTACTCATGATTGAAGGGGAAGGAAGCAGCTTCTGTTGTGATGGAGCACCCCGTAGGTAGAAGTCTGACTTTGGCTCCGTGACGCTCTTACAGTTATAGGAGACTGGGACCTAAAAAGACGAGGGGATTAAAGTGGATTCCGAACCACTACAAACATCCATGGCACCGCCGGGATTCGAACCCGAAACCTGTGGCACCGAACGCCAGAGCGCTAGACACTCGGCCATTCAGGTCCCAAATTTGTGAAGGCCAACAGCACGCAGTGTTCCGAGGTGGTCACCCACCCAAGTATTGACCGCGCCCAATGATGCTTGACTTCGGTGATCTAACGAGAACCGATATATTCAGCATGGTATGGCTGTTGGCACTGTCATATATATATAATATATAAATAATATATACTATATAAATACTATATACTATTTAAAAACTATATACTATATACATGATATATACTATATATGCTTTACTAAAACAGAGTGAAAAAGATTAGGAATATTGGAATTGGAAAAATATTGAGAATATTAGAAATGAAAAAATAAAAACGCAGAATGTCTCTTATCGCTTTTCAAGTATACCATATTATTGATGAAAAAAGGTAAGTTAAAGCATTTATGCTACGATAAAGATAAAAAAAAGTTGCATAAATATCCCATAAAAACAAGCTTTTTTTCGTTTAAGTAAAAATGATAAAGTGTTGCGTAAGAAATTTCTTGTTGGATATCTGTATAATGCGAGTCTTCGCAACGCTGGTAAAATAAACAAAATATTTCGCTGATGTTGCGCTTTTGGATTCGGAGCCAAAAATATTGCTCTTTTTAGGTCTATGTAACGATTTTCGATATATGTAATATCACTGAATAGGGAAAAAAAAAGGGAATAAAATAGTTTTCTGTAGGGAAAAAGAATCTAATAAAGAAAAGGAGAGTCGAAATTTTCGTATGAATTGGTATTTCGCAGTGTTTGTTTCTTGAGTTATTTTTCTTGCTGTATTACAGAAGAAAGTATCTCAGAAGAGAGGTTTTATATAAAGACATGGCAACGAAACTAATTGATATCGCTTGTAGGGCATTGTATTTACAGTGGAATTTATTATATCACTATAAATCAATATTAATTCAAAGCATTTGTTGCATTATTAATTGCAATTTATCAACTCAAATAAATACAACTCTGCATAAGTAAAGCCTCGCCATGTTGAATTTATAAGTAGATAATGATACTTTTGTAAATTTATATGACTAAATATGATTTGATAGATTTGTTTGATTGATTTGATAGAATTGTTTTTGATTGATCTGACAGAATTGTTTTTGATTGATTTGACAGAATTGTTTTTGTTTGATTTGATAGAATAGTTTTTGATTGATTTAATAGAATTGTTTTTGATTGATATGATAGATTTGTTTTTGATTGATTTGATACATTTGTTTTTGATTGGTTTGATGGATTTTTTCTTTTTATATAAAGACATTGCAGAGATATTAATTGCTATTGCTTGTAAAGCGTTGTATTTATAGTCGACTTTATTATATCACTATAAATCAATATTACTTCATTGCATTTATTGCATTATTGATTTCATTTTACCATCTAAAATAAACATAAATCGGCAAGTGCTAAATTTGTAAGTAGCTAATAATACTTTTGTAATTTTGTATAACTAAGTATGATTTGATAGATTTTTTTATTGTATTAATACATTTTTTTGTCGTGATTTAGTATAAATAAATGCAAAAATCCTTGTCACCAACACGAATTAAGTTATTTAATATTACTAAGGTTAAAAAATCTTATTGTTTAATTTTGCAGAAAATATTTAAACTCAATACTATATTTATATTTTCACATGTTTACCATCAAAAATGTAATATAATATTGTTTATAATAATGTAATATTGTGATGTAATAGTGTAATATGTAATATTGTGATTTTTTTAAGTAAAATAAATTTGATGTTTAAAGTAAACATCATTGTTTTTATACATTTCATAATTAAATAAATTATTTTTATTAACAGCCTTCAACTACAAATATATAATTTTAATAACAATAATAGAGAGTATCAGCTCTTCATTTTTTATTGCGATATAACTGCAATTAAAAAATACAGGCCTCTAAAAACAGTTTTGCTTGACCTGTAGCGCAGTGGCAACGTGCGGCGCTGGTGAGCATTAGGGTTACGGTTCAATCCGCTGGCAGTTTTGTTGTTGACGCTGTTTCAAAAAATGAGGAGCCACGATGGCGTTTACGAAGTTCAGCATCTTTCCTTGTCTGTTGAACTACCTACCTAGCGGGAGTTTTCCGGTGTTTCTCCATACGATACCCAATTGCGGTGTAGTTCCCTCTAAAAATCCTTCCGGAAGGCACTTCCCTCAATTTTCTTCGACACGGAATCAAATCAGACTTCTACCTACGGGTGCTCAGTTATAGCAAACGCTACCCCTTTCCTTTCATCCATGAGTAGATTACTCATGGGATGTCCTTCCCGCACTGCAGGACACTGAGGATTAGACACAACACAACAACAAAAAAAAATTTAACAAAATTCAATAAATATAAATAACTTGTTTAGACTTCCGTCAGCGGGTATAAATGTCTTCATCTTTAATGCATTGAATTTTATTGTATTAAAGCTTTTTTAATTATTTGATTTTATACATTAATTAATTTAAGAGTTTTCATTTATCACTTAATAATAATAATAATAATATATATATATATATAAAATAATATATTAAATATTAGGTTGGGGAAAAAGAAATCCATTATTTTTATATGAACTTCAGGACTTTATTTAACATGCTTCGGATTGTCCGATTTGGGTCAAATATGCACCGTTTTGTTGTATGATTTGTTGCCATTTTAAAGGTAACTTCATAATGCCTCTCTCATAGAAGTTCTGGTCTCTATTTGCAAAAAACTCTAGTAGTCGATTTTCACAATCCTCCCTAGATGCCAATTTTTTATCATTAAAGAAATTTTGCAATGCAAGAAAAAGAGGATAATCGCTTGGTGCGAAGTCCGGACTGTATGGCGGATGCATTAAAACTTCCCAACCAAGCTCCCGAAGTTTCTGGCGAGTCACTGTAGATGTGTGTGGCCTAGCGTTGTCCTGGTGGAACACGACACCTCTCCTGTTGGCCAATTCTGGCCGTTTCTGGTCAATCGCTATCGTCAGACGGTCCAGTTGTTGACAGTAGAGATCAGAATTTAGCGTTTGGCCATATGGAAGCAACTCATAATAAATAATCCCCTTCCAGTCCCACCAAATGCATAACAGAACCTTCCTGGCCGTTAGTCCTAGTTTGGCCACCGTTTGAGGTGCTTCACCGCTCTTTGACCACGATCGTTTTCGCACAGGGTTATCGTATGTGATCCATTTCTCATCTCCAGTCACCATCCGTTTAAGAAATGGGTCTATCTCATTCCGTTTGGCCAAGGCTTCGCAGATGGAAATTCGATCCGTCATGTTTTTTTCTGTTAATTAGTGTGGCACCCAAACATCGAGCTTCTTTTTGAATCCAGCTTTGTGTAAATGGTTTAAAACTGTTTTATGGTCGATTTTTAGCTCCTGGGCGATGTTACGACTGCTAACATGCCGGTCAACTTCGATCATTTCTCCGATTTTATCGACATTTTTGACGACCGGCCTACCTGTGCATCTTTAACATCAAAAATTCCTGAACGGAATCTACGAAATCAAAATTGCACATAATTGGCTGTTACAGTATCGGAACCATAAACACCATTCACAATTTTAGCCGCCTGGCTTGCATTTTCTCCTTGGTCAAAGAAAAACTGTAAAATGTACCGAATTTTCTCTTTGTTCACTTCCATTTTTAACACCCTGTAACTCCCAACTGAATGGACCAAACAAAAAACAGAAAAATAATTATTTTAGTACGAAGTGCCACCTTTCTAACGAGCATAAATCTGAAATTGTTTAATTGATACTTTACGTGATATCGATCACTACAGCCATCTATCGAAAAAATAATGGATTTCTTTTTCCCCATATATGCTAATGCATTCTGTATGGTATTTTATAAATTATCATGATTAAGAGTTAAGGAATAGTCTCATTATATTGCTTAGATTATTTTATTAAATATTACGTATTCGGCATGCCTCAATCATGTATCTATTACTTTATCAATTTCCTAATGTTTAGAAATGAATAATTCAGAATGTATTACAACCAACTCATTGACAGTTGTAATTACAAGAGTTGATAAAATTGAAACCTGTTCTTTCTTAGAGTAGGGCATAAGAAGAGGGGAATGACAACAGTTATTTGGCCAAATAAGAATCTGCATCCGTCAATTCCATTCTGTTAAACATCCATTAAGTATTTTTTATGTCTATAAAGACTGCGACATATGACGGTACAAAATATTAAGCAAACAAATTAATTTTGTTTTACTAAATGAAATTTCTGTTTTTTGTAAAACAAGTATGTAATTTTAGAATAATTTTTTTTCAGATTCCAATATTTTATTTAGCTGTTTACATTCTGAATCCGATTTAAATTTCAAATTATAAATTATAAAATATCGATCAAATATCAAGTATGTATATGAAATAGTAAATATGTATAAAAGAAAGTAAAAACTCTATAAATACCTTTAACCATTATAAATACTTTTTTTAATACTTTTTTCTAAATCTTTCTAAAACATTTTAACCGAACGACATGTTTGTTTCTTCCACATTTAATAAAAAACAAAGCATTTGCAATAGAAAGAAAGAAAGAGAGAGAGGACAATAAAAAAAAATCACAAATTGTAAAAAAAGGTATTGTATAACATAATTCAAGTTACCGATTGCCCTCCATTGTTCCAACCGATTGTTTCTGGTTGTCATCCACAATTTCTTTTCTTTTGAATCCTATTTCAATTTTACATTGTAATTGAATAAATCTTTATAAAGCATTAGTCATCTATATGAATACTAATTAGTGGTGACGATTAAAGCGATATTATGATTAAACAATTTGTGATCTTTTCTAAATAAATGACATTTTCACTCCTCACATATTTAAGCAAAAACAAAGCGACAACTACAGTAAGAAAAAGGATGGTGGACAGATAAGAATCTAAACAACTAAAATAGTATTGTATAACCGAATGCATGTTTCTGGTTTGTTCCCCACAATTCCATATACGGGATAGATAAAAATATAACTATTAAAATATTATTGTATAATCGAATGTAAGTTTCTGGTTGTATTACACAATTTCTTTTTTTTTAATCCGATTTCAATTTTAGATTGAATGTGAATAAATCTTTATAGATCATCAATCAAATATCAATCATTTACATGAATACTAATTAGTGCTGAAGATTAAAACATTGTTATTATTATTACGATTATTGTTGTTATTTATTACACTTAAGCAATTTCTAACTTTTCTAACCAATTGTCGTTTTTGCTCTTCACATATTTAAGCAAACGCAAAGCGTCAAGAACAGTAAGAAAGAAAAAAAAAAGGAACAGACGACAGATAAGAATCTAAACAATAAAAATAGAATTGTATAATCGAATGCAAGTTTCTGGTTGTCATCCGCAATTTCTTTTATTGTTATTTGTGCACGTGATGGAAATCCTAAGATCACGAGGCTTTACGAACGTCACTGAAATGTGGAACACGTATCGACAATATATATAATATTCTTTTTTATTTTTTTATTTTACTCTTTAAGATTTGCGTTATTTATTTTTTTTTGTTTTTGTTTTCCCGTTATACTCATAAAGAATGGCGCAATTCTAACAAATGGAAGCTCTAGGAACGTAATTTTGAGCTTCTTAATGTATTTATTTGTCTAGTTTTTTGGTTGGAGTTTTTCTTTATCAAAGGACCAGTAGTTGAACAAATATTTCACACCTTATCATACTAAAGAAACCTATAAACTTGATGGGCGATAAATAGGAGTAATTCTTTTTTTTGTCCGACTTGGATACATTGTAGCGGAAAAAAGCATTTCAAAATGTAAATGAAATGTTGTTCCGATAAATTCCAGTTTCCGAGAAATGAATGTTATCTATTTATTTTAATGCTGAATCATTGAGTGCACTAATATTATGGAATCACAGTCATAAGGTGAAGTTTGTTTTTATTTCCATTTTTATGTGGATTTTCATACACTCATTGGTTTATATCGCGTTGTAAATCACGAGCTGAATAGTGATGGAAAAAAAGGGTTTTTTTTTTCTTCTGGCATCACGTAATAAAATTTTTCTATTATTTAACGACAAAAAAAGTAAAATGGGCCTTGCATTTGTATCATTTATTATCTGTATCATTATTTGTTTTTCTCTCAGCAATTATTTTATTTTTTTATAATTAATGTAATTAACATTCGTTTAAAAGATCTTTCTTAAAAAAAGGGACTGTGAAAAAATAAATCCATAACATGCTCCTTATCAGCAGCAGTGACACGGAAAATAATATGAAAAAGGAAAAAATGCACTGTCACTGTTGGATATATGGACTTTTGTAGGAAAAGATATTGTCTCATATCTACATTAATTTGGGAAGAACAGTAACCATTACCTTAAACAAGATTCAACTTATTGCTTCTACTGTAATTTGGAATGAACATACCTTTATCCCCTCCTCAATGGAAGCACAATAAAAGGATTCTCTAGTTCAGGGAAGATAGATGATCTGGTAAGCAAGGCATGGGAACGCCGATACATTAGGGTTGCCCAATCAGTCCAAATTTAAGAATACAATTTCGTAATCTTAGGAGTATTAATAATGCCACATGAAAAAAAATATTAAATCTAAAATTAAAAAATATAACTAATTATGTTTATATTTTGTCAGTTTTTGGCTTTTGCAGATGACCTGGTCCTGCTGGCTAGAAATTAAGCTACACTCAGTGAGATCTTTACAGATCTGCTACTATTTTCAAGAGAAATAGGTTCATGTCTTTATTGCAAAGATTGAATATATGATAAATACCAGAAAACAAGGAGGTTTACCAAAATGAGCAAAAATTTTGTAAAAGAAAAAAAAACTACAAATATGTTTTTTAATTTAAAAAAAAAAAAACGAAAAAAGATAAATTTTCTGAAGAATACAGTTCTCGTTTTGTCCCTGTTGTTACTTTTCTTACAATTCCAGCATTTTAATTCATGAAATTTGTATCTGTGCAGTTCTTATGTGCAAATTTATTTCCTCACCTTCAAAGAATCCAATGCAGACACAATGCCAACGTTTTTTCTAATCCTCAATGCATATTAAAAAATCATTGGCCGGGGATGGCCTTCAAAACGCGCGGAGATTCACGTTGAATCCGAAATACGAAAATATTAACGTGAATCGATATCTGCAATTTAAACCAAATAAAAAAAGCAAAAGTTTAGATATCCCTTTTAATATTAATATTATTTTTTAATATTATTAGTATCATCGAAGGACGATACAAAAAAAATGACATTTAAATTATTTCTAAAAAAAAAAAAAAACTAAGAATTCCCCGAACCTATTATATTTATCTCACACTACAAAAATTTTGTAAAAGAAAATACTACAAATATGTTTCTTAACTGAAAAAAAAAAAACAAATTTTCTAAAACACACTGTTCCCGTTTCGCCACCTATGTTAAAAACGTATTCCTTTTCTTACAATTCCAGCATTTTAATTCATGAAATGTCTATCTGTGCAAGTCCTTCTCCGAATTTTTTCACCGACACACTGTTTTCGCATCAACAAAATGAGAATTAGGAGCAAAGGAGCACCCTGGAGCAAATTTCAAAAAAGAACCTATTTACAAAAAACAGTATAACATGGTTAGTATGATGGTTAATATGGAGTATGTCTCCCGGACGATGCAATACAGGCCTTACAACGACTAGGCATGCTGAGTATCAAATTATCAATCTGATCTTGTGGAATATTACACCACTCATCAAGCAATGCCCTCCGAAGTTCCGGTTGACAGGTGGGAAGGGGTTGACGGGCTGCAATTCTTCGCCCAAGCATATCCCACACATGCTCTATTGGATTCAAGTCCGGTGAATATGCTGGCCAATCCATACGGGTGATATCCTCCAATTAAAGGCATTCGTCTACAATGTTTGCACGGTGAGGACGGGCGTTGTTGTACCAGACCACTGTTGCGGTGTCCACAATGCATGCTTTCTACTCCAGGTTAATCGCAGGCGACAGTGAGTTGCGGTAAGTGGAACACATCTGACACGCCTACGAGCATATAGACCAATGTGCCCTAAGCATCTGTACACTGTCTGCCTTGAAACTGTCGTATCGGTAGCTGAAGAGAGCTGACGAGGCAGGTCTGATGCTGTGCTCCGTCTGTTTCTTTTGGCAGTAACTGCTAAATTCCGGTCCTCATTCGGCGTTGTAACTCGTGTTCGGCGACCTGTGCTGTAACATCTACTCACATTACCATCATCTTGGAATCGTTGCCAAAGCCTGGAAATGACACTCTGGGCGATTCCAAGTTCCTCGGATACTTCCAGCTGGGTACGTCCGATAATTCTACCACGTAAAAAAGCATCCAAATGCTTCCTTTGTGCCATAACTATGCGGTTATTGCACTGAAAGGCTTTTAAAGCGCTTATGAACAGTTTTACTTCTTTGCCATTATTCCTTATATACCCCTCTCTTACACTCTCGTCATTGTGACGTACTATTCGCGCCATCTGGTGGTTTCCTTTAATTTGCATATTCTTCATCAAGATGTGTGAGATAATTCTACAGGTGAAATTTTTATTTTAGAGTTCAATCTTTGTCTGATTATGAATTATCCTTAATTTATGGACATGATTGTAGAATGACACCGCTTCGTCGCCTCCTCCAGCATAATGGAAGGATTCTCTGGTGTACGGATTTATAGCATCTATCGATAATAAAGACACGTGACATTCCAAAAGGGTTGATGGGAACGCCGATACAACAGAGCTATCCAATACAGTCCAAATTTAAGGATAATGTAACGTTTTTTTTCCACGAAAAAGATATAGCATTTCTGTTCACAAGGGAAAGGAATGTATATTCTTTTACAAGGCCATAATAACAACCTGTCACTCAAATTCGACAATAGATATTCAGTATCATGGATAGTAATACATCCTGAAATTAGCGACTGTTTGTTCGACCTTAACAGGTCGAAACAATGTGAGATGGAGCATTCAGTGTTTTCAGTACCAATCAAGATTTGACGCGTTTGAGGCCCAAAACATCTTTAAAAATTGAATTTTGAAATTCCAACATCATCAGCAAGGTCTCTAATTGTAAATAGACGGTTTGCTAGAACCAAATCTTTAATTTTTTGGACATCGGTTGAGGATGGTGGTCAGCCAGAGGGCTATTCGTCTTCAACGCGCTCTCTGCCTTCTTTGAACTATTCTTACCACTTCTAAACGTTTCTTTCGGGTATAAGTTTCAGCAAACAAAATTTAACGCAAGTTCTTGCTCAATTAAATCAGGCGTTTCAAAAATCGCCGAAATCAGTTTTAGCGTCTCAGAAAACCAAGTGTAACTCAAACACTAATGAATATTTTGATGTCAAATTTCACACAGATGTCACGGACAGTGCCAGCAACCTAAAAATGAAAAAAAATTTAAAAAGCATATGCCCGGGAAATTTAAATTGAAAACTGGTCTGCCTTTTGGACACAGTAGTAAGTTTATAATGATCTAATATTGCAAATAATATATGTATTTTATTCTTCATTAAAAATAATCAAAAGAAAAAAAAAATTGGAACCGTAAAGTAATATATTATTTTGAACTTAAAATATAAATTGAGATATTTATAATTTTAAGCATAATAATTGAATTTTAGCATCTGAACTAATGTATGTGAGCATTTTACATCGACAATCTAGTTCCGGAGGTTTTAAGTTTGTCACTTGTACAACACTTAAATTAGTTACAGTTATTCATGAAACTTCTTTTACAAAATTTATACACCACCTTTTCCACTTGAAGAAACTGTTCGTGGTTAACATGGAATCATACTTGGGACACAAACTGCTGATGTAAAAAAATGTATGAAAAACAAATATAGAAAACAAATTAACATTCTCAAAAAGTTTTATTATATGAAATGGTTCATTGTTCAATAAGATAATTTTCATGTTCATTTGTTGGACTTAATAGCCAAATAGTTTTGTATTGCTATAAAGATATATTTATTGTATGTTAAGTATTTATTGTTATACATATTTAAATACTTAATACATAATTATAAGTATTTTTATTACATGTCATTTATGAATGGATAAATGACTTGTAAATAGGAATGAATATTTTTTTGAACAATCATTTTAACTAGTTCCTTAATAACTTGTGATAATTGTAATAAAATATAATTATAATTATCAATACTGTTTTTTTATATTTTAACTCTTAAAATACTTCCTTTTAAGGATTAAATATTTATTTTATTAATTAGTTATACAGTTGAATTATTGAAAGAACTTAAAATGTCAACTAATACTTTTAAGAGTATAGATAAAGAAACAAATGTTTTAAGAATATAGATAAGTGATAGTTTAAAGAGTATAAATAAAGTAGTAGATTAAAAGTATAAATAAAGTAATGGTTTAAGAGTATAAATAAAGTAGTAGATTAAAAGTATAAATAAAGTAATGGTTTAAGAGTATAAATAAAGTAATAGTTTAAGAGTAATTATAGTTTACAACAATTTAAAAAACAGATAAACAATAGTTTTAAGAGTATAGATAAAAGAAACGATAGCTTCTCATCTAAGGTGCTTTTAAATATCTTTTAGAACTTTTTTTAGTGAACTATGAACAGATTTAAAATACTTATAAGTAAATGAATGAATGAATTCGTCTCGAAATGAACGGAAAAATTGGAAAATAATTAATTATTTGCAGTTTTGTAAATTATTTACATATGGAAAAAATGCTATATATTTTTTATTTTAATCGCTTAAATTAAGCATAAATGTTTAATTATTTATCATATTGGTTTTAATCATTTTATTAAAAACTCTATCCTGTCTTTAGAGAATATTATAAATAAATTTCATTAACAAAGCAATTACTTATATATTCATAGTGATACTTTATTAATAGTGATAGTTACTTGTTCATAATGATAGTTACTTGTTCATAGGGATACTTCATTTATACTTACTGATTCATAAGGATCTGTAATTTCATATAAATCGTAAATTAAAACTTTTTTTGAAATTCATATGTATATAATGATTTAGTATTTTAGTAATTCCATATAACCGCTTTTTATATCTCTTATTACTTTAAATCTTAAATGGTAACTTATAACGAAAAATATTTTTTTTTTAAATATTTATTTTCAGTGCAATTTTTTTGTTTTATTACTTATCAAAAATTTTTGTAAGCATAGTATAAATTAAAATAAGGAATTTATTATTGTATTTCATTGTTATTTATTCATGTTATTTTATTATATTTACGTATTTATTCATGATTTTATTTTCAAAAAATCTATTTATAAATACATTATGAAGCTTTAAAAAATAGCTTTTTAAAATAGTATTTAGTATTTTTTATTATTCCACCCTTTCGGTTAATTTTATTTTTAGATATAAAATTATTTTCTATCGCATCCCTTGCTATTAGACATATTTGAAAATCCCCTAGATCTGAATGACTTTCTAAATATAAATGTCTATTTTCAATAATAGACATTTATATTTAGATATTTAACAAGATAGATAATAATAATATAATAATACTCGTATACATTTATATTAATATACTCGTAGACATTTATATTTTTTATAATAGACATCTGTATAATGTTTCTTGCATGTCGTATCACTACAAAGATTCTTTATGATATAAGTTCTTTGCCCAGAGGGCTCTTGTCTTCAACGCGTTCTCTGCCTTCTTTGAACTGTGTTTATACCATTTCTAAACGTTTCTTTCCGATATAGGAATGCTCGCCGAATGCCGTCTGCAACCTTCTATACATTTCCCCAAACAAAATTGAATGCAAGTTCTTTGTTCAATTAATTCAGACATTTAAAAAGTAGCCGGAATCAGTTTTAGCGTTTCACAAAGCCGAGCGTACCTCGAACGCTAATAAATATTTTGACGTCAAATTTCATACAGATTTCAAGGACGATGCCAGCACGCTAAAAAATAAAAAAAAAATTAAATTCTATAAACCCCTGGAATTTTAAATTGAAAATTGGTCTTTATTTTTGGACATAGTAGTATGCAAATAGACAAATGAATAATATCCGGCTTAAAAAAAATTGACAGAAAAATTCTTGTGTAGAAATATATTATACCTTGCAAATGTTTTTTTGCAAATTACTGGCTGCTTACCAAGAAGGAAACCTATCCACGTGGTATCATTTTCCCCAAACTTTATAACTATATCACACTCAGAACGAATTTTTCAAATTTATCATGCCATATTTTAAACCTTTTTTCTCATTATGAAAGTGATTTTGAAAGTACCAAATTTTTTCATGTTACTTTTTCAGAGAGATGAATAAATTATTCTCACTTGATAAAGTTTGTTACTTATGACGTAAAATGTTTCGTAAGAGCATTAATTTTTGCTTTAAATGAAAATTCGCTATGTTATTGCATGGTAGAAATATTTAAGGCATGTTTTTAAAACTTCAACTTAACAAATTGCATTAAAAACATTTTTTTGAATGTTTGGAAAAAGTTGGACACGTTGTTTAGCTTTTTGGCAAATTTATGAAGTAGTTTGATTTCAATATTGGATGAGGATTTGAACGTGTATGGTTATACGTTCAGTTGGATATCCATACGGGACCTGATGGCCGAGTGATTAGTTCTCTGGCGCTCGATGCCACAGGTTTTGGGTTCAAGTTCCGGCGATGCCATGGATGCCTGTAGTGGCTCGGAATACACTATTTTCTGAAGTATGTTTTGTAATTGCAAGTAAGGACAATATCAGCATGCTGGATAGTGCATGGGACGAGGGATATCGCACCAAACGCAATATACGAACCAAACGCAATGTGTCTATAACGCAAGTAGCTCGATAAATCCGTCTGGAAAATCTGATGGCAGAATGACTAGTGCTCTGTCGCTTGGTGCCACAGGTTTCGCGCTCGAGTTTCGGCGATGCCATGGATGCCTGTAATGGTAAAACAATTTAAATCGTAATGCTATTATTACTAGTAACTTTGAATGACGAACCAAAAAATGACATTTAAATTATTTCTAATCAAAAAAAAAAAAAATTTCAAAGAATTCCACATCTTGCTATATTTATCTCGCACTACAAAAATTTTGTAAACGAAAAAAAAACTGCAAATATGTTACTTAATTTAAAAAAAAAAACGAAAAAGACAAATTTTCTAAAACACACAGTTCCCGCTTTGTCAGTGTTGCTAAAAACGCATTCCTTTTCTTACAATTCCAGCATTTTAATTCATGAAATGTCTATCTGTGCAGTCCTTCTGCGAATTTCTTTCAACGACACACTGTTTTCGCATCAACAAAATGAGAATTCCCACAATCCCCCCACTTTTTCCCGCCCTTTGCTGGTTCGAGATGCAAGCATTCCTCTTATCTCCCTTCCAAAAGGAAAAGTTTTAAAATTCCCGACTGGAAAACAAGGCGAAAACTGCGGATGTTCCAACTCAGCATTTTTCTGGCTAGTTAGATTGTTAGAAGGATAGTCAAAGGACAATTTTCGTCAACTGGATGATTAATTACAGCGTCCCGGAAAGGGATTAGCGTGTCTTTTTGTCCTGACGGGCTCTTCTGTCACATTGTTCCGCCTTCCTGGCCATTGTTGCAAGGAAAAGGTTTTAAAAGGAAGAGTTTTAATTAAAAGTCTGTTCGTTGTTTATGTACGGTGGATAGGTTGAATTTATGTGTTTGGAGATATATCCATTCTTCCACTCGAGAGTTGTCCGTCCATAAAATAAAGGAGAGAAAATTTTTCCTGGGATTTATAGGATAGCTGTAAAATTTTCTTTTGTTTCCTAAAATGGGGGGTAGAAAAGGCTTCTTGAAATCTTGGAAAGTCGAAAAAGCCCGGGAATTAGCCAATAGCTCGGAGAGTTTTGTCGAGTTTTAAGTGCTCCAGAACTGCAAGAATCGATTTATAGCAATTTAGGCGCTTAGTGGGCTGAACATTGGTACTTATTTGCCTGAGGGATATAATGAATAGTAAGGAAAATTAGCCCCTCAAAAAGTATTAGGCTGAAATTTCTCTGCAAGGGGCTTGTTACAGAAATAATTTTATATTGGAATTAAGAGAATAGACACGTATTGCTTAGTGTTTGCATCCTTTCTTTTTATTATCATCGCAGTAAAATTTTCTATTACGTATTATATTTGTTTTATAAGTTCTTATGCATACTCCTCATGTATTAATAATATCTTCATTCATATACTTATCACCTTTAATAATAATATTACATTTTCGAATGACGATAAAAAAATACATTTAAATTATTTCTAAGGAAAAAAAAATACTTCAAAGAATTCCACATTCCCGTTATATTTGTCTCGCACTACAAAAATTTTGTAAAAAAAAAAAAAAAAAAACTGCAAATATGTTACTTAATTTAAAAAAAAACGAAAAAGACAAATTTTCTAAAACACAGAGTTTGTCACACCCGCTTTGTCACTGTTGTTAAAAACGCATTCCTTTTCTTATAATTCCAGCATTTTAATTCATAAAAAAATATATATCTATGCAATCTTCCTGTGCAAATTTATTTCATCACCTTCAAAGTAATACCCTCCGGACACAATGCACTTATGCCAACATTTTTTTCAATCCTCAATGCCTGAATGCATGCTAAAAAGTCATTGGCCGGGGATGGCCTTCAAAGCGCGCGGTGATTCACGTTGAATCCGAAATGCGAAAATATTAATGTTGATCGATATCTGCAAGTTAAATCATATAAGAAAGGCAAAAAGTTAGTTAGTTATCATCTTTAATATTACTTGCATCTTCGAATCACGATACAAAAAAACAAAACAAAAAAAAAACATTTAAATTGTTTCTAAGCAAAAAAATTTAAAGCTTTCCACAATCCTGTTATATTTATCTCACATTACAAAAACTTTGCAAAAGGAAAAAAAAAAAAAAAACTGCAAATATGTTTCTTAATTTAAAAAAAGAGAAAAAGATAAATTTTCTAAAACACACAGTTTCCGCTTTGTCACTGTTGTTAAAAACGCATTCCGTTTCTTACAAATATTATACTTATTCCAACGTTTTAATTCATGAAATTTCTATCTTAATCCTTCTAGCAATCCTTTTCTGAATTTCTTTCAGCGACGCACTGTTTTCAATTCAACAAAATGAGAATTCCCACAATCCCCCACCCCCCACTTTTTCCCGCCCTTTGCTGGTTCGAGATGCAAACATTCCTCTTATCTCCCTTCCAAAAGGAAAAGTTTTAAAATTCCCGACTGGAAAACAACAAGGCGAAAACTGCGGATGTTCCAACTCAGCATTTTTCTGGCTAGTTAGATTGTTAGAAGGATAGTCAAAGGACAATTTTCGTCAACTGGATGATTAATTACAGCGTCCCGGAAAGGGATTAGCGTGTCTTTTGTCCTGACGGGCTCTTCTGTCACATTGTTCCGCCTTCCTGGCCATTGTTGCAAGGAAAAGGTTTTAAAAGGAAGAGTTTTAATTAAAAGTCTGTTCGTTGTTTATGTACGGTGGATAGGTTGAATTTATGTGTTTGGAGATATATCCATTCTTCCACTCGAGAGTTGTCCGTCCATAAAATAAAGGAGAGAAAATTTTTCCTGGGATTTATAGGATAGCTGTAAAATTTTCTTTTGTTTCCTAAAATGGGGGGTAGAAAAGGCTTCTTGAAATCTTGGAAAGTCGAAAAAGCCCGGGAATTAGCCAATAGCTTGGAGAGTTTTGTCGAGTTTTAAGTGCTCCAGAACTGCAAGAATCGATTTATGGCAATTTGGGCGCTTAGTGGACTCAACATTGGTACTTATTTGCCTGAGGGATATAATGAATAGTAAGGGAAAATTAGTCCCTCGAAAAGTATTAGGATGAAATTTCGCTACAAGGGGCTTGTTACAGAAAGAATTTTATATTGGAATTAAGAGAATAGACACGTATTGCTTATTGCTTGCATCATTTCTTTTATTTTCTATCATGTATTATATATTATAAGTTCTTATGATTAGGGTATGAGTTTATATATTAGATGTGTCTATATTTTTATTTAATTTTTTTTATGTTCAGTTTTTCTATAAATCTGAAGAAGTCAATTTAGTTAAATTTCAATTGTTAATTAACGCACTTAAATTATTTAAAGGGGGTTGTTACAGAAAGAATTTTATATTGGAATTAAAAGAACAGAAACGTACTGTTTATTGCATTATTTTATAATGCATTATATTTATAATATAAGTTCTTATCATTAAGATATGAAGATAAAGTATGTATATCTTTATAGATATGTTATATATTCTTTATGTTGATATAAGGTGAAAAGTTATCATCGCAGTAAAAGTTTTTATTGTTATTTTTTATTATTATTATGTTATAAGTTCTTAGCATAAGGATAGGAATATAGAGTTTGTATATTGGATGTGTTATACAATACATCCCAGAGTTAAGGATATTTTGTAAAAATGGATTATAAATAATTTATAATTGACAAAGTTTAACCAAAATCTCCGATATAAGCATCATACATTTCGTGTCGTGCCGATATAAGATAAAACTGTTGTATATCAAAAAAGCTGAAAAAAAATCCATTTTTTTGTACTTATTTAAAATTTATTTATTTAAATCATGTCAATGCTTCTTGACCTCAGTGCTGAATAATGTAATGGTAAGTTTATTCTAAGAAACTATTTGTAGCATACAAATAGAATGTAATATAATACTGGTTACAATGTTTAAATACAAGATCAAAATATATTTCGAGTGTGAATTCTCTGCGGTGTTACTGAAATGATAAATCGTCGTCTGAGATTTTAACATACACCATATCGAATACATTTGAAATAATTAAAGGTTTAAAAGGCATACAGACGGAATTCATCAAGTCCCATATCGAAGCTTGAATTTATCATTAATTATGTGAAACATTACCCTTGTAACAAATGCCATAGTAAATGATGTTCACATTGAGCTTATTGCAGAGTAAAAAGTATGGTGTAGAAGCATAGATTTATTAATATTTTATAACTCCACTTATAATTTGAGCATTCTGAAGCAATATTTGAGCATTCCTGAATTAAGCTTGAGCATTCAAAATGTTCAAATTATTCAAACATTCTGCAATGATCACTTATATTCATTGTGGACTTTTATGCTATAATTATATATTAAACGAATTAATTTATATTTAAGGAAATAATTACTATTTTTCAAAATCTTTTTATGAAACAGCACGTTTTTAATATTTTATGTTGTAGTCATTATTAATAAAGCAAGAATTTTGTGTACAAAAGTTGCTTTAAAATGAAAAAAAAAAAAAAAAAAAAATAGAAAACAAATAAACTTACTAAAGTTGTAATAATGAGCTTAATTCTAAGATAATTAAGATTTTATATTATCTTAGAATATTAATCTCTTTTTATTCTAAGACTTAAAAATAAATTTATATTAATACTAACATTAATTTTTACAACGAAATACATTTATGAGCAAAAACTGGGCATTATGACATGTATACTTATTCGTTTTTTATGTGATTTCTTTTACATGTAATATCTATATACTATATATTATATAAATACTATAAACTATATATAATACTTTACTAAAAGACAGGGAAAAAAGTGGGAACATTGGAATTGGAAAAATATTGGGAATATTAGGAATGAAAAATAAAAATGCAGAATGTCTCTTATCGCTTTTCAAATATACCCTATTATTGATGAACAAAGGTAAGTTAAAGCCTTTATGCTACGATAAAGATAAAAAAAAGTTGCAGAAATATCCTATAAAAACAAGCTTTTTTTCGTTTAAGTAAAAATGATAAAGTGTTGCGTAAGAAATTTCTTGTTGGGATATCTGTATTATGCGAGTCTTCGCAACGCTGGTAAAATAAACAAAATATTTCGCTGATGTTGCGCTTTTGGATTCGGAGCCAAAAATATTGCTCTTTTTAGGTCTATGTAACGATTTTCGATATATGTAATATCACTGAATAGGGAAAAAAAAAAAGGGAATAAAATAGTTTTCCGTAGGGAAAAAGAATCGAATAAAGAAAGGAGAGTCGAAATTTTCGTATGAATTGGTATTTCTCAGTGTTTGTTTCTTGAGTTATTTTTCTTGCTGTATTACAGAAGAAAGTATTTCAGAAGAGAGGTTTTATATAAAGACATAGCAACGAAACTAACTGATATCTCTTGTAGGGCATTGTATTTACAGTGGACTTTATTATATCACTATAAATCAATATGAATTCATTGCATGTATTGCATTATTGATTACAATTTATCATCTCAAATAAATATAACTATGCATAAGTAAACCTCGTCATGTTAAATTTATAAGCAGGTAATGATACTTTTGTAAATTTATATGACTAAATATGATTTGATAGATTTGTTTGATTGATTTGATAGACTTGTTTGATTGATTTGATAGATTTGTTTTATTGATTTGATATAATTGTTTTTGATAGATTTGATAGATTTGTTTTTGATTGACTTGATACATTTTTCTTTTTATATAAAGACATTACAGAGATATTAATTGATATCGCTTGTAGAGCATTGTATTTATAGTGGACTTTTTATATTACTATAAATCAATATTAATTCAATGCCTTTATTGCATTATTGATTGCATTTTACTATCTAAAATAAACATAATTAGGCAAGTGTTACATAAAGTGTATAAGTAGAAAATGATATTTTCGTAAATTTGTATTTCTAAATATGATTTGATAGATTATTTTTGTCATTCATTTGATAGATTTTTTTTATTTGATTTGATAGGTTTTTCTTTTTATATAAATACATTGCAGCTTAACTAATTGATATCGCTTGTAGAGGATGGTATTTATAGTGGACTCAATAAATCGATATCAATTCATTACATTTATTGCATTATGGATTGCATGCTAGCATCTGAAATAAACATAACTCGGCAAGTTTTAAATTTGTAAGTAGATAATGATACTTTTGTAAATTTATATGTTTTATAAATTTATATTTATTTTATTTTATTTTTTAAAATTTTGTAAATTTATATACTTTTGTAAATTTTCACATTTTTTCCAATAAAAATTCTGAATAAAATAAGGTAATATCGTTACTTTTTTAAATAAAGATATATTAAACATCATAGTTTTTATAAATTTAATAATCGAATAAATTATTTATATTAACAACCATAAACTGTAAATATATAATATATGTTTAGCCAAATTAGAGAGTATGAGACCTTCATTTTTATTACGATATAATTATATAAATATACAATATTACGAACTGCAATTAAAAAATTCAGCCCACTAAGAAAAGCTTTGCCGAACTCGTGGCTCAACGGTAGCGTACGCTGCTGATGGGTATTAAGGCTGAGGTTCAGACCGATGGCGGTTTTGTTGTAGATACTGTATCAAAAAATGAGGAGACTCAATGGCGTTTGTGATGTTCAGCATGTTGCTTCGTCAGTCGGACTACCTGGGAATTTTCAGGGTTTTCTCCCATACAATACGCAAGTGCAAGGTAATTCCCTCTAAACGTTGTCCCGGAAGGCACTTCCCTAATTTTTCAGGGTCACGGAGTCAAGTCAGACTTCTACCTACGGCTGCTCCATCACAACAGAGGTCAACCCTTTTCTTGCATCCATAAGTAGATTACTCACAGGATATACTTCTCACACTGATGATTAGACACAATACAAGTAAAAAAAGTTTAACGAAATTCAATAAATGTAAATGACTTGTTTAGACTTCCGGCAAGGAATATAAATGTCTTCATTTTTAATGCATTGAATTTTATTTATTAATTTTATTAATTTTATTTATTATTTTTTAATTATTTGATTTTATACATTAATTAATTTAAGAATTTTCATTTATCTCTTAATAACATTTTATATATCTATATATATATATATATAGCTTATACAATACAACTTAAAAGAATATATTAAATATATGATGATGTATTCTGTTTGTTAGTTTTTAAATTACCCTGATTGCAATATAAGGAATAGTCTCATTATATTGCTTAGCTTATTTTATTAAATATTATGTATTCGTCATGCTTCAATCCTGCATTTATTACTTTATCAATTTCCTAATGTTTAGAAATGAATAATTCATAGTGTATTACAAGCAACTCATTGACAGTTGTAATTACAAGAGATGATAAAATTAAAACCTGTTCTTTCTTAGAGTACGGCATAAAAAGATGGGGATGACAACTGTTATTTTGGCAAATAAGAATCTGCATCTGTCAAGTACATTCTGCTAAACGTCCATTAAGTATTTTTTATGTCTTTAAAGAGTGCGACATATGAAGGCACAAAATACTAAGCAAACAAATTAATTTTGTTTTACTAAATGAAATTTCTGTTTTTTGTAAAACAAGTATGTAATTTTAGAATAATTTTTTTTCAGATTCCAATATTTTATTTAGCTGTTTACATTCTGAATCCGATTTAAATTTCAAATTATAAATTTTAAAATAATGATCAAATATCAAGTATTTATATGAAACAGTAAGGATGTATAAAAAAAATAAAAACATAAATACTATTTTTTATACTTTTTTCTCAATCTTTCTAAAATATTCTAACCCGACGACATTTTTACTGCTTCCATACTATTTAAGTAAAAACAAAGCGTTTACAACAAAGTACAAGAGTGAAAGAACAGTAAAAAAAGCCCCAAATTGTAAAAAACTTATTGTATAACATAATTCAAATTTTTCTCTAAATTGCCCTCCACAATTTTTATACGGAATCTGATTTCAATTTTACATTACACGTGAATAAATGTTCATAAATCTTCAATCAAATATCAATCATTTATAAGAATACTAATTAGTGCAAATGGTTAAAATATTATTATTACGCTTAAGCAATTTCTAATATTTTCTAAGAATCAACAATATCTCACCTAGCATTTTTAAGAAAAAGGAAAGCGTCAAGAACACTAAGAATAAAAAAGGATAGACGACAGATCTAAACAATAAAAAATCTAAACAATAAGAATCTAAACAATAAAAATAGTATTGTATAACCGAATGCAAGTTTCTCGTTGTCCTTCACAATTTCTTTCATTCTGAATCCGTTCATTCTGAATCAATTTTACATTCTAAATTAGGGGTGGCCAATCCAAATGATCTTGCGAGCCACTTAGAAAATGCATCATAACTCGCATATAAAATTATATATTCTCTTATTAGATTTAAACCCACTAATTATTCCGCGAACTCATAAATAAAACGGACAATACCTGCCATGTATTCACCAGAATATTATTTTAAAATCAAAGTTGATTTTTTTTCTTAATTTCGACTTTTACTTTTTGAATATAACGTACACATAACGTATTTTTTAATGCATTGACTTTCACTGCTTTGGCGATTATAAAATAAATATATTTTGCAGAAGTGGGATAAATCGCAAAAATGTTCAAGTTGATCCGCCTGTAGCCAGCGGGTTGCGGGTTGGCCACCCCTGTTATAAATGACTAAATCCTTAAAAAGAATCAATCAAATATCAATAATTTATATGAATACTAATTAGATCTGAAGAGTAAATAATTATTATTACTATGCTTAAGCAATTTCTAACCTTTTCTAACCAAACGAGAATTTCGCTCTTCACATATTTAAGCAAAAGCAAAGCGTCAGGAACAGTAAGAAAAAAAAGAGGGACAGACGACAGATAAGAATCTAAACAATAAAAATAGTATTGTATAACCGAATGCAAGTTTCTGGTTGTCATCCGCAATTTCTTTTATTGTTATTTACGCACGTGCTGGAAATCCTAAGATCACGGGGCTTTACGAACGTCACTGAAATGTGGAACACGTATCGACAATATATATAATATTCTTTTTTCTTTTTTTACTCTTTAAGCTTTGCGTTATTTTTTGTTTTTCCGTTATACTCATAAAGAATGGCGCAATTCTAACAAATGGAAGCTCTAGGAAGGTAATTTTGAGCTTCTTAATGTATTTATTTGTTTAGTTTTTTTTGTTTGGAATTTTTCTTTATCAAAGGACCAGTAGTGAACAAATATTTCACACCTTATCATACTAAAGAAACCTATAAACTTGATGGGCGATAAATACGAGTAATTCTTTTTTTTGTGTCTGACTTGGATACATTGTAGTCGGAAAAAAGCATTTCAAAATGTAAATGAAATGTTGTTTTCGATAAATTCTAGTTTCCAAGAAATGAATGTTATCTATTTATTTTAATGCTGAATCATTGAGTACACTAATGTTATAGAATCACAGTCATAAGGTGAAGTTTGTTTTTCATTTCCATTTTTTAAGTGGATTTTCATACACTCATTGGTTTATATCGCGTTGTAAATCACGAGTTGAATAATGGTGAAAAAAGGGGTTTTCTCCTTGACATTACGTAATAAAATTTTCTATTATTAACGACAAAAAAAGTAAAATGTATCTTGTATTTGCATCATTTATTATCTGTATCATTATTTATTTTTCTCTCAGCATTTATTTTATTTTTTTATGTTTAATGTAATTAACATTCGTTTAAAAGATCTTTATTAAAACAAAGGGACTGTGAAAAAATAAATGCATAACATGCTACTTATCAGCAACAGTGAGATGGAAAACAATATGAAAAAGGTATAAAAGGCACTGTCACTATTGGATATATGGAATTTTGTAGAAAAAGATATTGTCTCATATTTATATTAATTTTGGAAGAACAGTGACCATTGCTATAAACAAGATTGGACTTATTGCTTCTACTGTAATTTGGAATGAACACCCCTTCCATCCATCCTCAAGCACAATGGAAGGATGCACTAGTCTACGGATTTATAGCGTCTATCTATGAAAAATACACGTGACCTTCCAACAGGGCTGAGGGAACATGGTAAACAAGGAATGGGGACATCGATACAACAGAGTTGCAATCAGTCCAAATTTAAGGATACTGTAGCATTTTCCTGCAGAAAGAGATATGACATTTCATTCCAAGGAGAGAGGAATGTATATTATTTAGCAAGAACATAATCACTAAAATCTGACAGCAGATAAGCAGTATCGTGGATATTTACATTACATGTAATTGATGTTTTGTAGTAATGCGAATAACATGTCAATACGAAGACTCCTTAAGAAAGCCCCAGTGGATCTACATCCAGAGAAAGACCAAGAGCTATCTCTATTGTATCGCTATTCTATGTTAAATTTAGAAAATATAAAATAGCAATTCTATTCTCATTATTATCTTTGATATAAAATTAAAAAGCTTAAAATTAAGTAAAATATTTTTAAGGTAAGTTATCACTAATTAAGTTCTGTAGGAAAATGATGAAAAAATTTCTTCAGTCCTTGGTATCCGATTCACAGTCGTATGCAAGATTTCGAACCGGAATCCACGATTAAACCAACGTGTTATCTGCTTGGCCTCTACTATTTAATATATGTTTATTGCGACCTAATATTTCAAATAATATATGTATTTAGTTCTCCATGTAATATAATAAAAAGTAAGAAAAAGTGTGGACAGTAAAGTAATCAATAAATTGAGATATTTCTAATTTCAATCATAATAACTGAACTTTAGTATTTGAAAAATTCAGAGAATGACTGCAATTTTAGAAGGTGACTGTGAAATGTGTAGGAGTATTTTGCATCGACAATCTTACTACTTGGTGGGAGGTTTTAAGTTTTCCACATGTACAGTTACAGTTATTTCTGAAACTTCATTTACGAAATTTATACACTCGCTTTTCACCCTAAGGAAAAGGTTTGTGGTTTAAATAGAATTGTATGTGGGACATAAGTCCCTGATGTAAAAAAAAAAATTATATGCATGAAATACAAAATTACAGAAAACACATTAACATTCTCATTATTTTCAAATTTTTATTATATGAAATGGTTTCTTGTTCAATAAGATAATTTTCATGTTCATTTATTGTACTTAATAGCCAAATATTTTTGTATCTGCTATAAAAATATATTTATTATTATATATCGTATATCAAGGGATAAATGACTTGCAAATAGGAAACAACATTATCTTAAGTAAATGATATATTTGGCTTACCAGAAATGAAAACAAAAATGCATCGGTACTGATTTTCCTGGCTTGATAATTGTCGATTAGTATGATTGATTCCTATCGAATAATCACATCATTTCCTATCTGCATAATTTATCATAAAAGCCAGAGAATATCCATCAATAATTGTATCCTTATGTATCTAATATTGCCTAGAAATTCTAACTAGAAAGATATTTCCTAACACTTTCTCATGTAAATTACATATGTAGCTTTACTCAGATTTAAGCAAATATTTAAATTTAGATATTCTGAGTTATATACCAACTGCACTCTGAATTAGCATTTATTTAAATCGGTATATGAATTATAATGGGCTTTTTGAAAGAAATTTCTATCAACAAGTTTTATTGAATCTTTGAATAGTACATTCGTTTGTAACTATGCATTCAATAAATCTGTGCCCAATTATATGCAATAATGGAAATTATAGAATAATCTTCTTTTACCTTATTTGTAATCCGAAATAATTATTTTAATTTAATTTATTTTTTTATAAATTTATAGGTTTTTAGCCCATGATTTTGAAAATAATCTTCCTATAATAATTTTTGTCATTTAATTAATAATTAATTCCTATATATTCTGTGATACGCTTGCTGTAAAAAATTTTATTTTTTATTTTTTTGTTTGTTTTTAATTGAAATTTTCAAACAAAAATGTTTGAGATCCTTAATGCAATTGAATGATTGTTATAAGAATAGATGCTACATAATGTCTTTGTAATAGAGTTTTTATTTCAACACTTTAATTTCTTTTTTTTAAAGAATATTTTGTCTTATTTTCGGGGATTAGCAAAAAAATTGTTTCGTTTCACATGTTATATGGATAGAAACGATTCTTTTTTTTTCAGAAAATAATATTTTCAAATAAATAGATTTAAAAATTCTGATAAAATTGGAAAGTATTTCTAACATAAAATAAAATAGGTATTTGTAGACTTTAGATATAAAAAAACTATTTTTACAGAGAAATTGTAAATATTACTTTTATTTTTTTATTGGTAAATATTAGCATCAAATAGCAAAAAATATGAAAAGAAATTGCATTACAAATGCTGCTGAGTGGTTGATATAAATAACTATTATATTTGCAAATAAGTAACTTATTTTATGAACAATTATATTTTTATATATATTTGCAAGTTAACCCTGTGTTATTCTAATTATTGGATAGATATATTTGATCAAACAGCTCCATTTTTTTTCCAGCTAATCGAAATAAAAGCAATACTGTATAGATAGTTTTGTACTGTATGGTAGTACATATATTGTATTGTATTGTAGATATAGTGTATTGTATTGTATTTATATTGTATAATAGACTTAAATCGCGCCCACCCTGAATGATTAAATGCTATATTGATCAGTTTTGAGAGCAAATGTTTTGAGATACACTCATTTAGTATCATGCATATTAGGTACAGAGGCATATTTTAAAAATTTTAATGTGTTTTACATGAGTTTTATTGTATTACTTATAGTTTCCAGGCAGTTCTTAGACTTTTTGTTTCTTTTTTTTATTGTCTTCTCTTTGAAGTTATATTGAAATAAATGTAAAGGAAAAGAAACCGTACACTGTTTTTAATATTATATGAAACCATTTTTTTATAATTCTAAATGCAATTTTTCCTACTTAAATACAATTTTTATTAAAAAAAAAAAAAAAAAAAAAAAAAACCCACTAATAGCATATTATAATTAATGGAAGGTTAAAATAACTTAGCGTTGTTTTACAATGCTAAAATTCCAGTGAATGTCGTTATAAATATTTTAGAAATTTTAAAATATTGTCAAATTTATGACCAATGTAATGAAGCATTTATTCCAAAAATGCCTTAACAGTATTAGCAGTCCAATATCTTACCATTATTATCAAATCAAATTTGTAGCATGTAATTTTTCCTGCCTAAAAACAATTTAAAAAAAAACAAGTAATATCATATTACGACGAAGGGAAAGTTAAAATAACTTATCACAGTTTAACAATGTTTCATATTGATTAAAAGAAGATATGCACTTTTAAAAGTAATGAGGTGGTTTATAAATGTTTTTAAAACTTTAAGACTGCTGTGCCAATCGCCAATGTTATGTATTTACGTCAAAAATGCCTTAAAAGAATTAGCAGTTCAATCTTACCACTATTGTCGATCATATTTGAAGTCTGTAATCTATAAAGAGGGAACTGATGGCCGAGTATCTGGCTCTCGATGGTACAGGTTCCGGGTGGAGTCCCAGCGGTGCCATAGATGTTTGCCTCAGAATCTACCTTAAACAGTAGGTCCCGATCTAATATGACAGTTGAGAGCAGGGCTGTCACCCTACCCAGGAAAAAGAAAATGTCTCATGTCTCGAAATCTGCCACTAGAAAAACGACCTTTGCTGATCATGGGGCTATTGCGCCAATAAATAAAAAAATATCTAAAAAAAAGAAATAAAAAAAAAAAAAAAAAAAAAAACTAAGAATAATGCTTTTGAAAGTATATTAACCAAATTAACATTTTTAAGAATTATAGCATATTAATTAATTAAAATTAAAATAAAAGCATTTAAGTGTAATATAATAAAATATAATTTAAATTTATAAATGATCTTTAAACATGTAATTTAAGAGCTAATGTTTTTTGAATAAACAAATATTGCATAGGTATCAATTTATTTTAGAAAAGAAAGCATGAAAACATAAAGCAGTTTTTGATAATTTGAAGCCTGTAAATAATTTTCCTTTTTCCTTTAAAGATTACTTCATTCCTGCATACTCAATCGAAGAGGTTTTTCAAATATAATTCTCCAATCACACATCAAATCAGAAATTCCACATCTTCAAATCTCGTTTAAAAAAATCCATTCAATGCAATCCAGTGAATCTATTTTTTTTACCAACTTCAATTACGAGAAATCTTTATACCGAAAGGATTTTATTATCTTTTGTTTCAACTTCATCAGTTTTTTTTTTAAATTACAGTTCACGCATTCAAGTGTAGTGATTGCTCGATCTATTTAAATGAGAAATAGAGTTACTTTTATTATTTATTATTATTTTTTTTTTTTGCTCTCAGTAATTCTATAACTTTGTCATCAAGATCTGTTATATTTCTTCAAAGGTCACTTTAGAAAAATTGTTAGAAAAAAAAAAGGAAAAAAGTCATTATTTTTCAAAAGATTCTTCAAAATGTTACGGAATTACCTATCTTACAAAAAATGCTAATAAAAAAAAGTTTTTCATTTTTTGCGTTATTTATACATTTATATAAAATAATATTTATTGTATTATTAGTTATATACAATTCGATTATGTATTCAGAATTGTAGCTCTTCAATATATTCCATGAAAAAACATGACAAAGAAGTTGCAATGAGAGCTTGAAATCAACTTTTTAGTTATTTTCTTTTACATGAAACGTGTAATTTGTTTATTATGTATATATATATGCATTGAAACGAAATTAAAGTTAGTAATGCGAAAGGTAATTAATTAATATTTTCGATTTTTCAAAGCATTGTACAAGAATTATCTAATTCAGAATTATGTTAATCTTATTATGATATTATTGATATTATAGTTTCAATAGATTTGTTAGAATACATCATTATTAATTTCAATAGATTTGTTAGAATAGGTCATCATTTTCAGTAGATTTGTTAGAATAGATCATCATTAATTTCAGTAGATTTGTTAGAATACATCCTCCTTAATTTCAATAGATTTTATAGGATAGATCATCCTTAATTTCAATAGATTTTATAGAATACATCATCCTTAATTTCATTAGATTTGTTAGATTAGATCACAATAGATTTGTTAGATTACATCGCAATAGATTTGTTAGAATAGATCGCAATAGATTTGTTAGAATAGATCGCAATAGATTTGTTAGAATAGATCGCAATAGATTTGTTAGAATAGATCGCAGTTAATTTCCATAGATTTGTTAGAATATATCACCATTAATTTCAATAGATTTGTTCACCATAAATCTTTTAAATCATCTTCAAATATGTTTAACATAAAGTAATACAATGACATATAATATTACATATTAATATACATTTTTTGCATGTTGATAAGGGTATTTATATTTAAAATATTTATCAATTTTTTAAAGAAACATTATATGAAAATTTTACTAAGGAGTGTAAAAATTAATCATTGCTTAATGCTTAAAATAATCATTCAAATTTTAACAAATTAATTAATTGACTTTTTTAACCAATAACTAATAATAAAAATGTTTTATTATATATATATCATAAAACATTAAAATTTTTTCATTTGTTAAATAATGTTTTATTATGATAAATATCAATCGTGTATCGTGGATTTCAGTTATGGTATATAAATTTGAACAAACTACGGAAAGTCAAAACAATTATGGAAAATTTTTATTTATTAATAGATTGTTTATTGTCCTGAACAACATGGCAAAAATGCTAAGAGTGTTCGAGTTAATTATTTATTAATATATTTTTGTTATTACATCGAATAAAAACACAGAATTTAAATTCAGATATTATCCATTAAAATATAATGACATTCAATAAATGTTTATTTATATTATAAAATTCCACGAAAATAAATATTTTTAATATAAAGTAAAAATAAAATAAATACAGCAAAACTTAAAGAAGAATTATTTTCAAAAGTTGAACGTAAAAGATCTATTTTCGAAATATTGTTTTTTAACGAATATTGTTTCTCAAACAGAATATAAAATGCCTTTCTTAGTTTATAGTTATTTTTTAATATTTGGCAATCATACTTTTCAAAGAAAATGTTTAATTAAAAATAAAATGTTGATGATTTCTTGGAATTTTTTTCGAAATTACATGGATTTGTTTAACTTTGCAATGACTTTAACATTTGTAAACAATTCGTCAAATCATATGTCTAGACAGTTTCTTACATGCATACAATGAATAAGTTTCATTTACATGCATACAATGAATAAGTTTCAATGAATAAGTTTCATTGTATGTATGTAACAAAGTTTATTTGTGTATGCAAACAAACTTATTAGCAAAATAGTTTTACGTATTTTTTTTATAGATTACGTTTTTAGATTTGTTAAATTCAAATAATTATTCATTTTAATACTGCTTAAAACAAAAAAATACCATTTTTACAGATAACATTCAACATTTTTAATGGTTGATTTCGAAATAATCAAGTTTTTTTTCGATACTGATATACGGCAGACTTATTGCAAAATATTATTATTTAGAAGAAAATAAGCGAAACAAAACTAATTGATTTAACCGATTCTTTAATGTAAAGGTAAAATATTTTTTCTTTAAAATAGTGAAAACAATTGTTTATCCTATGAATATGAGACGAAAATTGAGATATTACTCCACCATTTTTATATGCAATCCCGATTTTTCTTAAAATATATAAGAAAAAAGTAATACAAAAAGTATGCAATTAATTATAATTATTTCAAATTTTTACTTAAGTTTGAAATTCTTCATTGATTAGTTAAATTCATTAATAAGAAAAAATTATCATAAATGAAGTATTTAACTCCACAATATATTTTGGTTTGTTTACGTTAGTACAAATACTAATTAAAGGAGAGCCTGATTTTCTTCTTGATTGACTTCTTTAACAAAATTCGTTAATTTCAAATTTAAATTTATTCTTTACATCAAATTGCAATAGTTCTTAAATAGTATAAATTGTTTGAGAAAATTAAACTCCGTTTTGCTTGTTATCCATGAAAATCTTTCACAAGAAGATATTTTATCTCTTTTTGTTAACTCTTGTTTTATATTTTCCTAAATTATCTGAATGTACGTGGATAATCTTCATGAGCTCAATCTTCTCAAATGAAAAAATAAACCACAAATTATAAAGTTATATGGATCTATGGTCTGACCAGTAAAACACAGAAAGAGGATTTCTTAAATTTCCTAGAGTTTTCAACAAAAAAAAGTATGAGAAGGTGAGCCTCCACTATTATGTAGAAATAAATCGAAATGTAGAAATATAATCAAAACTGTTCCATCGAATTGTAGAAAATATTTCAAATTTCCTAGTAGAGAAACTTGCATTATCCAATACAGAATTTTTTATTAATGTGTTTTTAACAACAAATCACTGAAATACTACTAATAATAAATAATAGTTGAAAAAAAAATGTATGCTAATAAAATAATTGGATCTGAATGTACGTGGATAATCTTCCAGAGCTCAATCTTCAAAAATGGAAACGAAAACCCTCAAATTATAATATCATATAGATTTATTATTGTCAAACCAGTATAATACAGAAATAACCATCTACAGTTCTCCTAAATTTCCTAGAATTTATAAAAGCAAATAGTATAAGAAGGTGACCCCCACCATTATGCAGAAATGAATCAAAATTTTGAAATAGAATCGGAATTGTGTTATCGAATTGCAGAAAATATTTAAAATTTCCTAAAAGAAGAACCTACATAATTCAATTTTTTTTTTATTTATGGGTTTTTGAAGATATACTACTAATTGTGGAAAAAATGTATGCTAATAAAATAATTGGATCTAAATAAATATGGATTAATTTTCTTGAACTCAATCTTCTTAAATAAAAGAAAAACTCATATTATAATGTTATATGGATATTGTCCAACTAGCAAAATACGGAAAGGACCATATATTATGAGTAGGTGTCTCCCACCATTATGTAGAAATGGATCAAAGCGTAGAAATAGAATCAGAACTGTCATCGAATTTTAGAAAATATTTAAAACATTCAAATAGAAGAACCTGCATTTTCCAAAGCAGAATTCTTTATTAATGTGTTTTTTAACAACAAACCACATATAAACTAACAATAATTGAAAAAAATAATGTATGCTAATAAAATAATTGGGTTGAATATAAGTTTTGTTATTCGATAGCGTATTTGATTAATAGGATCATTATAAATGCTGCATGGTATTGCAAATTTGAAATAGCGACTGAAAATCTCTGCTTACGCCAATCCGAGGACATGATTTTGACTGCGACACAGTAACACGGTAAAATAAGACGATGCATAAAATTACCATAACAATAAATTTAACGACAATTCTAATGCGAGCTACGAGAGGCAGTAGGGGCTCTATTAAACTGATATATAGTAGCAAGCGAAGGCACATTTATGATGAGAGGCTCTGGGTATTCGAATGGAAAATAACGTTATATATATATATATATATATATATCAAAGAGTTCAAGCATACAGTTCTCGAGTGCTAAAGTAGCATCGAATATATTTCATACAAATATGATAATTATCATCGAGCAACTGCAAATTTTATAGAATTATTAAGTCACTGAAATTTTTTCTGACTTAAAATCCATTAAAGTCTTTTGTACGATTTGAAAGTATTCTTTCTTATATTTTGTATCAAGGAATAGATTAGAGACAATATTCATAATAAAAAAAAAAATTACAATAAAAATCACGTCATTTTTCTCTCTCACATTTTTCACTGTTTATTTTTCTCTGTCTTTAAACATATATATCAATATGTAAGATAATAGTATAGTATATATGTAAGCATAAAGAATTTAATGAGAAGATCATCTTTATATATATATTTATATATAACGGTTGATAGCTTGACATCAATTAATATTTTTTTGTTTGTATGATTACTTTCAACTGCTGTTAATTGTAATCACTATTTATTTATTATTTATTATAATATTGTGAATAATAATTTTTTCTGTAATTATTCTGCAGCAATTATTATACTCTGCTATAAATCTATTGATTTCATATTATTGTAGGTGGTTACATAAGTTGGAGCTTTATAATTCTGCTATTAAAAATAAAATGATGAAACATAGTTAAAAATTTTATCTTGCCTCTTTAAAATGGTTACTTTGTATCAAAGTTTACCTTTATATGAATTGTCTACTCACGTTCGAGCCAAGGAGAATGCAATGCTAACGGATCATCGCATATATATATATATATATATATATATATATATTAAATGAAAATAAAAACCTTAACTTCGGGCGAAGATTGAAACTTCTGCTATTAAAAACCATAAGAATTTATTTCTGAAAAAATTATTTTGCTAAATAAGATGACTATTTGTGGTGGTTGGCTATTTTGATAATGTGAGTAAGAAACAGAGCCAATCAAAAATATGAAAGAATATTAGATATGAAAAGAATACTCGAAATATTAGAGAATCAATACAATTTTGAAAACTGTTTTTTTATGTAAAAATTAAAAAAAACAACAATTTTCAAAATTAGTACAATCAAAAATAGTATTTAATATAGTTAGTTAAATTAGTTTTTAGTTAATAGTTATATTATTTAATAGTATTTCAATTGGATTTTAATAGTATTTCCAAAAATACTACCTTGACAAATCAGTATGTGCAAAACAATGCACATACTAATGATTGTAGTTAAAATGCCTCTATAAAGTATGTCAGAGATCGCAATTCGTAAATGATGGATAATAAGAATTTAAAATTACTTTTGAGTTTTTGAAATTATTTTGTCACATATGTATTTAAAAAAATGTATGAATTTTTAAAGAAAAAGAAGCAAAATAACTACCTGTATGGATGTATATAATTGCACAATACTCCTAGGTTTTTAAATAATTACTCAAACATTTTAAAAACAATACAAATATTAAAAATGTAGCATTAATTGAAAACTATTCTTACTTTTTAGACACAATTAGTATGTAAAAAAAATACAAAATACATTGTTAACTCTTTTCTAAGAAATAACTCTAAGATCCAGTTTCAAAATACTTATATAAAATAAATAAACAATATCGTAAAAGTAAATATTTTATGACTGTATTTATGTTAGAGAGTTAATAAGTTTAGCAAAAAAAAGGAAACAGAATAATTGTCTGAATGTTATTCTTTTCAGTTTTCGAAGATTTTCTAATGAAAGAATAGTTTTTCCTGAGGAGAAAGATAATGGTTTTCTTTTCATTAAACACAAGGAACAATTAAAAATTCATTGAGAGATTAGAAAATGTCTCTCTATAATCACCTTTGAAACGCTTTAACTGTTATATTGACATTAAAAGACGTTTCTTCTTCTTAAATTATTAACTTTTCATTAAACTGAAATCCATTTGATTAAAATGTCTTAATTGATTTTTATTTTCGAGAAATGAAAACATTAAATGGAGGAAGAATTATCAAATTAAATACAATTTTCTGGAGGAAAAAAAAAAAGATTTAATCACATTTCAAACGGTAGAAATCTGTAATACCGAAACTTTAATTTCAGTCGTTTATTTTATGTTATTTTCAATTAAATTTCAAGGGAAAAAAAATGTATGTTTGATTAATTTATTTCTGCTCCAACTTCTTAAATCTTAAATCCTAACTATTTCTTTCATTTCCTTGAATATTAAAACATTTTTTTCCTTCAAAATGTAAAGTACTTTAATACCTCGATATTTTGATTATTCTATGCTGTATTAATTCAGAGAAATTTAGAAATATATTGGCTTACACAAGAAATTGTTTATTCTGAAATTCCTATTAGTATTTCAATAAATGAGCTGCTTTTATAACTAAATGCGCTGCTTTTATAACTAAATGCGCTATTTTTATAACTAAAGATAAGTTTCTACCAAGCTATCTGCAACAGAAAACTATTTAAGAATTCCAAGTTATCTTATTGATATATTGGGGAAAAGTTTTAGTACAAAATCATTTCAACAATACCATTACGTGTACCATAACTTTTTAATAATATATTGCAGAATTTGTATTTATATTCATAACAAATTTAAAAGGTTTATTACCTTTTTTCTTCAACTGTTTGTAATTTTAAAACAACATTTCTAGCTGTTTAAATGTAGCATACATATTGAAAGATTATTTAATATACAATCATTAAAATCTGTAAACTATTCATTCATTTAATTACCAGGCTCTTCGGAAAGTTCACACCAAAAATTGCATGTATTGTGATTTTATGTGTTGCAGGACAACCAATAAAGATGTTGAGGTTAAAGATTTTATCGCAAAAATAACAATTGAGCAATTAAGCCACTTTTTATGCTATCAAAGGGGAACTAGGATTATATATATATATATAGGATGTTCATGCTATATAAACACTAATGTTTAAAGATCGATGGACTTGTAGAAACCAAATGCTGGTTCGCAAGCAGATGAAGAAACGAAGACAATCTTACGAGCTTCAGAGGATTGTTAATTCGTAGATGAAAAATAGATCAAAATTAAAACATACAGTGAAGCGACACCATGCACGAGAAAAGTTTAGAGGAATTTGTGGTAAAGAATAAAGATTATATGCAGCTTAAATTCTGTAAAAGTGGTTGTTAACTGGTTGTTCCATCCAAGGGAGAATTCAATGTCCAGCAAACAGAGTAGCTAAATCAAATTTTGTAAGATCTGTAATCAACAACAACAACCACTTTATAATGATAGTGCAACAGAAATTTCCAAAGAATCTTGTAAACAGTGTTAGCAGAATGTGCACAACTTCTGCTATAAGTGTGCTCAAATATCATTTGAACTAGTGGGATTTAATTCTTCGAAGGAAAATCGTTCAAAAACGAAAATTGCTGTAAAATCCCATCATGTCCCGGGAGAGTTGGATTGAGTTCGTGGAAGAGAATGGAATTTTTCTGTAGCCTAAATTCTCTAACACTTGTTAAATATCTGTTCTCTTCGTATTAAAAAGATTCTTTTCCATTCAGAAGATGATCCATGACCATTAGCTAAAAACTTACTTACAGAAAAACTTACTAGCTAAATCAATTTTCGTGCAGCAAAATGTATGATTAATAATAATTGAAATAGAGTTTATCAAAGAATCTTAAGTGTAAGTGTATATTCTATTCTACAATTACTGTCTTATATTCTTTGAATTTAGGTTTGACACTTTGTCTTCTTTCACTTTTTCGTTTTTGTCAACCAATATGCTTTGGACGACATTCTTTTAAAATGAATTATGAATGATTCTGAATTTTACATTAATTTTCTTTACCATATTGGTTAAAACTGGAGTTCTACAAAGATCACTCAAAAGACCAAATTATTTACATGCATTCTAGCGACGAAATACAGTTTTAATCATTAACGCTCATTTTTGTAATTTTTCTATTGCAATTTACAATTTACAATTACTTTTTTCATTTGTAATTTTTCCCATACTCTGGGAGAAAATCATTGCAAAATATATTTTGTGAAACAATTCTAAGATAGCTAATATTAAAAGTAGTAATACATAAAGTGATTTGGAAAATTAACACAAATACAAACTTTTGAGTGAACTTATGATTTTTAAAAAAATATTTTGCAGGCTATCTTTTTTTTCCATTATGTCAATGAGATAACCTGAAAAATTTGAGAGTTTTCAATAAAAAATATTTTGAAACGCTTATGACTGAATACGTTTTGCTTTTATTGTCTTATTTAACGCTGAGTTCACATTTCAAATCATTAAATATTCCCTTTTTATAAATTTATATAAATATTAAAATTCTATATTTTTTTTATTATTTTCATTGAAAATGCAGTAAATAAACTTACTTTTTGAAATTATAAAACAAATTATGAGTCGTTAAAAGTATTTTGAATTCTTTAGTTTCAAAATATGAACTTAATTGCTCAATAGATATTTTTTTATTTTATATTCGCTTTTGAGTTTTTGTTGAATTTTCAGACAATGCCATTTTCAAACAACGCCTATTTCTTCGAATTTTACCTACAATTGCTGAGCATTTAGCAATCAAATCTTCAATAATTTTAAATATTTACTTTTCCCTAGCCATTTAAATATCATGTTTTTTAATATCATGTTTTTCTAAATTGGAATTCCGAACCATTACAAAAATCATTTCACCAAACAATTCTATCTATTTACATCTACGCACCTCTTTAAATCGTTTTGGCTATTTCGTCCATGGCAGTTAATTTCGTTCTAAGCACTTTTAAGAACTATTTTTTTCCTTAACTTTTCGCTATTATGGCCATAAAAGACAAACTTCAGCCATTTAGTGGTATTTCCTCCTTTATTGTTTAAAGTTCTCCTTTTCTGGGCGCGAGCTTTTACAAAGGAGCTCATTAGAAGAAAATTAATTCCATACCGCATAGAAAAAAAAAGTTAAAGAAAGAAAAAAAACAACAACAAAAATGAAATGTATGAAAAGAATCAGGGTTATGGCGTTTAAGAAGTCGTTAAGTAAATACGATGAAAACGGAATGGCTGAGAATAGAAGAAGTTAAAAGGGATTAAGATATTTTTCTTTCGAAATTTTTGAAATGTGCGTGAACGAGTTTGAATAAACAGATGCATATTTTCTCTAAATGATAATGGTATTTTATTTGCTGCTTCTGCATGCATGGCTTTCGTGCAAACGAAGTTATTTTACGGCTATTAGAAGGTAAATAGATTTTATAGACAATTGCGTCGCCCAAATGAAATAACAAACAGTTTTACGTCGAATAAGTACAATAAACTTTATGATTTTCAGAAAGATTGAAAATTAAATCTTTTTTCTACTAGAATGATTTTAATAAACCTTATTATAAAAAATTGTAACAAAGTCAAGCACATCATATGTATCATATCTCTTTTATGCAAAAATGAACTAGCTGTTCTATGAATATAATATGATTTGATTACGAATTGATTTATTATGATTTGATTCATCATGATTTGATTCATTATGATTTGATTCATCATGATTTGATTCATTATGATTTGATACTTCATGAATTGATTCATTATGATTTGATTCTTCATGATTTGATTCTTCATGATTTGATTCTCCATGATTTGATTCTCCGTGATTTGATTCATTATGATTTGATTCTTCATGATTTGATTTGAAATATTCGTTATGATTTGATTCTTCATGATTTGATTTGAAATATTCGTTATGATTTGATTCTTCATGATTTGATTTGAAATATTCGTTATGATTTGATTCTTCATTATTTGATTTGAAATATTCGTTATGATTACGGTTCGCTTTATGATTGAATTTTACAAGCCGAACTATCAATTTAATTATCGAAAAAAATATCTTAAATTAAAATAGTAAATGATTGTGTTTTATCATGCGGGAACATGATGTTGTCCTGGTTAGGGGTCCGTGACATTATCCGAAAATGAGGACCCAACAAATAAAATTCCATTTCAAATTTTGGCGGAAAATAGTACTTTGCCCTGTTACCTCTTGAAATGAATAACGTTAAGGAATTTTCTTGAGAATTTTGTCTTTTGTTTTCATTGTTTAATAGTGTGGCTTTGAAGCAGTTTTTGCGTCTTGGCTTCGGATTTTAAACATTTATATATCCAAAACTATAAGTACTCGTAGTGCATTGATCAATTCCTTCTTCTCGAAGTTTCACATTTATCACTTTTGGCAATTTAACTTGCTTATAGAATTGTATAGTGCTTCTTATTGCATTTGGAATACTTCATTCTACATTTATACTTGGAATTTTCAAACATCGATATATTCTTTTGGCTACTGAATATTATAGTGATTCTTGTAAAGTTTCGAATTAATTAAGCTAATATTAAATGTCCCCATTTTTAAACATATATAGCCTATTTAAAAAGTTTCTAATATATTATTTTCAAGCTTTTATTAAAGAATATTTTTTTACTCTTATTGCGTTATTTAATTCTGAGTTCACATATCAAGCATTAAATATTCTCCCGATGATTATACTTTTTAAAATTTTTGTTATCGAAATTGCAGTAAATAAGCTTATTATTTTTTGAAATGATAAAACAAATTATGAGTCGTTAAAAGTATTTTGAATTCTTTAGTTTCAAAATATGAAACTTAATTGCTTAATAGATATTTTTTTTTATTTATATTGCAGTGTATTCGCTTTTGAGTTTTTGTTGAATTTTAAGACAATGCCATTTTCAAACAACGCCTATTTCGTCGAATTCTACCTACAATTCCTGAGCATCTAGCAATCAAATGTTCAATAATTTTAAATATTTACTTTTCCCTAGCCATTTAAATATCATGTTTTTTCTTTCTAAATTGGAATTCCCAACCATTACAAAAATCATTTCACCAAACAATTCTATCTATTTACATCTACGCACCTCTTTAAATCGTTTTGGCTATTTCGTCCATGGCAGTTAATTTCGTTCTAAGCACTTTTAAGAACTATTTTTTTCCTTAACTTTTCGCTATTATGGCCATAAAAGACAAACTTCAGCCATTTAGTGGTATTTCCTCCTTTATTGTTTAAAGTTCTCCTTTTCTGGGCGCGAGCTTTTACAAAGGAGTTCATTAGAAGAAAATTAATTCCATACCACATTGAAAAAAAAAATGGAACGAAAGAAAAAAATAACAAAAATGAAATGTATGAAAAGAATCAGGGTTATGGCGTTTAAGAAGTCGTTAAGTAAATACGATGAAAACGGAATGGCTGAGAATAGAAGAAGTTAAAAGGGATTAAGTTGTTTTTCTTTCGAAATTTTTGAAATGTGCGTGAAGTTTCCAGAATGGGTTTGAATAAACAGATGCAGATTTTCTCTAAATGATAATGGCATTTTATTTGCTGCTTCTGCATGCATGCTATTCGTGCAAACGAAGTTACTTTACTGCTATTAGAAGGTAAACGGATTTTATTCACAATTACGACGCCCAAATGAAATAACAAACAGTTTTATTTCGAAAAAGTACAATAAACTTTACGATTTTCAGTAAGATTAAAATTAAAAATATTGTTTTTATAAATTTAATGTACTGGAAATAATTTTTATAAACTTTATTATAAAAATTGTAACAAAGCACATCATATGTATCAGGTTTTTTGTATGCGAAAATTAAATAGCAATTCTGTGATTATGATTTGATTATGGATTGATTCATTTTGATTTGATTATGAATTGATTCATTTTGATTTGATTATGAATTGATTCATTATGATTTGATTAGGAATTGATTCATTATGATTTGATTATGAATAGTTTCGTTATGACTATGATTCCCTTTATGATTGAATTTTACAAGCAGAACAATCAATTTAATTATCGAAAAAAAATGTTTTAAATTAAACTAATAAAATAAATAATGATTATGTTTATTAATTTTGTCTTCTTGGACAGCCTTTAGTACCACAGGCTAGTGGCATGGACGTTTGTCAGTGGGTCGGAATCCACTTTAAATTGTAGGTCCCAGTCTGTTTAGCCCTGGTGCGCACAAAATGACCGCAGAGCGACAAACCAAACCTAGGACAGTGTTTTGATAATTATATACTTTCAACAATTAGAGCTATAAATTTGTCAAATTTACAAAACTTAGTATCAGAAAAAGGGAACACTATCATTAGAAAAGTTCAATATTAGTATTTCTTTTAAACTAAACATTGATCAACAGACTCATCCAAAACGCAAAAGCTTAGAATACTGAAATATAAAAACAATGACAATGGAGATGACGGATGTGAAAAGAAGAATAAATAATAATAAAAAAAAATATTTGATAGGAAAAAAACTAGTAATGATATAAAAAGAACTAAAATAATTTAAAAATTATGCTTCGTTATAGTAACACAATATGTAAATATTACACACAATTAATAAATTATAAATAGTAAAGTATTTGCCTTTACAGATCCCTATAAAATAAAAAAATATATAAATTGAAGTCGTAATTTTTCCATTTTCATTGATCCTTTGATGCCTCATTTGCTTCGCAAGTGGAACTAATCCTAAGCATGTAGCTATCTTAACTATTAAAACTAAAACATCATAACTATCTTAACTATCAAGTCAAAACTATAAATTGTGTTTCAGAAAATTGTTCAACAGCTATATATTATACTATTTATAGAGACATAATAAATAATTGCAATTGATTAACAATAATAAGTAATTACACTACAGCGCTATAGCCCATTGTGGGCCAAGGTCGTTTGCCTACTAGCAGATTTCGAGACAGGAGATATTTTTTACATGGTAAGGTTGCTAGCTCAACGCTCTACAGTCATATTAGACCGGGACCTGTTTTAAAGTGGATTCCAAACTCCTACAAACATCTTTGGTACCGCCGGGAGTCGAACACAAATCTTTGGCACCGAGCGCCAGAGCAGTGTTAATAATTAGAATGTCTATTAACAAATAGTGATTATTAAAAAATAGAACGCTAAATTAATTTTTGTGCGGAAAATAACCGAAAAGCGTAACTTTTCATTTTGCTTTTTTCCCGAAAAATTAAAATTAGTGTTTTTTTCGAAATCATTATCTATGGAAACATAATGAAATTTTTTAAAAATAAGTTTCGTTGATACAATTTTTTAAGAGTGAAAATTGTAAATTTCCTTAAAAAAATCGATCTATATTAGAAATAATTAAATTTTTATCATTGTGTCCCTTTTAAAAACCAGACGATATACAAAGCAATACACAGCCAAATATAATATTTCCTGCGAAAAATATTTCAAATAATTTGTTAATGATTTCCTGAAGAAATTAGATAAATTTGCTATATTTTTATGGCAGCACAAATAGTTTTTACTGTCCATAAAAAAAAATAGTTTGGTATGTAAAAAATCTTAAATAATGCTTCAGGAGAAAAAAAAACTATATTTAATTAAAATGAATTATAAAATTATTTTCTTAGCATATAAAATTAAATTGAAAAGTTAAGATTTTAAGAATAAATTACTTTAATAATTAGTACTTTGACATTAAGCAAGCTCTCTATGCTCTTTAATATAATCAAAAATCTTATGTTAAAGTACTAATATTAAGTGTGCTGGTATTTAATTTAATAAATTGCAAAAAATATAAAATGATTTTCTAGTTTTAAAATGTAATTCAGTCTTTAAATTACCGTTTCCAGTGAAATGATTTCACACTAATCTAGAAAATTTTCAAAAAGATTAATCTGCTTGATTTATGTTATAAAATGCAGTTGTGACACAGAAATAGGATCAAAAAAGGAAGTATAAAAGGGAAAGAAAATAAAAAACAGTTCCGACGGCATAAATCAGCTGATGTAATAATTTTTTGCTATTTAAACTGCTTATTTATACCGATTCATTAAACCACCGGAAATACTAATGTATAAAGTAAAAAATTCCTTAATGTCTCCAAACGGATTTATTTTTATTTGCTGAACATATAATTTCTGATATCGTAATTCAACAAATAAAAAAATAAAATATTTTTAATTTATCGAAAAAAAGATGGTAACACAATCAGTTCTTTAAAGCAAAAAAAAAACAATTTATTCACCATCCGATTTCTAATAACATACGCGTACCATATCAATGCAATTATAAATAAATGCAGGATATATAGGAACTACAAATATTTTTAACAAGAGTTGATGCATTTTCAAAGATTTAAACTGATTAGCCATTAATTTTTACAAAGATTTCTTAATTTTTATTGCTCTTAATGTTAATTTTCGTGTACACTGTGATACACTTTAACATACACTTGCTACAAAATTCCATACACAATTGTATCTTGATCCAACATGTAAACTATTTAAAATTTGGCTGCTAAAGAATGAAACATCTCAAGCTGAACATCGGGAGGAATCGTAAAAGACACCAAATTCAAATTCTAGAACATAATTTATATTCGAATTTGATTTTGTCCATTTACTTTACTCATGACCAAAGTCTATATGGATTTCCTCAAAATTTGATCATATGGCGTCATTTCAAAGAAGATACAGCTCAATAGGGCTAAAGGAAGCAGTATATTCATGTCGAAGGACCCGCTCATGTTCTGGGGCGGAACCATGGCAAACTTTGATGATGCCAAGATTGGTGGAACACAACGTTCGATCCAGAGAAAATATCGAATATAAATATAAAGCGATCTCCATATCAACCTTCACAATTCCTGATTCATCATTATTAACAATCCGTATTTTAACCTACACATCAGTACTAGCTAACTCCAAGAACGAATAAAAATCGATTTAGAGAACAAGGAGCCTGTTATGGTGCTACCTATGCACGCCCTCAAGTATATATATCGCAATATTAGGCTCATTCTGGGAATGTCCAGAATGGCTAAGGGAACCTGACTGCAACCCCTCTAACAGACTGGCAATTGACAGTTATAGTCTGCCTGTATCACTCATTTAATTGACACATGACATTGAGTAGGACAGTATACATCGAGAACAATTTATTTTAACTATGTAGTCCTAGCACCCTGAACTTACATTAAAACAAGATAATGCGCACCAGCACATGACAATCATTTCCACTGATTATTTTTATGATAGTTTCACTTTCCGTCGAATTAGAGCTCCATGTCTCTCACCATTAAAACTCATTTGGGGTCTGTAGAGTTTGTGCCTGTGACCGTCTCAGATCATGCCGATCGAACTCAGCAATTGCAGGTAATTTGTCAAGAAATCCTGCAAGGGGTCATTTGCCAGTTGATTTATTCGCAATGTGTAATTCTATCTCCAGAACATAATATTGAGCTTCTTTGAAATTTTAATCGTCTTTTTTTAATGCTTAATTCTATTTGTATCATAACATTTGAATAACTTCTACTTGGTGCCTCATTATTATTTTGTTTGTTTTTGGAAATTTTTTAAAATTAACTGGGGATTAAAAAAATAAATGTATTTGCAAGTATAGTTTCATAATTTTTAAAGAAAATTAAATAAGAATTTAACATACAAAATATTTTTTTAAAAAGATCAACAGTTTCTTTTCTGTAAGATAACATATTGATTGCTCTGTAATTTATTTTATTGATGAATTATATTATCAAAATAAAAAAAAGGAGTTTAATTGTATGAATTTAATTTCTAAACTAAATATTTCATTATATTATGAATTTGTACTATTGTTTACGTAATAAAGTAGCAAATTATATTTTATTATTCATTATATGCTGCTTTTAAATATTCAGCAGTAACTTCGCCATAACGACGTAAATAATATATAATATACGTCTTAACACGCAAATTGCTGAGATAACATATGTTTCATTAATGGCAAGTTCTCAAAATATTTGTAACAAGTTAGAAATGCCTTGATTGAATTTTTGAAAGGATAATTAATTAAATACTATGTCAGCACTAGTGGTATTTTAGATTGTTTATATGTGTTTTCATAATCACCTTTAATCGAAAATTATGTAAATAAATTTTTTTGAATTGCTATCATTGCTGATATAGATCTGAACATTGCTGCAGTAAAAACATAATATGTTGAATAACTATATCCATTATAATACAATAAATATCAAATATTTACTGAGAAATGTGTTGGTTGCATAAATGATTTAATGACAGAACATTCCATTGAATTACCTTTTGACATTAGCGGTTGCACATTTCTCTTCTAAAATGTGGAGTTGAGTGACCTGATAATCAAGTTTGAACCGAAAGCTCATTTGTCTAATCTGGGGAAGGACACAAGTTCGTATGGCTTCCATTTCAATAGATAGATTTCATATTGCAACAATATGCTATTTTTGTATTCTAGGCTATTTCATATAACGTTATTCACTGCCACAGCAGCAGAAATATTGCAGATTCAATATTATGCAGAGTGCACTGCAGGAAGCCCTATAAAAAGAAAACCAAATCAAAAATCTTCTCATTTGTAACCTGGAAAGCCCTTCTGAAAACATTAGCTGCCATCACAGCAAACAAAAGTTGGGGTTTTTTTAGCAGGACTTTTGTGATGCTCCCTGAATAATGCTGGATGTGCAATATGTCTACAGTTCTAGAAACGAATAACTTTATATAAAATTTTTTTATTGGAGTGTGACAGTGGCTGATATAAATGGGAACAATATATGTGAATATAATTTAAGTAAAATATATTATTATGCAAAATATCATTACTTAAATGGATGATTTTATATATATATATATATATATATATATATATATATATATGTATAATGTATATATGTATTATCTCTCTCTATATATATATATATATATATATATATATATATATATCTATATATATATATATACAGAGAGAAAGAGAGAGAGATAAAATTTGCCTTTAAAGTTTTAAAATTATTTAAAAAGCAATATTTTAACAATTGGTGCTTTTGAGAGTTTCATGTTCTATTACCACAAAAGACTATGTAACTTAAAACTTTTGCTTGAAGATATAATAATTTGAAATAAAAATTCTTATCATTGATTGACCAAGTACATTAGAAGAAATAAATTATTTTTTGTATTTCCTAACACATTTAAAGCAGTTTGGCAATAATATCACAATCCCATTTGCCAATTACAGCATAACATTTGCTAACTCTTAGTAACTAATAATTATCCAAATGCTCTCCTAGAAATGAGCCAAATTTAACCAGCAAAGATTTTTATGCAAATACGTAATTAACTTAAATTCTTGAAAATTGATGCTCATTAGAGCGAATGGCAAATTCGATTCTCTGGATTCACACCCGAGTGAACCAGAAACAGTGAAAAATACTTCAATTACTAAACAGTCCTCTAAATTCGATAATTAACAGCCTGTCGTGTACCCCGCGCAGCAAGATATCTCCTAACGTTTCGACGGAAACCCCGCTGAAAAATACTTGTTGAAATTAAATTACAACAGAAGAGTCGTGCATTTTCAAAATGGTAGGGGGACAGAGTTGGGTATCCACGGTGAACAATATCCGGGCCATTCATATTAGTAGGATTGAAAGCTGGAGCAGAGATAAGTTGGAGACACTGCAATCAATTCCGTATACCCTTCAACTGATAATTAGGGTAGTTAAGGGATTCAAGTAGTTTACGTTGGGGGAATTCTGCAATCCCTTGCTCAGTCCGACGGAAAGCTTCAGCCACTGTTGGTCGGACTTTGATAACCTGGTAGGTATTTGAAAGCCCTAACTTCGTATTTGATTACTAGTTGGATTATTGCCGGTGCAAATGATTCAGTTGTGTTTGGGGGAAGTCCCAAGTCGAGGAAAGATATCGTGTTTGATAAGAACGCTCACGTGGATTATGTTGTTGTAATAAATATGGCATTTAAAACATCGGATTAAAAGTCTCACTTATGGGTCAGTGGTAGTTACGTATAAGACGTTTATGAATGTTCTTAATAAAGTGGACTGGACTTATTTAGAAAATAAGTGGAATGTATAATAATGGATGAATAATGGAATCTGTAATATAATGTAGGAATGTATCCATAAAAGTATCTAGCATCTGGATTTTTTCAAGGTTTCTTCTATATGATGCACAAATTTTCCCAGAAAATTATATGGAGAGATATTAAAATTCATTCTGGATATTTACGAATCTGCAAAGAAGTAAAAAAATTAGTGACGAATTATTTAAACTCAGGTACCAGAAAATTCAGTCTAGAATTAACCATATTGTTATCTTCAATTAACGATAACACTTGGTTATTTTTAAAGTGATCTAAAGTGCTTGAGATTTAAGAATCATTGGTTTCTGTTTTAGTTTTCATTTATATCGAAATTTCGACGAAGTTCAAGTTTTTAAATTTAATTTATGGTATCTCACATGATTTTAAAAAAATAATATTGTATTCCATACGATAAAAGTTACGAGGTTAAATTGAGCGGAATTAAAAGACGCGGAGAAAAAATAAATCCATTTTTGTATAGATTTACAAAAATTTCATATATGTTTCAAAATATAACTTATTTATTAAGAAAAATTTCTTGTTTTTCTTTTTATATAATTGTACTTTATAAAATTAATATTTAATTTACCTCCTAGACAAGCGCGTTAGCAAGCATGCAAATAGAAAAAAGGATTGCTAAAATTTTCCATTGGCGATATGGTTTATAGTTTTTGATGTCTATTATCATAATACACGTTTTACATCAACGGTTGATTTGTTTGGTAAGATAAAAATATAAAATTATACAAAATAAATTGGCATTTTTAAAATAGCAATTTCAAGTAAATTATTCAATAACCATCTATTTTATATCATCCTAAAGTTGTAATATTTAGAACAACCTTATTTTTCCTTGTATTATGAAAAATATAAATCTTTTCCTTTGAAATTGTATGGCCAGTCTGAAATTGCAATGTTTAAGTATTTCTTTTTTTAATAAATTGCAGTCAATTTATTGTAAAATCTGCAATTTTACAGTAATTTGAATGAATACCCTGATTTTCAACTTAAAAGCATGATAACAAATAAAATTTAACTTATTTTTTTCAAAGTTTAATTTCACAAGTTGCAGATAATTATTTATGTATACAAAGTCAGACACAAATTTTAACAGACACTCACAAAAATGGTATCTTTATGTAATTTTAAAAACTTAAGACTGCAGTGATTTTTATTTTGAAACGTAAATTATGTTTATCTATATACCAGACTTTTCAAAAAACTTGAAAAATTGTCATAACTTATGTAACTGAAAATAATTAATTTAATAACAGCTTGTGATTTCCTAGACATTAAAGCAACAAGATTTTGTTTGATAGCTGGCGTAATTTTAGATCACATTTACAGCAATGTCTATTTTAAAGAATATTTATCTTTGTCATTGTATTTTTAATCCTTCTCACTGGAATCTTCTCAATCGTGTTCAATGGGATTCAAATGTCGTAACTTAGGAACGGTATGGAGCTGCGCAGATGCTTTGTAGGAGAGCCCTGCTTTTACAATCTTCGATGTGAGTTTGAATCGTTTCCATGCTGAAAAGTAAACTAGTTTCTAAATTGTGAACTGTTAACAGATACCTGCACTTATAACTTGCAATACATTCAAGTGTTTGAAATGATCCAACGTGCTTTCAATGAAGATTAATTTCCCAGCTCAAGCAACCGATTTCGAATCCCAAACTATGATTCTTCTTTACCACGCTTCACTATTGGAAATTCATGCATTTATGCATTAGCCAAATTTAGCCGTTTTATTCTATATGCACTGGATATGAGTGATTTTCATTGCTGGCCATGGAATCCTTCAAATCATAGGATTCTTCGGATTATTCCTTATTATCGCTCTTGCTAGTTATTGCCGCAACATATTCTGTTAATTGAGGAGTGGACAATTTTGGAACTTCACTTTTCTAATCAAGATCGTGGGCTTCTACAACGAGGTATGTTAAAAATATGTCCAGCTGTTTCGTAATTTATTATCACAGTTTGGACAGTAGGCAGACTTTTCTCAACAATTTTTTGAAATTTCAGCATTAGTTTTTATATCCCTTTTTAACATTTCGTAATGATAATTCCTTGTTTTTGAGCTATTTAATTGGAGAAGTAACACCACAAATTGCTTAACAAATACGCAAAAATGCTTTTTAAAAAAATACATGGAATGATTTTTGGTTCCTTAAATAAGAATTAAACCATGTAAAGTTTTACAAAAGTGATATCGATTTTACTGATATTTGCATATTCTGGAGACACTACTTAGTTTTTATCATTTACTTCTATAAAATATTATTTAAATTATTAAATGTAATGTTGCCGTACGTCTAATATTTTTAAATATTTATAATCCCCGAATTCTCGTTATTTATGTTGACATGTTTTGACTATATTGTAAAGCAGGCATCATTTTGTCGGTACATCATTTTGAACTAACTATATTAACTCAACCCAACTTAATAGAAAACTTAAATAAAGATTAAATTACATTCTTAAAGTAATTGAAAAAAAAACCAACAATAAACTAAAACGGTTTAAGGATCCATTAAGTGTTTTTTAAATGAGTCCCTTCAGCATCGGATTCTCAGTATTAGGGGGAAAAGGTTCCGCAAAAGAAAGTTTCTTAATTGAAATGAAAGCTACAGAATACTAAGTCGAGTTTCATTTCCATAGTGACGGACTTATTTTTTTAATTTTCTGGATAATAGTAGTCTCGTTAACTCTGTCGTTTCCAATTACAAAGTGCCTGAAAATGATAGGGTAACAATGGTTCATGCAGCTAGATTTCGATTTAAGTACAAAAAAAAAATGTTGAGACCACTGCAGGTGCAAGTGTAATCAAATATTAATAAATGCACTATAGTTAACTCTCCAAATAATTTATATTTGTAGCCTTATTTTCACCTTCTTCTCAATAAATATCCTTCAAATATATTCTAGTTAAGTGGTATATAGATAGCAGAACTCAAATTAGCTCATAAACAGATCGCATATATTACTTTCATGTTTAAGATCCAATTATAAATATTGTTAAATAATGAGAATACTATATTTAGCAATTTGTACGTGCATATTTTTTACAGTTTGCTTATTAGTTATCAAATGTGGAATACTTTGACTTGAAGTCACTCGTTTTAGAACGATAGACGTTTAGCACGTTATTCAGCGTTGTTAGAGTGTATAAAAGAAGTGTATATGACATTCAAATCATATTCTGCTACAGCAGTTTTAGCAGAATAGCCACAGGGATGCCATTTGTTGCCATTTTGCCTCTTTTCCTCAAGCTCGATAGTAGGATATTTCCTGCTAACGGATTTATCAGGTCCAATCCCAGAACCGAAATATTAACATAATTTATGTCCAGCAATTCTTTAAATGGTTCTCCTTTATTGATCCTAGAAATTGTTTAAAATTTTATACATTGATATACAATTCATCAAAGAAGGAATTCACATTCTGCCTCAGCAACTTTTTTAAATAACCTTAAGTATGTTATTTTGCCTCTATTCGAGTCCCGGCGGTGCCATGGGTGTTCGTAGTGATTCGGAATCCACTTTAAATGGTAGGTCCCAGTCTGTTTAGCCTAAAATGTGCACAAGATGACCTTAGAGCGACAAATTAAACCAAACCAATCTTTCCTCAAATTTTATAGTAGGACATTTCCTGCCAACGGATTTTTCATGTTCATCCCTGTATAGGCATGAACAAGAAACAGAATAACACAATTTGTGTCGATGAATTCATTAAATAGTTCTCTTTCATTGAATCCTAGAAATTGTTTAAAATTTTATACATTACTATCTAATTACCAAGGAGAAATCATTTGTATCATTTACACACGTAAAAATTGACCTTGATTTTATTTTATATTGAAAACATAGTGAATTTTGAAAATTCAAAATAAAATCGTGTGTTAAGCTGTTACTTTTGCATACGTTACTTTAAATCAAAAGTTTAATAATATTTTACTTATTAATGTTACTTATAATCTTGTAATATTAATTTATTTAGAAGAAAGAGACATTAATTACTACTCTAAGTATTAAATATTACGTTAATTACTGTTAATTCTCTGCTACATTAATTACTGTAATTACTCTATTTACTTTAGAAGGCACATTAATTACTTTAGAGAAACATTAACATTATAACTTAGGATTTAATCCTTAGTGACGAGTAATTTATTTTACTAGTCAATTAGATTACGATTTATAAATATATATGTAAATAAAACGATATATATATATATAATATGCATTAGGATACGAATGTAAATATATTTTAAAACAAATTATTAAAAAAATAAATTTTACCAAAATCTTTTATAAATCAAAATATTAAAATATATCCTTTATAACAAAGATATAATAAAAATAAGAAATATCTATATACCTATATATGCTTTTACAACATGTTTATTTAATATTTCTCTCGGATATTTATTAACTGCTTTGATTATTTGCATTTGAGAAAATAAATAAATAAACGCAATTAAAAATTTTTGTTTATATTGTCAGTTTTTTTTAAATATTATGTTAAGCTTCAACAATTTTATAAATAAAAACAGTAAGTAAATATTTAAGTATGAACGTCAAATTACCCTATTTCAAATAAATAAATAAAGTGTATTTCATTTACCATTACGCTTTACATATAAATTTATATTTTTCCTTATTTAAGTGATTAAATAAATTATTTATAAATTAAGTAATATTTATAAAATGATATAAAAATATTTATAGCTTTTTCTAATTCAAGAAATCTTCTAATAGTTGATTTATATAAAATAAAATATCCTTGAAATAAATGTAAAAATTAATAAATAAATGAAATTATTTTATTTATATTGAAGCAATCTAAAAATAAGCATCATAAATGTCTTTATTTTTGTTTTCATTTGAAGATAGTTTATGTTCTATCGTAAATTAAGTTTTTCCTACATTAGCAGTCTTAACAACACTATTTTATTGTTTACAGAATTAATGTTTTATTATAAAAATTTCCTTAAAAAAGAATATTTAGTTGTGTTAAAAATATCTGCAATCCATTGTATATTTTTTCCATTAAAATATTATGGAATAAAAGATTTCATCTACAATTATTCAACAATAAAAACAATTATTTTCCTTTTTAAAAGTTATGATTCCCGTAATGCAATAAAAGGAAGAACACAAAACAGTAGGGAATTTTTAAAACCACTCATAAGAACATATAATTTATTATATTTGTATTATTGAATATATATTTTTTACTTAAACAAATAAAAGTGTTTATTTTTCATTCTAAAATAGTGAAATAGGAATTTTATTCATGTACAAAAATATTAAAAGCTAAATTGAATAATATTTATTTTATTTTATTCATTTTTAGATGAATTAATTGAATAATGTATAATATTTTTTATATTTGCATAAATAATATAATATATGTTATTTATACAAATATAAAAAATACATTGAATATTTACTCGTAGCTTTTTAAACTGAAGTGCATAGTGCTTGAAATGATGAAAATTTAATGTACAATGTTTTTATTCTATTAGCTTTACAATAAAATTAATATTAATTTCATTCATTTATATTCTTGTGATACTAATTTTATAATTTTCCTACATCAATTTTTTAATTTTTAAAAAAATATTAATGAATATTGTCATTATATATATTTAATATCCAAGTAGTAGATTTCAAAAACAAAATTTATTTTTAAAAATTTTTTAATAAAATTAAAATACTATAAAACTTATTAAATAAATTTTTTTTTAATAACAGTTAAATGCGTGAAAATAAAATATATAATATTTTATCATTATTTAAATTAATTAGCTTGCATTATTTTTATAATTATTTAAATTATTAAAATTGAATTAACAAAATAATTATTGCATTATTTAAAACATTTTTTTTTTGTTTGAGATAATTTTTGCGATCATGCGATCAACAAAGCAAATAAAGTTAGTCTGTAGATAGAATCTGTTCCTAATTATCGGGCATAAAGTTATCGCGAGTCCCATGAGTTTCAAACCAATCAATCAATATATCGACCATTCAGAGTCTTTAACACTTGCGATTTTATTTCCCGCAGAAATCGATTTAAAGTTCACCAGAGTCGATTTTGATTTGAAACTATCATTTCGTGGATAAAATTGCAGAAATGGAGTTACGTCCATAATTACGTTTAGTTGGCCCTCGGGGCATTCATTCGGGATTATGTTCTCCTCTCTTCAGAATAGTTTCAATTTCAGGGCACATAACTGCAACTGTAGCCGTCGTTATATTTCACGTTCATTAGGGAATACCAAATAAGGAATAAGTGGAATTACGGATGGTTTACGTTTTCAGAGTTGTGGGTGGTCATATCAGTCATTTGGAACATTCTGTTCATGCCTATAGACCTATGATGATTGAAAAGTGCTATTTTTAAACTGTCTTGTAGTATGTTGTTCTCGTAATACAGAGTTTCAGAAAAGGTTTTCAAACAGTAAAAGCATTAATATCGTTATGGTTAAAAACCAATTCTTGTTGTAAATTAATAGGACAGTACATACATTTTAATAAATTAAAAAATATAATAATAAATAAATTTATTAATTAATAAATTTTTATATTATTTGTACATTATAGAAAATTTTATTTGTAATATTTATTTGTATTTTATTAGTAAATTTTATTAGTGCGTAGTATAACATTTTTAGAATTATATAGTATTTATTAACAACTTTTACTAAATAATTTAATACTGACGAAAAGAATGAAGTATAAACAATGAAAATAATGAAATATAAATAATGAAAACAATGAAATACATAATCAAATCTATCTTGCTGAAAAAATATTTTTTAGCAATTTTTCTGTTATTCATCATTAGAAACTGTCAGTATTATTTAATATAGGTGTGAAAAATATAACGTATTAAAATATAAACAAACTAATAAGTTTAATAAAAAAAGATTACAGTTACAGTTTATTTTTCACTCAAATGAAATATACTGAATTCACAAATTTTTAATCCATTTATTTATTCCATTTGCTTATTCTAAATTTTAAATTAACTTTTTGTTTTTGTCAAAAGTTTGAAGAAATTACTTAAATTAAAATTGATGAATTTATTTAAATTTAAAATATTATTATTGAGTACAAAATCTAACTTTGGTACTTCTCTACATAGGGTAGTATATATGAGTATGGTAATGTATGTATATGAGTATTTTTCTCAATAACATTGAAGCATTCTATTTGTATAAAAGCATTATTTTATGAGAGTTTAGACATTTAATAATCTTATTTGATCGAAAATGAATAAAAAAAGTATAGAAAAAAATAAATGTTCTTTGCTCTTCACACTCATATACATTCATCGTACATTCTTTGCTATCCATACTCCTATACATTCATCGTACATTCTTTGCTATCCATACTCATATAAATTCATCGTACATTCTTTGCTGTTCATACTCATCGTACTCATATATATTCATATACTCACATGCTATTCATACTAGGAAAAACATCTTCCAATGTTCTAAAAGTTGTTACTGTTTTCGAATGTTGGACATTTAGACCTATCATTCGCTTCTAGAACTGTAGGGATATAGAAGATTCAGTGTTGTCCAAGATGCAAGGTCTATGATCTGTTACATTTCATGTACGATGCTCCACCACAATTTTGTACAAACATTGTCAAGAATTTATAATCAGCCTATACATTGTTACTCCCGACAAACATAATCATGGAGATTCACACGCTCCATCTTAAATGAATGGAAAGGATATTTTGACTTCCAGATTTATTGTCCTTATCTCTGACAATGCCACGGAAACTTTTATCTTGGAATCACCAGTCTAATTCTAATAAATTCCAACATTCTAACATTCATCAAGGTCATTTGGTACGAAAACCTAACGTGATATTCAATGTGTCACGGCAGTCCTTGATCTAGAAATTAATCTCTTTGTTGGCATTTTCTTGGAAGTTAATAATAAAGATTGGTCAATTTTAATTGAATTTCACTTCATTAATTGAATTTGATTTAATTAATTTGATTTGGTTATATGAATGAATAATTTTTCTTTATAAATACTTATAGGAAGATGACACAGTAAAATTCTATATTATTTAATTTCATAACAAATAATAAATAACCCGATTAGATTATAACAAACAAAATCACTAATTAGATAAAATTAATGAGAGGAAGATTAATATTATTAAATACTAAAATTGAAATTATGATTTCAGGAAACTATTAATCTTGAAGTGTAGCGAATAATTTCTAATTGCTTGTTTACATTTAAAAGGTTTTGAAATTAATGTCCAATTTCCTGTTTTATTTTTATAAAAAGTTTTTGGGAAAATTTTCATTTTTTTCACATCTTTATGTTTACTACTTTTTTTGTTTCCTTTACTTTAATAATTTGTATTAGAAATTTTTTTATCAAATATTTCATTGTATTATTATTTTATATTGCTTCCTACAACAATAGAATAGCAATTTTATTTGCTTAAAATATCATTACAAACAAGAAATTAATTAGGACTTATGTTGAATGTTATGTTATGTCTTATGTTGAATTTTGTTGCTAACTTTATTAAAGAAGGATGTGTTGCCTTTATTATCTATAGTAATTAGGTTAAATAATATCCAAGAATTATTGCATCATATTTAGGTCTCGTAAGTGGCAACCGTCAAAAATTTTCATTGAGAAGTATTATCAAATCTTCTATAAATGCTATCAAGTCTACAGATTTTTCACAATTTTACAGATAGTACACCACTGGAGAAAATTAAATTCATATAGACTTGCATGCTGTCATAAGCCAATAAATCTTACTCCTATTACAAAATATAGGCTAATAAATAAGTATGTATTTTATTTACATAAATATTATTATAATCAAGAAATTAATTAGGACTTATGTTGGATTTTGTTGCTAACTTTATTAAAGAAGGATGCGTTGCCCTTATTATCTATATTAATTATGTTAAATAAGAAGAACAGAAGAATTACTGCATCACACTTCGCATCACCAAGTCTTCGATAAATGCCAAGTATGTTGATTTTTCATATCATACACCATTAGTGGAAATTAAATTCTTTTAAACTCGCATGCTGTCATAAGCCAATGAATCTTACTCTTATTACGAAATATAATCTTACTATGATAAATCGTTTTATAATAACTGCAATTTCACTCTTACCTGAAATAATTTTAAAAAGATGTTTTCAAATATTTTATTTACTCGTCTGTTTTTCATTTTGGTTCAATTTTACATAAACATACAGAAGAAAAACTAAAAAGAAAAGTATACATTAATAAAGAGAAAATTATTTTTGTGAGGTATAATAAATCTTAAGTAGGTGACAAAGATAATTGCATCGTTTGACGTACAAAGTATGATATCGGGAAATGTAAATCACTATCGGTTGTCAAAATATACTATATCTTCAAATTAATGCTTTTTTATTGTTAACTGTGCTTTTTTGTACAATTTATGTACATAATAAATGTTTTACTTAATTCTTTGAGTAAATTACTTGGAATAATAAATTTAAACATTTGATCAGATTTTATTTCAATCTGTTTTTATTGAAAATAAATACATTTTCATATTTGCATTAATTAAAAATTTTTAAAAAGCAGATGAAATAGTGTTCTTTTATTCAAAATAGTAATAGTTAAAGTATTAATAAATAATATTAAGTAATTCAAAATAATAATAGTTAAAGTAATAACAACTATTGAAAAACATTTTCGTTCGTTAATAAAAAGTCATTTTGATTTTGTAATTTAATTTATACTAATGCATTAAATATATTTAAAATTATGAATAAAAAATACTTCGTTGAAATATTATATTTTATTATCTAGTTTAATTTTTTTTACCTACTATCTTATTTATAATGTAATATATATCTTATGTATAATTTAACTTCAAATAATCATAAATTTGGCATTTGAATTCCAGAGGCAGGTTTGCCGAATATTAAAAAATTAGATGAAATATATAGAAGAAAGATGTGACTGGAATTAAATTTTTGCCGAAATTGTAATATTGAATTAATTTTTAATAAAATACAGTATTTTACAATTTTTTGCTTAGATAAAGATTTTTTTCGAATTAGTCAATAATACTTAAAGTAATAAAAATATTATGTATACTAATACTAATTAGTGTTACCATCATATATATATATATACATACATATGATGATAACATTAATTAATATTAGTATACATAATGTTTCAAATTTCAGTCTATTGATGATTGAAATTTTAGTTTCTATAGTTTTTTTTTTTAATTTTCATATATCAGAGACAGATTAGTTTAAAAGAGATAACTATTAAAAACCGCATGCTTTAATGCTAATAAAACCATAAAATGTAAATTTAATTTAAAATCAAACTATCCTTCAAAGATAAATTGTGACAAAATAATGAAACAAAGTACAGATCTGTTGTAGTAGTGTAACTTATGAGAATACATTAATTGTGGAAATGTTTAAAATTAATTAACTGTTAACAATGAAATTTGCAGCATAAATGATTTTGTAAGACATTTCATCAGTATGTTAACAGTGCAAAAGATGTTAAGAAGAGAAAGGAGATTTTGTTCATTTAACAATTATAAATTTTACTTAGAGGTAGGGGATTTATTTTATCCAATTATCAAATATTATAAATGTAACTGTAATAATCCAATATTGTAACTGGAATATTATAAAATTATTTCAAAATAGTCGAGGAAATTTCAACAGAAAATATTTATATTAGCTTAATAAATTATATATTTTTTAATTATATCATTGGACTAATTCTATCTTACTTAACAATAAAAATTTATTACGCTGAAACATTGTTTTAGAAAATAAAAATTAATTTTATAATGTTCTTTTTTGTATCGAATAATTTAATTAAAAAATTTTTTTTACAGTTGTTACATAGCTGTTTTATATCATAAAATGCTTTTTAATAATATTTTAGCAGTTTACTGTTATATGTTAATTTAATAAATGTATTTTAAAATTAACATATATTTTATGAAATCAAATATATATAAATATTGAAAGCAAAATATTTGTTGTTACCAATTAATCGATTTATGCTTTAATACAAATTTATTTTAATTTTATTTGTATCCTATGACTTTAAAATATACCGCTTTTTAACTTCTAATTCCACATATTTTTAAAGCACACTAACTAATTAATTAATAACTTCCTTTTCATAAATCCTTAATTAAAGGGAAATATTTTCAGTTACCAGTTCCCGTAAGTTAAATTATAATATCGAAGACTATATAAAAACATCATCAGCAGACTATTTCATGTCATTTAAATTTCAGCTTTCAATCTCATTCACATAAACCAGCATCTTGACCACAAACCGCTGGATTGTTTGCCGACCAAACAATTCGGACAAACATTTTCCGCGACCAATACATTGCTGTCCTCTTCATCAAAACAGCTGAGCCCCCTTTGCCTTAAACAATACTGCGCAAACCAAATCCTTCTACACACTAATCAAATGTATTGTGCGGACGAGATAGTTCAATAACATTGTATGTCCTCTTGTCGACAATCGCCCAGACGCCCTTATTACCCTCCCCTACCCCCTACCCCCCAACCCCTCGGTATCTGAAGCTTCCAGGTAAGGAGGAAAAGGGCGTTTCGAAAGGACGATAGGCCCCATTGTAGAATCAGGAAATAGTTCCAAGGTCTGAATCGCTTGGTGGGGATTGTCAATGTGTGATAAATTCGTCCGATCGAAGACTGGACGGAGGTGGCTGATAATGATGGGCGAGGTTTATGGCAAGGCTGATTCTGGACTCTGGCCATGATTTGCATTTACAACATGCATGCGGGAGAGTGATAATCTCATATTGGACAGTTTAGTATCATAGCCGTAGGAGGGGGGCTCAGAGGCTATCTAATAGTATGGTTTGTTTAGCAAGGCCATGCATGTACGACTATCATTCTCCATTTGGGAACCTAATGTAGACGCACCGTATTTCGCTCTTGAATTTAAATGGATGAATAAATCAATCATGTTGATGTTTGAGTTACTGTGAATTCATTTGTTAGCTTTGAGACCATCCTTATTAAATGTTTGCTATGTGGACAATGTTAATTTCTAAATAAAAATTTTATTAAAAACTATTCAACTGCTAAAAAAATAATTATATTAAAATATTTCTAATGTAAGACAATGGAACTATGGGAACATCAATGCAAAATATGTAAAATATAAAATATATTGGATATATTAAAATAAATATCAGAAATATATTGAAATAATAAAGTAATTACATGTTAAAGCTAATTTAGAATTTTTAAAAATATTTCTATAATAAATATTCCTAAATATGTCTATAATTTTTAGCAATTTTTATCGTACATATATCATTTTTTAACATAGGTTTACATTTTTTAATCCAGCTATATTGATTTATAATAAATTGACATAATATATTTAGCATAAAATCGATTAATCAAGGAATAAAAATATTTATTTCTATACACATAAAAAATTTTTTCATACACATTTAAATATCATATTTAACAACCGCTACTTAGCTTTAAAATTATCTATTATTGTTTTTATAATTAAATTTATATTTTTAATTAAAAAACATTATTTAATGTTTGTTCTATTTAAGTAGTAATGTTGAAATAGCATAGTAAATATGTGTGGAAATAGCCTTGACTTCTATTCTAAAAAAATTAACTAGTTACAAATATATATTTAATTAACATGATATTTTATTTTTAAATAAAGCATACAGTTATGTGCAAATTTAAATATTAATGGTATGTGTTACAAAAAAGAAATAAAGTATGTAAATATATTCATTTTATTTAAATATTAGTTTCGAAGCTAGTGACTAATCTTACTATATTTTATTGCATGTATTTAATATAGTAATCCCTGCTTCTCTGAGATTTTTAACAAATTATCGATAAATTTATTTAAGCTTATTTTAATTATAAAAAAATCTTTATCCAATTTTATTGTATTATTTAAGACTGAAATTTAATGGCTGACCTTTAAAAGTTTGATTTTGTTTTATAATTATAATCAGAAATTATTTTAATTATTTAATATGAAATTTCCTAAAATTTATTAGTTTTGAATAAGTTATATTTTTTTTTCATGTCTACAGTTTTATCTACATCCAAAGAAAATTAGTTATATTATGTTAGAAAATTTATTATTATTTTTTTTTGTGTGTGTGTGTGTTGCATACCTTAATCTTAAAATTACTTATAAATGTTACAGATGATTTATTTTTTTTAAATTTTCTAACATAAATTTTGTACTTGGGCTAATTTTATGTTGCCCAACAATGTAGAATCAATTATTCACCTATCGCAAAAACCTTTAATATGGAATTGATCATTAACTTGCATCTTCTCCAAGTAAAGTAGAATAGCATCAGCTATGAGATTAAAACTATAAACTAAAGTTTTTAAAAACAACTTTCAGGTAAATATAACTGAATTTTTATTATGATATGGTCGGAGGTTTATAATATTTTTCATAATGCGGTAGGGATTTTTCCCCAATGCCAAGTTTACAGGATAACAGATATCAAACAAGTACAACGAACAATATAGAAACAAAGGACATCAGTTAATCCATCAATTTTAAGTCTTGCAATCCAATAACGCTTCCATAAAGGAACCGTAGGCAGTGCTGAACAGGATGCAATATGAGGCATATCCATTTCTTCCTGGTTATCACACTGGAGTTAGAGACGATCAGGAGCCAGTTTAATTCTGTGAAGGTTCTTGTAGAGACAGTTGGGATCACAGAAAAACCGTAGCAATGGCACCAATTTTTCTCTAGGCCATTCAGTGATATCATGAATAGGATCGTACAAGGGCTTGTGACACTTCTAGCGGCAGCATCCTCAAAGAAGTAGCACCTAAGAATCTTTCTAATTATCATCTTAACAGAATGATGGGTCACTCTTGGTTATTTAGCTGTAAAACAAAGAACCCCTTTTTTGCTAGAAAGTTAACAGATTTTTTTCCCTCTATTCTGAGGCGAGATCCACTGCAAGACGACTGTTTTATTTTGATCCTACAACCTTTCCAAAATGTTAAAACAGTCATGAATATATTTGCGGTAGGTTTGTGGTGACAAACCTCATAAAATCTGTAATAAAATCAATCAACTCCATATTCACTTATAGATGATATAGCTGTTTTGCATGTTTTTTTAATCAATTTCATTGATATTTTTCATAATTAATGCATTTATAAATTTATTTAATGACACTTTTTATCGATTTTATTAATTTATATTTATTTTACTTCATTATGTATGAAAGTTTTTAAAGAATTTGAAGAATTTTTCTGATAGTATTGCTTTAATTGTGTAAAAATATGAATACTTAATTGTGATGATATTATAAATACATTGATTTTTTATTTTTATTTTGAGTTTCATTAATTCTAATTTTTTTAATCTTCATTGTTATATTTAGGTATTAAATTTTAATATTTTGTATTTCTTTAGTAATAACTTATGTTTTAAATGCATTTATGTATGAAAATATTTAAAGGATTTTTCAGATACAATTTCTTTAATTGTATATTAAGTATATGAAATACTTAATTGTACTGATGTTATAAATACATTGGATTTATTTTCTTTTTGAGTTTCATTAATTAATCATTAATTCATTAATTCTTTTTCATTAATTCTTTTTGAATTTCATTAATTTTTGATCTTCATTTAAATTGAATTAAAATATAATATTAATCAACTTCTGAATATAAGCATTATCATCTCAGATAGAATATAAATATGGAAAATAATTAATAAAATAATGTAATATTTGAATGTTTTATTTCAATTTTATAACAGATAAATATAAAAGAATTCTTCATACCCTACATTTTCTTTAACAAACCTGTTTTTAATGTGTTTTGTTTCAAATTTTATACATTGCCCTACATTTAGTAAAATATATAGTCCCAAATTAAAAATTCAAATAAAAGTTATAAGATTATTAACATAAATATGTCATGAGAATTTACTGCTATAGTATTTACTTTCTCTAAATTATGCTTACATTTTGTGAAAATTTCATTCTTGCTTGGCAGTAGCATTTACTGCTTACGCTCCAAGAATGCGAGATATTTAAATTAGGTTGTTTGCAGAAGAAAATGCACTTTGTATAATTTTTATCCACTTTGATAATTTAACATTCATGAGATATTTTAAGGGAGGAATTAGTAAACAACTGTTGTAAAGCATTTCGGATTTTGTGTACTTTTGTAAATATTCATTTCCATCTCTGGGTTGTTGTAATTTCCAGAAATGAAAAACGATTCAACTAGTAGAATTTTAAAATAATTCTTTAGATTAACTTTTTTTGTTGAAAAATTGAGGATATCAATCTTTTTAATTGTTATATAAACTGCTAGGTTTGAAATATTATTATTATTTATACATACAAAAATTGCACATTTTAAATTTCGTTAAAAATGTTTTGTTTAAATGTATTTTGTATGTTAAAGTTATGTGTTTACTATCCACATAAAACAATCATTTATGTACTATGGAATCAACCAATAAAAATTAAATCAATAAGTACTATACCCCCCAGTGTAATTTATTAATTATTTAATTTATTAAAAATTGTTACATCTATTTATAAAATGTTATTGTATAAATGTTATACTTTTTTATAGTTTAAAATATTAGAAATTATAACATTTTTATATTTTGGATTATATTTATTATTGTTTTATATTTTATATATTGGATATATATATGTAATAATTAAATTGTTACATCTAATTTATTTCATAGTATTATTCCTGTAACAATTTAATTATATAACAATAAATTAATTTTCTTTTAGATGTAACAACTTAATATATACGTAAAAATCCTCCAATATCTTAAAAAATCCATTGATAAAAATTATTAAGATAATTACTGTAATTAATATACAAAAATTGTAATAGAATTATTGAAAATTAGATTACTTGCATGTTATTTATATTACACGCATATTTTACATCTATATCTATTATTACGTGCATATTTTGTATCTATACATTAGGAAGATATATATTCCATTATTTGTTTAAAGATAAATAACTCATTAAGGATTTTTAATTTGATATGCCAATTCCTATATGATTTTCATTACATAAAGGATCCATTTTTCTTGCGAAATTTTTTAGGACAACTGCATTCTTAATTTCAATGAACAAATGCAATGATATTATATCAATTATTTTATAGGAAATATTTTAGATATATAAATCTATCTGCCCATATTATATTATATATATATATGCAAAATATTGTTGTATTAAAAATTAACTTAAACACAATTTCCCCCTGAAAGAGAGTTTATGAAAATAAAAAGAAATTTTTAATGTATGAGAGTACAAACTTTACTTACCTTCAAGACTTTCAAAAATGTCTTTAGTTAGGATCGCCTATTGAATTTTAGTACACATAAAACTACAAGCAAGAAAGGAACTTGAAATTATAATTAAAGCATATATAAAAGCATATTATTATATGCATAATAGGGTGCATGTTATTATATTAGGCTAATTTGCAAGGAATATATTTTCGTTTTTGACTATTGATAATTGATTTTTATTAATTTTGATAATAAACATTTCATTCATGAATCTATATTCTTTTCGAAAAAAAAAAAATAGTTTATCAATATTGAATATCATCTGATTTATGATGAATCTACATTTTAAATAAATAATCTAGCTAATAAATCTAGATTGTTAGATATTATTTCATAAAAATATTCTAACAAACTCTTTTCGCTTAAACAGAGGTCTTTAGTACCTATAAATAAACAACTTATATTGCACATATTTTCATTGTCAAATATCATAGAAAACATGTTGAAAGTAAATTCTTAAAATCTTCAACCATTTCGAAAATCCATTATTTTTCATATCTCAGATGCTACTACTACAAGCAATAAAAGTCCGACTGCTTTGAGTTTGATTTTATAACAAGATCAGCTCTGCCAGGGACATCATAAAAAAGTAAGCCATCAGCATGAAACTTTGTGTGGGACTAATACTGAAGTTATATCAGAAATATACACGTCATAAAACCTAACAGCGAAAAGGAAATGTTTAAAAGTTGAGTTACGAGAAATCCCAGTGTCATCATAAATAAAACAAACTTTTAAATTGCACCTAGACTTTACTTTTAAAATTTTTGAAGCTTTTCTGTGTGTATTGGAATTTTTATTTTTTGTTAAACTTCTAATAACACAGTTTTTATTTAGTTTTTTGGTTCAATTTAGCTAAAATGTATAAAAATGCCTTTAAAAATAAACTTTCTTGTGAGAGTAATTTTCATATTTGTTTGTTGTTTCTTGTCCCACTTGGTCGACAGCAACATCTACAACAAATCCTGGAACTCAAAATCTTTATATAATCCTCTTAAAATGTAAAGAAATAGTCACTTAAAAACCTCCATGTGTTCTCATGGATGGTGGGAAGGGGGGAAGTTTCTGTTGTGATGGTGCACCCGTAGGTAGAAGTCTGACTGGGATCCGTGTCTCTGAAGAAGGAAGGTATTGCCTTCTGGGAGGACTTTTAGGGGGCACTACTTCACATTCGTGTATCGTATGGGAGAAAACCTAGAAAACTTCCACCAGATGTTCAGAATATTACTTCGTTAGTCAGACTATCACAAACGCCATTGAGTCTAAAGTCAGTAGTGTTTCGAAACAGTGTCTACAATAATGCCAATAGTGGATTGAACATCAGCCCTAATGATCACCAGCAGCTCATGTTGCCACTGAGCCACGTATAGAGCTCTCTTATTTCGTTAAGTTTAAAAACACACATTTAAATTTATTTAGTTGAATATTAGTAAACCAATATCACTTTTAAAATATGGAAATAATGTTGTCTGATTATTAGCACTTTTGGATTTCTAACTGGAAGAGCAAACATAATAAAATGTTTTCTTGAATACAGTGGGGAAGAGCACGATAAATCTATCAATTGGAAAGTCGAGAAAAATATCATAGTGTGTGAATAAATAAGCATTTTTTCTGAAGATATACCTTCCATATTTCAAGGTATAAAATTGGATGTACTGTAGCCGCCATCTTTTATGAACCCTAGCAAACGTTGATCTTGCTAATTCAGCGGAGAAAAACTTCAAGCTTAGTGATGAGCATTAGAGTACAAGAATGTTTGAAATATACGCGTGTGACCTAATGAAGCAGTTTTGAAGATAGAATAAGATAATACCACAAACAGACTCATTCATAATGATGAATTAGAAATTTTGTAAGTATTAAGTGACAAATAGGAAAATAAAATTAAAGTATAGAAATGGATGCATAGTAATATATTGTGAAATATTGATATATATTTCGTTCTATACGAAAAGTAGGGTATTTACGTTGTCATAATGCAACAAAATTCCAGACGTTTCGACTGAAATCATCTGTTTAATATACAGAGGTTGAGATACTTGGAACATGTCCATCTGGGTCTTGTTATAACAATTTAACGGCCTGCTTCCTCCTAGTTAATGTACCATAATTAAATATTCAGATAAAAAACAATAAATAGCAACAGTCATTTAGGTACTATGAGATCTTTATCTAAAAGTAGTTACGAAAAGTTACACGAAATGAGTAGCTATGTAATGATCGATCTGAGCAATATCAGTAGTGATTGATCTGATATGGCTGTTGATCAAGCAAGATTCGTCACAACAACACTAATTCACAACAATGCAATTTCTTTAATATTTTGAATTTAAAGATTGTACAATAGATTAAATTGATAGTAAAATTGGTTCAATGATTCTATTAGGGAAAAAATTCAATTTGTCAAAAAATAGTTATATATATATATATATTATATTTGCAAATTGTAGCTCGCAGGTAGGACAAAAAGAATGTACTAAGTGTCTTTGTGTTGAGATTCTTGACGCACAGGTTGTAAAACTCACAAATCACAAACACCACACACGTACAATTACAGACAATATTGAACACATTTAAAGACATATAAATATAGATTCGTGGAAGAATTTCACTTCTAAGCCGAAAACCCGATACTCAGGTACGAGCAAGTTAGTTCCTCTCCGGAGAGTCTGTAAGCCAACTTATACGCATTGTTGTAATAAATATATATGTCCTCTCGGGATGAAAGACTATAAATTAAACATTTCTCAGCAGGAGCTCAAGTTGCGCTGTATTTCCTCTCGGGTAGGAGTCTCGAGGCCTAATGACAATTACTCCTGGAGCTCTTGCAGTGCTTAGGAGGAATCAGGGTTAAAAAATAAGTATATATTATTATTTGTATTATTTTTGAAATAGATTGATTATAAAAATTTGTCTTTAAATATATGTTTCATGTATGTTTCTGTATGAAAAAAGGAAAAATGATTCAAAATAAGGAAATCGTATTGTTTCGTTTATTAAGTTATTACAAATTATACAAATAATTACATTTCTAAAATTACATTACTGAGCTACAATTGCTTGCAGAGTTGTTAAACGCTGCAGTTATACGCATGGGATTCAAAAACAGCAGACAAAAAAAAATATATAAATTTTTCATTTAAAAAATAAAATAATGTGACTGCGTTATTTCAAATGACTACCTAATGTGCTATCTCAGATACAGTAATGTGACTATCTAAATGAATTCCCTCAAGTAAAATAATGTGATTTTCTCATGTGCTATCTGAAACATAATATACTACCTTGCAATTGTTCCATATAATATATTATACCAATATTTTTAAGTTTTGTAGAAGAAAAGCGATACTTTAAGAAATACTCAGAAAATTCATATGCATGCAATAAATCCATAGACCAGAAAGCACATTTGTTGAACTCGGGGAAGAGAAAATTATGGAAAAAATGAGAGCTATTCCTTTTCGTTGAAAATTGCACCTTGCAGAGTTGCCACACACTGCAGTTAAGTCTATGGGATTCAAAAACAGCAGATTAAAATAAATAAAATGGAAATTAACAACTAATATAGACATTTAAATGAATGAAAAATATTCCTAGTCAGAAACTCACAAAAGATATTTAGGAATAATTGCCTAAAGTGATATTAAAATGCATCAATATTTTTTAATTAAAAAATTAGTTCATTAGTTTTCATTAACTAATGAATTTTAACATTTTGCACCATGTTTTTAATTTTAAATTTAAGAATTATGCTATAATTAAATATGCTCTGATATAGGTTTGAAAGAATTTTGTTTTTTAAATAATATTCTTAATAATAAACAGTAACAATATACTTTTATAATAAAATAATAATTCGGAAGGTTAATTTAGCTACCAACAAACAATCTTTTTTTCATAAAAAGCTTTACATGTGAAATCGAACACATGATACTTTTATTATTTAATAAGTAAAAAATAATATACACTTTTTAAATTAAAATATATTCCTGCTGACTTATTACAATTGCACAATCGTGCATATAATAATCTATGGTCATTAAATTTATTATTTTTAATAATATCCAAATTATAATCATCAAAAAATAATCGACTAAATAACGACTTATATTTTATTACTTTTAATTAATTTTACATTTATAAGCTAATTTATAACTTTATGATTTTAATTTATATAATTAAAAAGCTTTACTTGTGAAATCGAACGCTTGATTCTTATATTATTTAATAAGTAAAAAATAATATTTGCTGTCTGAATTAAAATACATTCCTAAATTTTTACAAGTTACCTACAAGTTTTATTGCAAATGCATAATCACGCGTGTACATACAGAAAATAATCGACAATAGTTTAAAGTATTATTTTTATTGAAATCTAAAATAAAATCATCGAAAAATAAGCGAAATAATTAAGACTTATATTTTTATTCAATTTTTTTTTATTAAACTTTTATTAACTTGGCTTATTTTTAATTAATTTTAAAGAATATAAGCTAATTTATAATGTTATTATTTTAATTTATATAATTACAAGGACTTACATGTGAAATGAAATTGATTCGTTTATTATTTAATAAGTAAAAAATAATATACGTTTTCTGAATAAAGTTCATGTTATTACAATTGCATAATCACTGATATACATACACAAAATAATCGATAAACTTTAAAATTATTATTTTTATTAATATAGAAAATGTCATAATCAAAAAATAAACGACTTAATAATAACTTATATTTTTATTAATTTGAAGCAATATAAGCTAATTTACAATTTCATGAGTTGGAATATGTAATTTAATAATACACATTTATATAAAAATCATGATAATAATTCACGTAATAATAATTTTATTACGTGATAATAATTTTAAACTCCGCATTCTGCAAATAGAAGAAAAGTAATTAAACCGGGGATAGACCATGAATTTTAAAGGGGGGTAAATCTATAGAAAATGCAACGGATGCAGCCAAACATCCATTACCTGAAATGACATAACGTTACGAAATTAATAAAACATACGCCATCATTCTTCTAATTACCATGCCGTTGTTTTAAACGTGACTGTGCATTAATTTTTAAAATACGGTTGAGGATTCGATGAAAATTACTTCTTCCATATATTCTCTTGATTAAGGAAATTATTATTCTTTACCGAGTTTTGAAAACTTGAGAAAACTGCAAACATCTATTACAGTAAAACATAACTACCGATAGAGTGTTGATGATAATGAGTTTTACGCGTTTTAAATAATTTATTTGATCTTTGCGAATTTCGCATAAGTAAATTATGTTTACTTGTTGTGTATTTAGAATATTTAAACGTAATTACACGTAATAATAATTTAAATTTTAAATAATTCAAATTTTACATTAAGAAAATCAAAAGTTATTTCGTACATAACATTAAGAAAAGAGGAAACTATGGCTATTATTATTAAAATTTTGCATTGAAATAGTCTTTGCCTCAATAAAAGTATGTTTTGTTATGTACAATATATTTGTAAAAAAAAACCCAATTTTTTACAATCACAGATACATGAAAACTTTTAGCACTTTTATTTCAATAATTATTCATGATTAATAAGAATGTAGTATTGCGGTTGTGGGGCCTAAATGGCCGAGTTGCTAGCGCTCTGCCTCTCTGTAGCACAGGTTTCGGGTTCGAGTCCCGGCGGTGCCATGTAAGTTTGTAGTGATTCGAAATCCGCTTTAAACCGTAGGTCCTGGTCTAATATGATCGTAGAGCGTTTTGGAGGTATATTGTTACTCCACATCCGTAGCTTGTCTTCAAACTATACGCACTTCCTGCGTAGTGCTAATTGCGTAACGCCGGTGCAGATTTTGCTTTAAGGGCATCAAAGACAATTGTATGAGTGTCTGCCAGCTACATTAGAACAAAAAAAAAGTATTGTGGTTGTGAAGCTGGATTGTAACTGGGTGTGAAAAGGGTTGAGACATATTTAAGAAATAACAACTTTAAGACACGCAGAAACACGACACACAAACAATATTCCAGACATTTAAAAACATATAATTATAGATTTGTGGAAGGATTCCACTTTCAAGCTGAAAATCCGATACTCAGGTTTGCGGGGGATGCTCAGAATGTACAATCTCTCCAGGGGAGAGTCCGCAGACCAACTATTGCGCAGGGTTGCGTTGAATATATTTCCTCTCGAGATGAGAGATTACAAACTAGTAAACGTTTCTCAGCAGAAACGTAGGTTGCGTTGTACTCACTTTCAGGCGAGAGTTTCGAGGTCTACTCACCATTTAACCTGAACACCACAGGGGGCGCTCTTGCAGTGCGTAGTAGGGAGGACTGTTACAATAACTATTCCCTGCGGTTAAAAATAACCTCTTCATATTATTTTTTTCATTTTAAGGTTCATACATGTTTTTTTAATATTTGTATGTTCATTAAAATATAAATTTTTTTACAAAATCCACTTAAGAAAAAAAAAAATTTTAAACATTATTTGATGAATAAAGTTAAAAAGTTATTTGATATATAAAATTAACTTGTAATAAAGGCTGATTTGAATTTATATGCTTTTTCTTATGCTACTCTGAAAAATATGCAATTGTAAAATGATGCTTGCTTTTTGAATTAGCTTGTATCAAATCAATTTATAGCATGCTATTATTTTTAGCTAAAAAATTAAATTTAATTTATCTCTTTTTTATTTTTTTTTCTCTTAACTATTTTAAAGGTAAGAAAAAACTCAAATTGCAAAATATTGAGTTAAATTTGCAAACGTAGTATCTTTTTACTCAAAATAGAAAGATTATTAATGAAAATCTGCCTTAACCTTCATAAAACAAAGTGTCAAACTTTTGACTTATATTGAATTTGCCTTATAATTTTCCGCCTTATTTTAATTTGATACATTAATAAAAAAAACAAAAATATGTTAGCTAAATTTCATACTGTAAAACATGCTCAAGAATAATTAAAAGTAGATGTAAAAATACTGAGCTGAAATTTAATATTATAAAAGATAATAACATGCAAATTCAAATCGTTAAGAAACTCTTCACAGAATAAATTTTTAATTTTCTTTCAGACGAATTTTATACTAGGACAAAAAAATATTTTAATCGAGTAAGCCCTTAAATAGATGACAGAGTAAAAAAAGTGATGTAATGAAGTTTTGGTTTTGATTAAAAATATCAGAAGTAATTAATTTTATTAATTGCTATATCTTTTTTAAGTAATTAAGCACAAAACAGAACCTTTTTACTATGCATCGTAAAGTAAAGTTTTAAGACCGTTTTGGTATATAATAATTTTTCATGTTAAGCGCTTAATACTCCTTCTTTCATGAATTCATAATAATCACAAGGACAATTTTTTTTGGCAATAACTGAAGATGATTCCTTTGTTTATTTTACTGTACTTCTGCTATAATCATAATAAAATAATTAATAACTGATTATGTGTTATAATTTAAAATAAGTTGCCTATATGCCTAAAAGGTATAAATACGTAATTTCTTTTAAAAGGTATAAATTCGTAATTTCTTTTTTTTTATCTCATTAATCATTTAAAAATGAATAATTTAAATCGCGGGACTTCTCAATTAATGTAATTAATGCAGTTATTTCTGTTTTAAAAGCATCAAATTTTAAATGTTTCGAATATCTAAAACTGACATAATAATGTACAACAAGAGAAATCTAGGATATAATAGTCTGACGGCCCACTGATGAGCGGTCTGGAGTTCAGTACACAGATTTCGCGTTCCAGTTCCGGCGGTGCCATGGATGTTTATAGTGGTTCGGAATCTACTTTAAATCCTAGGTACCAGTCTAATATAAGTGTTGGGCATAGGGCTGACAATCCTACCCGGTAAAAAGAAAAATATCTCCTGTCCCGAAATTTGCCAACAGGGTAACTGCCCTGGTCCACCATGAGATTGTTACGCTAATAAAGAAGAACAATATATTTTTTATTATTCATAATTGCATTAAAAATTGAATTTTGTATTACAAAATGCATCTATAAAAAAAGGGGGAAATAAATGAAAAAAGCTCTTTTAATTTTCTTTGATGAATAATGTTAAAAAGTTATTTGGTATATAAAATTAAGTTGTAATAAAAGTTAATGTGAATTAATATACTTTCTGTATTGCCATTCTAAAATATATGCAATTGTAAAATGGTGCTGGTTTATTGAATTCAACTGTATCAAATCTAATTATAGCAATTTTTTTAGCTAAAAATTTAATTTATCTCTTATTAATTTTTTATTTTCTGTTAACTATGTTAAACAATTTAAAAGGTAAGAAAAATTCAAGTTGCAATATATTGATTAAACTTTGCATAAGTAATATCTACGTAGAATATAAAGAATATTAAAGAAAATATGCTTCAACTTTGTTTTATAAAAGTCTGAACTTCTGATTTGTATTGAATTTTGCCTTATAATTTGATACATTAATAAAAAAAACAATATGTTAGCTAAATTTCATACCGTAAAACATGCTCAGGAATAATTAAAAGTAAATGTAAAAATACTAAAGTGAAATTTAATATTATAAAAGATAATAACATGCAAATTCAAACAGTTAAGAAACTACTCATAGAATGAATTTTTAATTTTCTTTCAGACGAATTTTATACTAGGGCAAAAAATGTAAGCCCTTAAATAGAAGACAGAATAAAAAAAGTGATAGAATGGTTTTGGTTTTGAATAAAAAATATCAGAAGTAATTAATTTTTTTAATTACTATATCTTTCTTAACTAATTAAGCACAAAACAGAACCTTTTTATTATGCATCGTAAACGAAAGTTTTAAGAGCGTTTTGGTATGTAATAATTTTTTCTATGTTAAGAGCTTACTACTCTTCTTTTATGAATTCATAATAATCACAGAGAAAGATTTTTTTGCCAATAACTGGAGATGTTTGCCTTATTGTTTTTAATTTGTATTTTATGTACTTCTGCTAAAATCATAATAAAATAATTAATAACTGATTATGTGTTATAATTTAAAATAAGCTGTCTACATGCTTAAATGATGTAATTATGTAATTTCGTTTAAAATAAATTTTTTTCTTTCTCTTTTATATCTCATTATTCATTTATAAATGAATAATTTAAATAGCAGGACTTCTTAATTAATGTAATTAATGCAGTTATTTCTGTTTTAATAGCATCCCATTTTAAATGCGTGTCGAATATAGAAAACTTACATTATAATTTATAACCAGAGAAATTTAGAGGCCTGATAGCAAGTGATTGGCGCTCTGGAGTTCTGTACTACAGATTTCGTCTTCATGTTCCCTGCAAAGTTTATAGTGGCTCGGAATTCACTTTAAACCATAGGACATAGCTTAATATGACAGTAGAGTGTTGGGCACAGGTCTGAAACCCTACCCTGTAAAAATGAAAATATCTTTGTCTCGAAATTTGCCAACAGCGAATTGTCTTCTTGTCTCGAAATTTTAGCGCATGGGGCTGTTGCGCTAATGAAGAATAAGAATATATTTTTTTTAATTTTTTACAATTACATTAAGGTATGGAAACTTTTTTTCCAAAATCCGCCTATAAAAAAAAAGGGGAAAATAAAAGAAAAAAAGCCCTTTTATCTTTATTTGATGAATAAAGTTCAAGTTATTTGGTATAAAAAACTAAGTTGTAATATAAGTTAATGTGAATTAATATACTTTCTATTGTGCCATTCTGAAAAGTATGCAATTGTAAAATGATGATTGTTTGTTGAATTCAGTTGCATCAAATTTATTTATAGCATGCTATTTTTGCAGCTAAAAATTTAATTTATCTCTTTTTTATTTTTTTGTTCTCTTCACTATGTTTAACTACTTTATAGGTAAGAAAAAATTAAAATGAAAAATATTGAGTTAAATTTACAAAATTAGTATTTATTTACTTAAAATAGAATGATTGATAATGAAAATCTGTTTTAACTTTCATGAAACAAAGTCTCTACTTTTGACTTATATTGAATTTGCCTTATAATTTTCTGCCCTAATTTAATTTGATGCATCAACAAAAAAAAAATAATAATAATATGTTAGCCAAATTTCATACTGTAACACATGCTCAAGAATAATTAAAAGTAGATGTAAAAATACTGAGCTGAAATTTAATATTATAAAAGATAATAACATGCAAATTCAAACAGTTAAGAAACTCCTCTCAAAATGAATTTTTAATTTTCTCTCAGACGAATTTTATACTAGTACAAAAATTTTCTATTCGAGTAAAGCCCTTGAATAGAAGACAGAAAAAAAAGTGATATAATGAAGTTTTGGTTTTGATTAAAAATATCAGAAGTAATTAATTTTATTAATTACTATATCTTTCTTAACTAATTAAGTACAAAACAGAGCCTTTTTACTATGCATCGTAAAGGAAAGTTTTAAGAGCGTTTTGGTATATAATAATTTTTTATATGTTAAGAGCTTAATACTCTTCTTTTATGAAATCATAATAATCACAGAGAAAGGTTTTTTTTAGCAATAACAGGAGATGATTCGTTTGTTTTATTATATTACGTCTTATTTTTTTTAATTTGTATTTTATGTACTTCTACTATAATCATAATAAAATAATTAATAACTGATTATGCGTTATAATTTCAAATAAGCTGCCTTACATGCTAAAAAGATGAAAATGTGTAATTTCTTTTAAAATAAATTTTTTGTTCTTTCTCTTTTATGTTATTAATCATTTATAAATGAATAATTTGAATCGCGGGACTTCTCAATTAATGTATTTAATGCAATAATGTCAGTTTTAATAGCATCATATTTTAAATGTGTGTCGAATATATAAAATTCACATAATAATTTATAACCAGAGAAGTGTAAAGTCCTGATAGCCTAGCGACTATCGCTCTTAAGTTCACTTCAAATTTCACACAGATGTCAAGGACAATGTCAACAACCTAAAAAAGAAAAAAAAAATTGAGATTCCATATGCCCCTGGAATTTTTAATTGTAAATTGGTCTTACTTTTTCTACATAGTAATATATAAAGTAAGTTAATAGAATAAGTTGTAATAAAAGTGAATGTGAATTAATATACTTTCCACTGTGCCATTCTGAAAAATATGCAATTGTAAAATGATGATTCCTTGTTGAATTAAGTTGCATCAGATCAACTTATACCATTTTTTAGCTAAAAATTTAATTTATCTTACTAATTTTTTTATTTTTTCTTAAATATGTTCAACAATTTAAAAGGTAAGAAAAATTCAATTTGCAATATATTGATTAAACTTTGCAAAAATAATATCTACGTAGAAAACAAAGAATATTAATGAAAATCTGCTCCAACTTTGCTTTATAAAAGTCTCTACTTTTGACTTGTATTGAATTTGCTTTATAATTTTCTGCCTTAATTTAATTTGATACATTTATAAAAAAAAAAGTTAGCTAAATTTCATACTGTAAAACATGCTCAAGAATAATTAAAAGTAGATGTAAAAATATTGAGCTGAAATTTAATGTTTAAAAGATAATAACATGCAAATTCAAACTGTTAAGAAACTCTTCTCAAAATGAATTTTTAATTTTCTTTCAGACGAATTTTATACTAGGGCAAAAAAATGTTTTAAACGAGTAAGTCCTTAAATAGAAGACAGAATAAAAAAAAAGTGATATAATGAAGTTTTGGTTTTGATTAAAAATATCAGAAGTAATTAATTTTATTAATTACTATATCTTTCTTAACTAATAAAGCACAAAACAGAACCTCTTTACTATGCATCGTAAACGAAAGTTTTAAGAGTGTTTTGGTATATAATAATTTTTTATATGTTAAGAGCTTAATACCCTTCTTTTATGAATTCATAATATTCACAAGGAAAAGTTTTTTTGCCAATAGCTGGAGATGATTCCATTGTTTGTCTTATTGTTTTTTATTTGTATTTTATGTACTTCTACTATAATCATAATACAATAATTAATAACTGATTATGTGTTATAATTTAAAATAAGCTGCCTATATGCTTAAACGATGAAAATGTGTAATTTCTTTTAAAATAAATTTTTATTCTTTTTCTTTTATCCCATTAATCATTTGAATCTCTGGATTTCTCAATTATTGTAATTAAGGCAGTTATTTCTGTTTTAATAGCATCCCATTTCAAATGATAGTCGAATATTGAAAACTTACATAATAATTTATAACCAGAGAAATTTAGATGCCTGATGGCCCAGTGACTAGCGCTTTGGATCTCGGTAACATAGATTTCGGGTTCGAGTTCCGGTGGTGCCATAGATATTTTTTGTGGTTCAGAATCCACTTTAAGCTGTAGTCCCTAGCCTAATATGACTGTAGAGCGTTGGGCTCAGGGTTGACAACCCTACCCTGTAAAAAGGAAAATATCTCCTGTCTCGAAATTTGCCAACAGGTTAACGGCTCTGGTCCACCATGGATTTGTTACGCTAATGAAAAAGAACAATATGTTTTTTTATTATCCATAATTACATTAAATTTTAATTTTGTTTTACAAAATTCGTCTATAAAAAAGGGGGAAATAAAAGAAAAAAAGCCCTTTTAACTTTATTTGATGAATAAAGTTAAAAAAGTTATTTTGTATATAAAATTAAGTTGTAATAAAAATTAATGTGAATTAATATACTTTCTAAAGTGCCATCCTGAAAAATTTGCAATTGTAAAATGATACTTGTTTGTTGAATTCAGTTGTATCAAATCTATTTATAGCATTTTTTTTTTAGCTGAAAATTTAATTTATCTCTTTTTTATTTTTTGATTTATCTCTTAATTTAATTTTATACATTAATAAAAAAAAAACAATATATTAGCAAAATTCCATACTGTAAAACATGATCAGGAATAATTAAAAGTAGATGTAAAAATACTAAATTGGAATTTAATATTATAAAAGATAATAACATGCAAATTCAAACAAGTTAAGAAACTCCTCATAAAATGAATTTTTAATTTTCTTTCAGACGAATTTTAAACTAGGGCAAAAAAAATGTATTAATCTAGAAAGCCCTTAAATAGAAGACAGAATAAAAAAAAAATGATATAATGAAGTTTTGGTTTTGATTAAAAAATATCAGAAGTAATTAAGTTTATTAATTACTATATCTTTTTTAACTAATTAAGCACAAAACTGAACCTTTTTACTATGCATCGTAGACGAAAGTTTTAGGAGTGCTTTGGTATATAATAATTTTTTATATGTGAACTTATTGCCCTTCTTTTATGAATTCATAATATTCACAAGGAAAAGTTTTTTTTGCCAATAGCTGGAGATGATTCCATTGTTTGTCTTATTGCTTTTTATTTGTATTTTATGTATTCTACTATAATCATAATAAAAGAATTAATAACTGATTATGTGTTATAATTTAAAATAAGCTTCCTATATGCTTAAAAGATGAAAATGTGTAATTTCTTTTAAAATAAATTTGTTATCTTTCTCTTTTATTTCATTAATCCTTTTTAAATGAATCATTTGATTCTGGGATTTCTCATTTAATGCAATTAGTGCAGTTATTTCTGTTCAAATAACTTCATATTTTAAATGTGTGTCGAAAATCTAAAACTCACATAATAATTTATAGCCAGGAAAAACTAGAATATACTGTAAAACATGCTCGGGAATAATTAAAAGTAGAAGAAAAGATACTAAGCTGCAATTTAATGTTATAAAAGATAACAACATGCAAATTCAAACTGTTAAGAAACTCCTCATAAAATGAATTTTTAATTTTTTTCAGACGAATTTTATACTAGGACAAAAAAAAATTATTAATCGAGTAATCCCTTAAATAGAAGACAGAATAAAAAAAATTATATAATGAAGTTTTGGTTTTTAATAAAAATATCAGAAGTAATTAATTTTATTAATTACTATATCTTTTTAAGCTAATTAAGCACAAAACAGAACCTTTTTACTATGCATCGTCAACAAAAGTTTTACGAACGTTTTGGTATATACTAATTGTTTATAAGTTAAGAACTTACTACTCTTCTTTTATGAATTCATAATATTCACAAGGAAAAGTTTTTTTTGGTAATAACTGGAGATAATTCCTTTGTTTGTATTATTGTTTTTTATTTGTATTTTATGTACTTCTACTATAATCATAATAAAATAATTAATAACTGATTAAGGTATTATAATTTAAAATAAGCTGTCTGCATGTATAAAAGATGTAAACAAATTGGAATCTAATCTTTGGACTACTCAGTTAATGTAATTAACACATTTATTTCTGTTTTAATATCCTTCTATTTTAAATGCGGGTTGAATATCGAAAATTTATGTATTTATAACCAGAGAAATTTAGAGGCCAGATGGCCCAGTGACTAACTCTCTTGAGTTCGGTACCCCAGATTTCGGGTACGAGTTCCGGTGATGCAACAGATGTTTGTAGTAGTTCGTAATGCACTTTAAATCGTAGGTCCTGGTCTAACATGACTTTAGAGCATTGGCAACTCTCCCCCCACCCCATCCTATAAAAAAACTATTCCCAGTCTCGAAATTTCCCAGCAGTCAGATGGTCTTTGCCCAACATGGGGTTGTTGCGCTAATGAAGATTTGGTTTGGTTTGTAGCTCTACTGTTATTTTGTGCACATTTTAGGCTAATACGACAGGAACCTGCAATTTAACTTGGATACTACTACTACTATTACACCACATCATTGTGCCTAGAGCTGAGTTGTCCCTTTACAGTTTGAGAATGATGTGGGTAAAGTTGGATGGACACACGATGAAGGACAACACTCTACGATTCTATTAGACCGGGACCTATGGTTTAACGTGGATACCGAATCTTTAACAAACGTCCATGTCACCGCCAGGATTCGAAGCCTAACCTGAAGCCTATGGTTCCATTGGCCCTAGCGCTAGCCAATTGGTCAATGGAACCATAGGCTGTATATTACAAGAAATATTTTGTTACCTTATGTTACTTTTTAAAAATTTGAATCATTGTTTGTTTGCATTGTACTCGATGAAAAAAAATCCAAATACGAATTCATAAAATTATGTTGAAAATAAGTATTTAAAAATTAATTTTTGTAAACTTATTGAAAAGAAAATAACAATGAATTTCAAATAACGCAAATTTTAGAAATAAAGTAACAAAAACAAAAATGTTCATCCATTTATCTATGCATAACATTTACAAGTACGGGATTTGATTTCATTTCTGTGTGACTGATATCAAAATTTGAAATCGCGTTCGAAGAACAAGAAAGAACAACAACCACAACAACAAAAAATAAATAAATAAAAAACAGCAGAAAATTTCTAGGACGGTTTGTTCTAGTCATTTTAAATCCTCAAACGCAATTCCATTTCTAATCGTCCTCTCACAAAACGAAAACAAACAGATAAACAATGGATAGCTAGATTTCTCACAGCAAAAAGTTCCAACCACCCCTCCTCCCTCCCCAAGAAAAAATTCTGGAACAGTGAAAATTTTTCAACATTTTCCTGGAGACCCAGGTGGCTCAAAGGAACTGTGGTAATCCTTTAAGATAAGATAAAAAGTTTCTCCTGCTCACAAGACCATTGAAAATAGTACTAGGTCGTTGCAAAGTATAAAAACGCCATGATTATGATTTTGACAAGAACTTTCCCGGTAATACTCGAGTTAAGAATTTAAGCGTACTCCTGCCTTAAGAATAAGTATAATGTCAGAATATTTTCAAAGGATTTTCATAACGTAAAGTAAACACTTCATTAATTATATCCTCGTAAAATATTTTGCTTTTCTGTTGTTGTCCTCATCAGAGTGAAAAGACGTGGAATTAAGTAGGGGTTTAAAATAAACATCAATGTTTACAGATAGAGATGTATTGTTTAGAATATTTAAATTGGAAACAATTTTGCTTAAAGGGAGTTAGCGCCATGAGTGTAGAATATTAGATGGAAATTTAAACTAGTTTATGTACATTCTAAAACTATGTCTTGAAGATCTTATTAATTATTATTATCATGGTTGTTTCAGTATTATTTTTCTAAAGGATAAAGATACAATACATTTTTTAATAAAATAAATTGAAATTTTTCTCGTTCATTGGGAATAAATTATTACAGTTAAAAATGGGTTAATAGTTTAAGATAATGATACATCCGTTCTTAATAAATATATGTTTATTTTAAGTGATTTGGTATAAAGTTTTATATTTGCATTTGCCACGTAAAGTTCACATTAAGATGTATAAAACTGTGGTAGAAAAATTCTATTATTGTTGGATTACTATTACTGCTTAACAAATATGAAAGAAAAAAAAATTAAACTCACTTTGCTATTCATACTCATGAACATTCATCGTACATTCTTTGCTATTCGTACTCATATACATTCATCGTACATTCTTTGCTGTTCATACTCATATACATTCATCGTACTCATATACATTCCTCATACTCATATACATTCATCGTACATTCTTTGCTGTTCATACTCATATACATTCATCGTACTCATATACATTCATCGTACTCATATACATTCATCGTACTCATATACATTCCTCATACTAATATACATTCATCGTACTCATATACATTCATCGTACTCATATACATTCCTCATACTCATATACGTCCATACTCATATACATTTATCGTACCCATATACATTCAGCGTACTCTTATACATTCATCGAACTCATATACATTCATCGTACCCATATACATTCAGCGTACTCATATACGTTCATACCCGTATATATTCATATATTCACACGTTATGCATACTAGAAAGAAATCTCCCAATGATCTAAATGTTATTATTGTTTTTGAATGCTGGTCTCTTAGACCTATCATTCGCCTCTAGAAGGATAGAGATTTAGAAGATTCAATGCTATCCGAGGTACAAGGTCTACATTGTTACATTTCACGTTACATTTGTTACTACTCAGTTACATTTCAAGAACAATACGCCACCACAATGTTGCTCAGACATTGTCAAGAACTTATAATCAACCAATACATTGTCAACCCCGACAAACATAATCTTGGAGATTCCCACTCTCCCCCTTGAACCAATGGAAAAGGCATTTTGAATTACAGATTTGTTGTCTTTATCTCTGACAGAAACACGGAAACTTTTATCTTGGAATCAACAGTCTAATTCTAATAAATTGAAACATTCATCAAGCACGTTTAATATGAAAACCTAACGTGATATTCAATATGTCACGGCAGTCCTTGATGTAAATTAATCTCCTTATTATTTACTTTCATGAAAATGCCAATAAAGATCGGTCAATTTTAATTTAATTTGTTTTAATTAATTTGAATTGGTTATATAAATAAATAATTTTTCTTTATAAATACTTATAGGAAGATGACACAATAAAATTCTATATTATTCAATTACACAAGAAATAATAAATAATCCAATTAGATTATGACAAACAAAATCACTAATTAGATAAGATTAATGAGAGGAAGAATAACATTATTAGTTACTAAAATTGAAATTATGATTTCAGAAAACTATTAATCTTGAAGTGTATCGAATAATTTATAATTTCTTGTTTACATTTAAAAGGTTTTGAAATTAATGTCCAATTTTATATTTTATTTTTATAGAAAGTTTTTGGGGAGAAGTTTCATTTTTTCACAACTTTATTATTTTTTTTTTTTTTTTGTTTATTTTACTTTAATAATTTTTATCGAAAATTTTTTTATTAAATTTTTAATTGCTTTATTATTTTATATTGCACAGTACAGCAATAGAAACGTATTTTATTTACTTAAAATATCATCATAATCAAGAAGTTTATTAGGGCTTTATTTTATATAGAATTTTGTTTCTAACTTTATTAAAGGATGTGTTGATCTTCTTATCAATAGTAAATAATAATGATATCCAAGGACTACTACATCACATTTAGGTCTCCTATGTGGCAACAGTCAAAAATTTTATTGAGAAGCCTTATCAAGTCTTCTAAAATCATCAGTCTTTTCATAATTTTTTAAATCTTATACCATTGGAGTAAATTAAATTCATATAAACTTGCATGTTGCCTTAAACCAATAAATCTTACTTTTATATGATCTTAGTCTTCTAAAATGCTATCAAGTCTACTGGTTTTTCACATCGAACACCACAAGCGAAAATTAAATTCTTATAAGCTTGCATGCTGTTATACGCCAATGAATCTTACTCTTATTACGGAATATAACCTAATAAATTACTATGATAAATCGCTTTATAATAACTGCAATTTCGCTCTCACCTGAAATAATTTTAAAAAGATGTTTTCAAATATTTTATTTACTTGTCAGTTTTGAATTTCGCAGTAATATTATATAAACATACAGAAAGAAAAACTAAAAAGCAAAGTATACATTAATAATAAATTATTTTTGTGAGGTATAATAAATCTTAAGTAGGTGACAAAGATAATTGCATCTTTTGACGTACAAAGTATGATATCGGAAAATATAAATCAATATCGGATGTCAAAATATATCTTCAAATTACTGCTTTTTGTTTGCTAACTCTACTTTTTTGTACAATATATGTACATAATAAATACTTTATTCATAGAGTGAATTACTCGGAATAACGAATTTAAACTAAATTTGATCAGATTTAATTTCAATCTTTTTTTTAATTAAAGATAAATACATTTTTAATTATTTACATTATTTTCAAAGTTTTAAAAAATCGATATAGTGTTAATTAACTCTAAATAATATTATTTTACGTAATAATAATTATTATACAGCATTTTCGTTCGCTAATAAAAAGTCATTTTGATTTTGTAATTTAATTTAAGCTTATACATTAAATATATTTAACTTCCTAAATAAAAAAAAAAATACTTTGCTGAAATGATATAATTTATTGCGTGGTATAATTTATTTTACTAACTATCTTATTTATAATGTAATGTATACATTATGCATAATTTAACTTTAAATAATTATAAATTTTACATTTGCATTCCAGCGGCCAGACTAGTTTGTCGAATATTAAAAAATCAGTTAAAATAAACTCTATATGGGGAGAAGATTTTCATGGAATTTAGTTTTTATCGAAATTTAAATTTAAAATTAACTATAATAAAATACATTATTTCAATTTTTTTTGTTTAGATAAAAAAAGTTCCTGCATTATTTCGAATTGGTCAACCATACTTAAAGTAATAAAAATTATTATGTCTGTTAAAATTAATTAAGGTTATCATCATCTATGTATATGTTTATGTGCATATGTATACTAATATTCATCTATGTATATTAATATTAATTTGTGTTAGTATACATATACAAGTACACAAAGATATTTGTATACTATGATAATGTAGATAAATTCTATGATAGATGATATTAATACTATGTCTATGTATACTAATCTATGTAAAATATGTATCATGCATACTAATATTCATTTATGTATACTAATATACATTAATTGAAGAAATTCAAATAAATGATATACTTCTTCATTTTTAGAGATCATAGTTTTTCAAATTATTTAATATCAGTATTGCTTAAAAATATTTTCATCCATCCATTATTTACATTGTTTAATTGGTACTTAAAACAATGTAAGTATCAACTTATTTAATTTTAATTTTATTTTACATATTTCATATCATTTGCGTTACAAGTAATCAGAATGTTTCTTGGATAATTATATTTGGCGAATATTTTATTCAGTTTAAGGTAAATGATTATATTGTTTTATTATTAAGAAAGCATTAAATTATTAAAATATGTTTCAAATTTCAATCTATTGATGAGTTGCAATTTCGATTTATATACAATTTTTTTTTAAATTTTAATTTTCATATAACAGAAAAAAATTAGTTAAACGCGATAATTATTAAAAAATGTATTCTCTAATTCTAATAAAACCATAAAATGTAATATTTCATTTAAAATCAGAACTTATGAGAATGGATTAATTATGCAAATATTTAAAATTAATTGAATTAATTAAATGTCAATAACGAAGTTTGTAATATTTTGTTACGTATTTCCTCACTATGTTAACAATACAATAGAAGCAAAGAAGATTTTGTCAATTTAAAAATGAGAAATTTTACTTAGAGGTAGGGGATTTATTTTATCCATTTACCGAATATTATTAATATAACTATAATTATCTAATATTGTAGCTGGAATATTATAAAATTATTTCAAAATTGTCGAGGGAATTTCAAAAGAAAATGTTTATATTAGCTTAATAAATTATAAATTTTGACTAATTCTATCATTGAATCTTTTTTAACAATAAAAATTTATTACGCTTAAAAAATGTTTTAAAATTGAAATTAATTTCATTGATTATTCAAAACATAATAGAACATTAATTTTAAAAATTTTATTTACAGTTAGTTGATAGTACATAGCTGTTTTGTATTATAAAATAATTCTTTAATAACATTTTAGCAGATTACATATGTGTTAATTTAATAATTGTATTTTAAAATTAACATATATTTTATGAAATCAAATATATTTAAATATTGGAAGCAAAATATTTGTTGCTACTAATTAAACGATTTATGTTTTAATACAAACTTATTTTAAATTTATTTGTATCCTGTGACTTTAAATTATATACCACCTCTTAACTTTTTATTCCAAATATTTTTAAGCACATTAATTAATAGCTTAAGAGCTTAATTTACAAATTTTAAATTAAAGAGAAATATTTTCAATTACTAGTTCAGGTAAGTTAAATTCTAATATCGAAGATTATATAAAAACATGATTATCAGACTATTTCATGTCATTTAAATTTCAGCTTTCAATCTCATTCACTGAAACCAGCATCTCGACCACAAACCGCTGGATTGTTTGCCGACCAAACAATTCGGACAAACATTTTCCGCGACCAATACATTGTTGTCCTCTTCATCAAAACAGCTGAGCCCCCTTTGCCTTAAACAATACTGCGCAAACCAAATCCTTCTGCACACTAATCAAATGTATTGTGCGGACGAGATAGTTCAATAACATTGTATGTCCTCTTGTCGACAATCGCCCAGACGCCCTTACTACCCTCCTCAGCCCCTATCCCTCAACCCCCCGGTATCTGAAGCCCCCAGGTAAGGAGGAAAAGGGCGTTTCGAAAGGACGATAGGCCCCATTGTAGAATCAGGAAATAGTTCCAAGGTCCGAATCGCTTGGTGGGGATTGTCAATGTGTGATAAATTCGTCCGATCGAAGACTGGACGGAGGTTGCTGATAATGATGGGCGAGGTTTATGGCAAGGCTGATTCTGGACTCTGGCCATGATTTGCATTTACAACATGCATGCCGGAGAGTGATAATCACATATTGGACAGTTTAGTATCATAGCCGTAGGAGGGGGGCTCAGAGGCTATCTAATAGTATGGTTTGCTTAGCAAGGCCATGCATGTATGACTATCATTCTCCATTTGGGAACCTAATGTAGACGCTCCGTGTTTCGCTCTTGAATTTAAATGGATGAATAAATCAATCATGTTGATGTTTGAGTTGCTGTGAATTCATTTGTTAGCTTTTAGACCATCCTTTTAGACCATGATTGCGATGTGGACAATGTTAATTTCTAAATAAAAATTTTATAAACAAAACTGTTTAGCTGTTAAAAATAACTATATTAAAATATTTATTATTATATTAGAATATTTTTTTGTATTATGAAATATATATAAAGACAATGCAAAATATCGTAACTATTTAACATTAAAACGAAATATATAAAATATGGAATATATTGAGATAAATATATGAAATATATTGAAATAATAATGTAAATATATATATTGAAGTTAATTTAGAATCTATAATAATTTTAATTTTTAAAAATATTTCTAAAATTTTTTAATAATTTTCATCTTACATACATCGTTTTTTTAACATATTTTTATAGTTAGTTTTATGCTTTTAATTCCAGCTATATTGATTTGTAATAACGTGACATTATATATTTAATATAAAATAGATTAGCCAAGGAATAAAAATATTGTTTTGTACTAATAAAACTCGTTTCATACAAATTTAAATATCATATTTACTTCGTTATAGAAATTCTTCATGAATTTTTTAAATTTAATTCCTATTTTTAATATAAAAAATACAATTTAATGGCAGTTCTATTTAAGTAGGAAATTTAAAATAATAAGTTAAATATATATGGAAATATCCATGATTTCTATTCTAAAAAATTAACTAGTTATAATATAATTAACAAGATATTTGATTTTTAAATAAAAAGTACAGCTATGTACTAATTGAAATATTAATGATATGTGTTACAAAGAAGAAATGAAAAATATAAAGATATTCATGTTATTTAGAAATTTGTTACGAAGTTAATGACATTTTATTGCATGTACTTACAATAATGTTTACTTCTCTAAGATTTTTAACAAATTGTCTGTAAATATATTTAATCTTATTTTGTTTGTTGAAAAAATGTTCATTCAATCATATTAAAGTATTATTTAAGACGATTTTCTTTAGTATTTATTTATAAATATTTAAGAACTTTTCAGATATGATTGCTTTAATTGTATATTAAATATATGAAATATTAATCGTAATGATATATTTATGTATTAAATTTTATTATTTAGTATTTCTTTAGTATTAATTTATATATGAAAATATTTAAAGAAATTTAAGAATTTTTCTGATACGATGGCTTTAATTGTATATTAAGTATATAAAATACTTTAATGATATTAAAAATGCATTGGACATTTTTTTCTCTAATTTATTAATTTTAATTTTTTAATGTTAATTAATATATTTTCTAATTAAAATTGAATTAAAGTATAATATTGTTTAACTTCTGAATACCTCTGCTCAGATATATTATAAATTTTGAAAATAATTAATAAAAAAATTTAATATTTGAGTGTTTTAATTCAATTTTATAACAGATAAATATAAAAGAATTTTTCATACCCTACACTTTCTTTAACAAACCTGTTTTTAATGTGTTTCGTTTCAAATTTTATACTTTGCCCTACATTTAGTAAAATATGTAGTTCCAAATTAAAAATTCAAATAAACGTTATAAGATTATTAACATAAATATGTCAAGAGAATTTACTGCTACCACATTTACTTTCTCTAAATTATGCTTACATTTCGTGAAAATTTCATTCTTGCTTTGCAGTAGCATTTACTGTTCACGCTCAAGAATGCGAGATATTTAAATTAGGTTGTTTCCAAAAGAAAATGCACTTTGTATAATCTTTATCCACTTTGATAATTTAACATTCATGAGATATTTTAAGGGAGGAATTAGTAAGCAAACTGCTGTAGAGCATTTCGGGTTTTGTGTACTTTTGTAAATATTCATTTCTCTCTGTTGTAATTTCTAGAATTGAAAAACGATTCAACTAGTAGAATTTTAAAATAATTCTTTAGATTAACTTTTTTTTGTTGCAGAACGGATAATATCAATCTTTCTAATTGTTATATATAAAACATTATTATTATTATTTATTTATACAAAAATTGCCCACTTTAAATTTCCTTAAAAATTTTTTTAATTAAATGTATGTTAGATAATAAAGTTATGCATTTAGAATCGTATTAACTATAATTTATGCACTATAGAATCAACCGATAAATATAAAATATTTATATAATATCATGTAAATAAATATATAACGTCAATAAATCCCATAGTGTAATTTACGCTTTTGATTTTTGCAGAGCCTAACGTGATTAGGCGGTAGAAAAAAAAAGGCAGCATGGCAAAGGTTACTCGCAAGGTTAACTAATAACGGCAAAATTGGGTTAGCTGGCAAGTCTAGGAAATGTGGAGCTTGTTGAGAAAACTCCTGAATATACCTGCTTGCACTTAAAGCTTAAGCTGCTGGGAAAAAAGAATATCCTGCCATTTTTTTCATTATTACTCTCTTTCCTGTGAGGAAAATTTCTCACGGAAAAAGAGCTTTTGTGGTAGAAGCTAATCATGAGTGAATTTTTATATTTAAACTTTTTTAAAGAAAAGGCTGTAGGTATAGGCCTTACAGAAAATTGATCTGGAAGTTTGGTGACGAAGCTTGCTGCCATGTCAAGAAAACAGCAGTGAAACTTTTCGTGATAATTGAATTTTGATGTAGAAAAACAATATCTGTTTTGCCGGTGATAAAAAGGCTAATATTAATCCATCCGTGAACTTGTATGTATAACAAAAAGGACAGGTATTTTATTTGAGCGCACCTTTTGAGATTTTGTTTTAAAATAGCTTACTACATCAAAAGCTGCTAGCGTTACAGCCTTTTGACAAAAGAATTCCTTGAGGAAAAGCATAATGCATTTTTGTAACGCGTCAAGAATTTTTTTTAGAACAAAATGATTTTTAATTGAAAGGAAAACAGTTTATTCATTGAAAAATGTAAGATATAAAAAATATGTTAAAATGCTTTCTTTTATTCTAATTTATTTTATATTTTTTTTCACAAGTATAAATGTGAAAATTTTTTACAGAAGTATACAAAGCAATAAATCAATTATTTTCATTTTATTGTTATTCTTATATCTTTAAAACAATTTATACGAAGCATGTTCACTTATTTTGTAACAAATGTATTTTATGTTATAATTGAAAAGAGTACGTTAGTAAATACTTTTGTAATACTCAATTTTCAAGGGTTAAAATAATTTTTAAAAACCTCAAGTTTTTATTACACCATTTATGATTGCAATGAATCATGAAAAGAAAAGATCTTAAAAAGAATAAAAAGTTGCCATGAAATAATGTAATTGGTCAAAATAACATCGTCAACTATATAGTTCATACTTCTCGGAATCGCTTAATAATTGGCGAATCTTGTACATATCAAATATTCATACATTAACTTAATCAGTGACTTATATTCTGATAATGAATTTCTCGTCAAATTGAAGGGAGTATAACCCGCTTTATTTCCTGCTCTAATTTCCAATCAACTGTTCACATTTTTAATGTTTGCAGTTTTAATAATTCCTTGCTAGCGTGTATGAAGCTTATAGTAAACACGTTGCAATGTCTCAAACTTCTTTTATCAAGCTCAATAGCTCTTTAAATAAGGTAAGGCGCAATTTAGTTTTATTGCTATCTTTGCTGGTAGTTCAGCATTAGTAACAAAATCAGTCTCCTCTGCTTTTATACGGTAGATTTCTGCATTTCTGAAGTTCGCTTAGAAATAGACATCGAAATCAACAGTTATTAATGAAAATACTTAAGATATTTAATGATGTTTAATTTTCTACGAGGCGCCACAAAAAAATGCAACTCATCGTTCGATTCATGGCAATTTAAAATATTAATTGTTATTAATCGAAATCATTAAATCATTATATTCCCTTACTGTTACTAAAGCATATCATTCATCAGTTTTTAAAAGAGGACAACAGCTACATGGGGAAATATGAAATTATTTTGCGTTTTAGTTATATTATTTCCGTAAACGAATAAAAACACATAACGTTTTCGTCAGATTTATTTTTACTTAATAAAGTGTTTTAATAAATTTGTCTACTCTTTTGTAGTATTAAAACAGTAATTATTCTTAATGCATCGAATTATTTTAAAAGAATTATTATTCATCAAGATTTATATATATATACAGACATTTTACTCTTTACTGAAGGGCCAAATGAAACATGTCCTGATCACACGGATTTTTATAATGTTGCTTCTAGCTTTTTAAATTTTTCTTCTCACATTTACCTTGTTTTGAACTATTTTGAAAGCCTTCTGGTCGTTTTTGTTCAGGATGTCTGGTTTTTTCTCTATTGTTATTTTGATTTGCTAATATGTTCTTTTTATTTCTACGGTAAGTGGCTAAATTTGTATGAATTGAGTTCCAATAAAGCCATAGGTAATAACAGCAACATTTGTGAACACAATACATTTATGAATTATACAGTACATTTATGATTGAAGCAGTGATTTCAGTGTGTCACTGAATGTTTGAAACATTTTATAGATTTAGGCATTAAATAAGATAATTAAATAATTTTAAAATCTAATTATGGTTTTAGATACAATTTATTTTTGAGTAATTTGGTTGGAAACAGTTAAAGATTTATATATATATTTATTGTTTAAATAATCATTCATTAATAGATGATTTTTATTGATTAACTATTGATTATTGATTTTGATGAAAAACATTTCACTCATGACTATATATTCTTACTAATACAAACTTTTAATTTATCAATATTGAATATCATCAAATTTGTGATAATTCTCGATTATTTATTTAAAATCTAGATTTATTTAATCTGGCTAATAAATCTAGATTTTAGATATTGTTTCGTAAAATTATTCTAACAAATATATATTTTACTTGAATATCAAAATTTTGAAATTTTTCTATAATCCTCTTAAAATGTACATAAATAGTCACTTAAACAGAAGTCTTCAATACCTATAAATCAACAACTTATATTGCACATATTTTCATTGTCAAATATCATAGAAAACATATTGAAAGTAAATTCTTAAAATCTTCAACCATTTCGAAAATACATTATTTTTCATATCTCAGATGCTACTACTACAAGCAATAAAAGTCCGACTGCTTTGAGTCTGATTTTATAACAAGATCAACGCTGCCAGGGACACCATAAAAACGTAAGCCATCAGCATGAAACTTTGTGTGGGACTAATACTGAAGTTATATCAGAAATATATACGTCATAAAACTTAACAGCGAAAAGGAAATGTTTAAAAGTGTAGTTACGATAAATCCCAGTGTCATCATAAATAAAACAAACTTTTAAATTACACCTAGACTTTACTTTTAAAATTTTTGAAGCTTTTCTGTATTTATTGGAATTTTTTATTTTTGTTAAACTTCTAATAACACAATTTTTATTTAGTTTTTTTATTCAATTTATCTTAAATGTATAAAAACTTCTTTAAAAATAAACTTTCTTATAAGAGTGAGTTTCATATTTGTTTGTTGTTTCTTATCTCACTTGATCATCAGAAATATCTAGACCACGTCCAGGAAACCATGTGTTTTTATGGAAGGAGGGAAGGGGGGGGCAACTTCTGTTTATGATGAAGCACTCTTTCGTAAAAATCTGACTTGACTCCGTGTCGCTGAAAAAGGAGGGAAATGCCTTCCGGGAGAACTTTTTAGTGGGAACTACTCCGCATTTGAGTATCGTATGAAGAAAAACTCCGAAAACACCCACCAGATAATAAGACTAATGAGGCAATATGCTGAGCATCATAAATGCTATCGAGTCGCCTCGTTTTTGAAATAGTGTCTACAACAAAGCAGTCAGCACATTGCACATCAGCCCTAATTCCCACCTGGGTGCACGTTGCTCCTGAGCCACGAGTTTGGTACTCATATTTCTTTTAAACATTAATAATTCAACACCATTTTTAACATATGGACTTAGAGTTTCCTGATTATTAGGACATTATGCTTTCTGACCGGAAAAGCTAACAGATTAATAAGTTTTCTTGAATACAGTGAGGAAGAGCACGATAAATCTATCAATTGGAAAGTCGAGAAAAAGGTCAGAGTGTGAATAAATAAGCACTTCTGAAGGTATACCTTCCAAATTTCATGGTATAAAAATGGATGTACTATAGCAGCCATCTTCTATAAACCCTGAAAAATATTAATTTTTTTAATTCAGCGGAAAATAAATTCAAACTTAGTGATGGGGATTAGAGTAGTAGAATTTTTGAGATATGAACGTGGGACCTAACGAAGCAATTTTGATGATAGAATAAAATTAAACAATCAAACAGCTTCATTCATATTGATGTATTAGAAATTTTCCTAGTATTAAGAAACAAACAGTAAAAAAATAAACTATAGAAATAAATGCATAATAACATATTCGGAAAACAACTTTATTTTTATTTCGTACGATACGAAAAATAGGGTATTTAATGTGGCCATGATGCAATAATTTCCAGACGTTTTGTCTGAAATCATCTGTTTAATATACAGAGTTTGAGATACTTGGAACGTGTCCATCTGGGTCTTGTTATAACAATTTAACGACCCTGCTTCCTCCTAATTAATGTACCGTAATTAAATCATCAGATAAAAAACAATAAATAGCAACAGTCATTCTAGGTACTATGGGATCTTTATCTAAAATTAATCATGAAAAGTTACGTGAAATAAGTAGTTATGTAACGATCAATCTGAGCAATATCAGTAGTGATTGATCTGTGGCTGTTGATCATGCAAGATAAGTCCCAACAACACTGAATACAATGACATTTTCATTAATATTTTGAATTAAAACATTTTACAATGGATTAAATTGCTAGTATGATTAGTTTAATAATTCTATTAGAGAAACATTCAATATTTTTTAGTAAAACGATAATTAAAATACTCTTTTTTACAAATTAGTATATATTCTTACTTGTATCATGTTTGAAAGATAAATTGATTACAAAAATTTATCTCTAAATATATATTTTCTGTTTGTTTCTGCATGAAATACCTTGTCTTCAAAATAATTAAATCGCATGGTTGCATTTATTAAGTTATTATAAATTATATAAATAATTACATTTTTAAATTTAGATACCTAGGTTACATTTGCATCATGTATAAATTTTTCATTTAAAAAAATAATAATGTCAATGTCTAATGTATTTTAAATAGAATAGCATGACTACTTAATGTGTTATCTCAGATAGAGTATTGTGACTATCTAAATGTTTTCTCTCAAATAAAATAATGCGAATATCTATAGTGCTATCCCAGAATAATGTGATTTTATAATGTGTTATAAAATAATGTGATTATCTGATGTGCTATCTACAGTATAATGTGCTAACTTGCAATTGTCCCATGTAATGTATTATATTAATATTTTCAAGTTTTGTAGCAGAAAAAAAAAATACTCTAAGAAATCCTTACAGAAAATTCATATGCATGCAGTAGATATAAGGAGACAAAGTACATTCGTTGAACTGGAGGAAGAGAAAATTCTAGAGTTATTTCTGTTCGTTCAAAATTGTGATGTTTTGCAGAGTTCCCACGCATTGCAGTTAATGGCATTCAAAAAGAGCAGCTTAAAATAAATAAAATGGAAAAAACAACTAATATCGATATTTAAATAAATGAAAAAATGCATCTTTATTTTTTTTATTAACAAAGAAATTTAGATTTAAAAATTAATTCTGGTTCTTATTGACTAATTAATTTTAATATTTTGCATTCACTTTTTAAGAGTAAATTTAAGAATTATGCTATATTTAAATATGTTCGAATATTGTTTTGAAGGAATTCTGTTGTTTAAATAATATTCTTAATAATAAATCATAATAATATACATTTAATAATAAAATTATAATGCAAAAGGTTATTTTAGCTACCAACAAACACTAATTTTTTCATAAAAAAACCTTGCATGGGAAATCGAAGACATGATAATTTTATTATTTAATAAGTAAAAAATAATATATGCTTTCTGAATAAAATTATAATGAAGCAGAGATATTACAATTTGCATAATCGTGCATATACATAATCAAAATAATAGATAGTATTTTTAAATTACTATTTTATTGCCCTCCAAAATATAATTATCAAAAAACAAATCGGCTTAATAATGACTTATATTTGTATTACTTTAAATTAATTTTAAGGGATATAGGCTAATTTATAATTTTATAATTTTAATTTATATAATTGAAAAACTTTACATGTGAAATAGAACACTTCATTCTTTTATTATTTAATAAGTAAAAAGTAATATACGCTTTCTGAATACAAATATACTCCTGCAGAGTTTTTACAATTGCAAATACACTTATATACATACATAAAAAAAATCAATAGTATTTTAAATGATAATTTTTATTAATATCCATTTATAATCATCAAAAAAATAATCGACTCAATAATGACATATATTTTTATTACTTTTAATTAATTTTAAAATTATATAAGCTAATTTATAACTTTATAATTTTAATTTATATAATTAAAAAGCTTTAATTGTGAAATCGAACACTTGATTCTTTTAATATTTAATAAGTAAAGAATGATATACGTTTTCCGAAAAAAAATATATACCTTCAGATTTATCACAAAATATAACAAACAAAAAGAATCTATAGTATTCAATACAATCGTATTATTACACAAAATAATCGATAGTATTTTAAATTAGAATTCTTACCGATATCCAAAACACAATCATCAAAAAATAATCGACTTAGTAATAACTTATATTTTTATTACTTTAAATTAATTTTAAAATATATAAGCTAATTTATAATTTTAGGAGTTGAATATGTAATTTAATAATACCTATGTATATAAAAATGATAATAATTCATGAAATAATAATTTTATTACGTGATAATAATAATTTTAAATTCCCCATTCTGCAAATAGAAGAAAAGTAATTAAACCGGGGATAGACCATGAATTTTAAAGGGGGGTAAACCTATAGAAAATGCAACGGATGCAGCCAAACATCCATTACCTGAAATGACATAACGTTACGAAATTAATAAAACATACGCCATCATTCTTCTAATTACCATGTCGTTGTTTTAAACGTGACTGTGCATTAATTTTTAAAATACGGTTGAGGATTCGATGAAAATTACTTCTTCCGTATATTCTCTTGATTGAGGAAATTATTATTCTTTACCCAGTTTTGAAAACTTGAGAAAACTGCAAACGTCTATTACAGTAAAACATAACTACCGATAGAGTGTTGATGATAATGAGTTTTACGCGTTTTAAATAATTTATTTCATCTTTGTGAATTTCGCATAAGTAAACTATATTTGGGAGCAGTGTATTTAGAATATTTAAATATAATTACACGTTGCTATTTTCTTAATAATAATTTAAATTTTAACCAAATCAAATTTTATGTAAGAAAATCAAAAGTTATTTCTTATTTCGTACAAAGCATTAAAAAAAAGAGGAAACGACATCAGAACTTTAAACGAAACGAAATCAGGACTTTATTTGTAATGGCTATTATTATAAGTTTTCAACGAAATCGTCTTTGCTTCAATAATAAAAAAAAATTGTTTCTATTATGTACCAGATATTTATAAGAATAACAAATTTTTATTACGAATAAGAATACATGACTACTTTTATTCCATTAATTATGCATGATTACCAATAAGTATTTTCTCAGTATTTAAATAATAAGTATTTTATAAGAATAATTATTTTCTCATCCTATTTTTTATTTTAAAATTTTTCTATGCTTTTTATTTGGGGCTTGATATCCGAGTGACTAGAGCTCTGGCGCTCAATGCCACAGGTTTCGAATCCCGGTGGTGCCATGGATGTTTGTAGTGGTTCGGAATCCACTTTAAACTGCTAATATGACTACTACTACTACTACACCACACTACATCACTATGCCTAAAGCTCAGTTGCACCTTTACTGTTTGGGAATGATGTGGGTGAGATGTCTGATTGTGCTCTATGACGCTCTTACAGTCATATGAGACCAGGACCTACTTCATAAAATGACTTCCGAACCTCTACAAACATCCATGGCACCGCAGGGACTCGAACTCGAAACCTGAGGTACCGAGCTCTAGAGCACTAGACACTCGGCCATTCAGGCCCCTGGACTAATCTGACTGTAGAGTGTTGGGTTTTAGAGCTGACAACTCAACCCCGTAAATCCCCCTTCTCGTCTCGAAATCTGTTAATAGGTTGACGAATCTGTTAATAGGTTAGGCCTTGGCATATTATGGTGCTGTTGCGCGAATGAAGAAGAATATGTTTTTATTATTTATAATGACATTAAAATATACATTCTTTTTACAAAATCCTCCCATAAAAAGGGGAAAAAAACCTTTTAAACTTAATTTGATAAATAAAGTAAAAAAACAAATTGTTATATAAAATTAAGTTGTAGTAAAAGTTAATGTGAATTTATATACTTTCCATTGTTCTTTTCTGGAAAATATGAAATTGTAAAATGATACTTGCATTTTGAATTAAGTTGTATCAAATCTACTTATAGCGTGCTATTTTTTTTTAGCTAAAATTTAATTTATCTCTTTTTTATTTTTTTTATTTTTTTAACTTTCATGAAACAAAGTCGAAACTTTTGACTTATATTGAATTTTGCCTTATAATTTTCGCCTTAATTTAATTTGATGCATTAATAAAAAAAACAATATGTCAACTAAATTTCATACTGTGAAACATGCTCAAGAATAATTAAAACTAGATGTAAAAATACTAAGCTGAAATTAATATTATAAAAGATAATAACATGCGAATTCAAACTGTTAAGAAACTCCTCATAGAATGAATTTTTAATTTTCTTTCAGACGAATTTTATACTAGGGCAAAAAATGTTTTAATAATCGAGTAAGCCTTTAAATGGAAGCCAAATTGAAAAAGTGATATAATGAAGTTTTGATTTTGATTAAAAATATCAGAAGTAATTAATTTTATTAATTACTATATATTTTTGAACTAATTAGGCACAAAACAGAACATTTTTACTATGCATCGTAAACGAAAGTTTTAAGAGCGTTTTGGTATATAATAATTTTTTTATACGTTAAGAGCTTAATACTCTTCTTTTATGAACTCATAATATATTTACAAAGAAAGGTTTTTTTGGCAATAACTGGAGATGATTCCTTTGTTTGTCTTATTGTTTTTTATTTGTATTTTATGTGCTTCTACTATAATCATAATACAATAATTAATAACTGATTATGCGTTATAATTTAAAATAAGCTGCCTACAGACTTAAAAGATGAAAATGTGTAATTTCTTTTAAAATAAGTTTTTATTCTTTTTCTTTTATCTCATCAATCATTTGAATCTCTGGATTTCTCAATTATTGTAATTAAGGCAGTTATTTCTGTTTTAATAGCATCCCATTTTAAATGATAGTCGAATATTGAAAACTTACATAATAATTTATAACCAGAGAAATCTAGGGACCTGATGGCCCAGTGACTTACTCTTTTGAGTATGGTCCCACAGATTTTGTGTTCGATTCCGGAGGTGCCATGCATGTTTGTAGTGGTTCAGAATCCACTTTAAACTGTAGGCCCTAGCCTAATATGACAGTAGATCGTTGGGCTCAGGCCTAAACACCCTACCCTGTAAAAAGGAAAATATGTCCTGTCTTGAAATTTGCCAAGAGGTTTACGGCCTTGGTCCACCATGGGGTTGTTACGCTAATGAAGAAGAGCAATATGTTAATAATTATTCATAATTGCATTAAAAATTGAATTTTGTTTGACAAAATTCGTCTGTAAATAAGGGGAAAAAAAAAAAAGCCCTTTTAACTTTATTTGATGAATAAAGTTAAAAAAGTTATTTGGTATATAAAATTAAGTTGTAATAAAAATTAATGTGAATTAATATACTTTCTATTGTGCCATTCTGAAAAATATGCAATTGCAAAATGATGCTTATTTGTTCAATTCAGTTGTAACAAATCTATTTATAGACATTTTGTTTAGCTAAAAATTTAATTTATTTCTTATTAATTTTTTATTTTCTCTTAACTATGTTTAACAATTTAAAAAGTAAGAACAATTTAAGTTACAATATATTGATTTAACTTTGAAAAAATAATATCTACGTAAAATAGGAAGAACATTAATGAATATCTGCTTCTACTTCATAAAACAAAGTCTCAACTTTTGACTTATATAGAATTTGCCTTATAATTTTCTGCCTTAATTTCATTTGACACATTAATTAAAAAAAACAATATGTTAGCTAAATTTCATGCCGTAAAACATGCTCAGGAATAATTAAAAGCAGATGTAAAAATACTAAGCTGAAATTTAATATTATAAAAGATAATAACATGCAAATTCAAACTGTTAAGAAACTCCTCTCAAAATGAATTTTTAATTTTCTTTCAGACGAATTTTATACTTGGACAAAAAATGTTTTAATCGAGTAAGCCCTTAAATAGAAAACAGAATAAAAAAAAGTGATATAAGGAAGTTTTGGTTTTGATTAAAAATATCAGAAGTAATTAATTTTATTAATTACTATATCTTTTTTAACTAATTAAGCACAAAACAAAACCTTTTTACTATGCATCGTAAACGAAAGTTTTAAGAGTGTTTTGGTATATAATAATTTTTTATATGTTTAGGGCTTACTACTCTTCTTTTGTGAATTCATAATATTCACAGCGGAAAGTTTTTTATGCCAATAGCTGGAGATGATTGCTTTGTTTGTCTTATTGTTTTTTTATTTGTATTTTATGTACTGTTATAATCATAATATAATAATTAATGACTGATTATGTGTTATAATTTAAAATAAGCTGTCCACATGCTTAAAAGATGTAACTGTAAAATTTATTTTAAAATAAATTTTTTTCGTTCTCTTCTATCTCATTAACTATTTTTAAATAAATAACTTGATTCCGAGATTTCTTAATATAATTAGTGCAGTCACTTCTGCTTTAATATCCTCATATTTTAAATGTGTGCTGAATATCTAAAACTTAAGTAATAACTCTGGCAGTCACTGCCACAGATTTCCAGTTCTAGTCCCTGTTTTGCGGGGTCTGATGGCTGAATGGCTAGCGCTCTTTTGGGTTAAGTCATGGCTGTGCCATGGATGTTTGTAGTGGTTCGTGATCCACTTTAAACTGTAGGTCCCGATCTAACAGGATCGCAGAGCGTTGCGGGAGTATTGTTACTCCGCGTCTGTAGCTTATCTTCAAGCTATACGCACTTCCTGCCTCTTTACCTTAAGGCATCAAAGACAACTGTCTAAGTGTTTGCTAGCTGCATTGAAACAAAGTCCCGGCTTTCCCGATGAAATTCACTTTAAACTGTAAGTCCTAATCTAAGATATTTGTAGAGTGTTGGGCGTGATAACCCTACTCTTAAAAGGATAACATCTCTTGTCTCGCAATCTACCTTCGCCCAATATGGGGCTATTGCGTTAACGAAGAAGAAGAGAAATCTATGTGTAATAAGAGTAAACTAAATGATGTTTACTCGTATCAAAAAAAGTCTTTTAGCAGTAAACTGGCAGAAATATAAACAAATTCAGTACTCAATATGATAATAATCATATTACAATCCTTGTTTATTTACATTGTCATCGCCATCATCATCATTGGCGCAACTGCTCCATTGTGGGAGAAGGCCGTCAGCCCTCGGGCAGTTTTATAAATCATGAGATGTTTTCTTTTAACAGGGTAGGGCAGGCAGTACTATGCCCAACGCTCTTACTGTCATAGTAGATTAGAGTCAGATTGGCAGAGTGGTCTAAGGGGCAAGATTTAAGTAGTCATAGTAGACCGGGACCTATGATTTAAAATGGAATCCGAACCACTACGAACATCCATGGTACCACCGGGACTCGAACCCGAATCTGGCATCGAGTGCCAGTCACTCGGACATCAGGCCGTTTTATTTACAATGCACTGGAGGTAAATAAATAAATGTTGAAAACATACAAATTGTGATGAAAATAAATATTTAAAAAATACTTTCTTTAATTTATTGAAAGGAAATAACGATTCATTTGCAATAACGCAAACCTTACAAAAAAAAAAAAAAAAAAAATGTTCGACCATTTATCAATGCATAACATTTACAACTACGGGATCTGATTTCGTTTCTGTGTAACTGATATCAAAACTTGAAACTGCGTTCGAAGAACAAGAAAGAACAGCAACAACTATTAAAAAAAAAAAAAAAAATTTAAAAAAAAAAAAAAAAAAAACCCAGCAGAAAATTTCTAGGATGGTTGGTTCTAGTCATTTTAAATCCTCGAACGCAATTCCATTTCTAATCGTCCTCTCACAAAACGAAAACAAACAGATAAACAATGGATAGCTAGATTTCTCACAGCAAAAAGTTCCAACCACCCCTCCTCCCTCCCCCCAAAAAAATTCTGGAACAGTGAAAATTTTTCAACATTTTCCTGGAGACCCAGGTGGCTCAAAGGAACTGTGGTAATCCTTTAAGATAAGATAAAAAGTTTCTACTGCTCACAAGACCATTGAAAACAGTACTACGTCGTTGCAAAGTATAAAAACTCCATGATTATGATTTTGACAAGAACTTTCCCGGTAATACTTGAGTTAAGAATTTAAGCATACTCCTTGCCTTAAGAATAAGTATAATGTCAGAATATTTTCAAAGGATTTTCATAAAGTAAAGTAAACACTTCATTAATTATATCCTCGTAAAATATTTTGCTTTTGTGTTGTTGTCCTCATCAGAGTGAAAGGACGTGGAATTAAGTAGGGGTTTAAAATAAACATCAATGTTTACAGATAGAGATGTATTGTTTAGAATATTTAAATTGGAAACAATTTTGCTTAAAGGGAGTTAGCGCCGTGAGTGTAGAATATTAGATGGAAATTTAAACTAGTTTATGTACATTCTAAAACTATGTCTTGAAGATCGTATTAATTATTATCATGGTTGTTTCAGTATTATTTTTCTAAAGGATAAAGAAGCAATGAATTTTTTAAGAAAATAAATTGAAAATGTTGTTATTTATTGGGTTAGTTAAAAATGAGTTAATAGTTTAGGATAATGATACATCCATTCTTAGTAATTATATGTTTATTTTAAATGACCTCATATAAAGTTTTCTATTTGCATTTGTCACGTAAAGTTCACATTAAGGTGTATAAATCTATGATAGAGAAAATTTTATTAATGTTGGAGTTCTATTACTGTTTGCAGTCATATTTTTTTACAAAAATGAGTTTGTTTATCCGCATTCATGTTGCAATAAAATTTTAATTTTTCAATGTTCAAAGATTCAATTGATTGAAGTTCTTAATTGTTTCAAGAACTTGGATTACAGTGCTATCAAAAATGAAAATTAAATATTAAAGAGACGTATATATAAACCAAGAATGCTTTTTTTCTACAAGCAATGTGACGTTATAACTTTTTTTTTTCTAAAGTAGCTGAAAAACACTTAAACAGTTGTCTTTGATGCCTTAAGACAAGCTCTGCACCAACGTTACTCACTTGGCACTACCAGGAGGTGCGTGTAGCTTGAAGATAAGCTACGGATGCGGAGTAACAATACCCCCGACGATCATGTTATAGCGATCATCTCTACGATCATGTTATAACGGAACCTAAGGTTTAAAGTGGATTCCGAACCACTACAAACATCATTGGCACCTCCAGAACTCGAATCCAAAACATGTGGTACCGAGCGCCAGAGCCCTAGCCACTCGGCCATTCAGGCCGTTGCCGTTATAGCCTTTAATTAATTAATTGATTAATTTGAATTTAAACCGGTATATAAAATAATTGCAGTAATTTTCATTACTTGCGGTACTGTTTTACTATTTCTGGTGAACATTCTGGCTTTTATTTGTTACCTTGTTTTAAGGTAGGTTGGTACGTTATCTTTTATGGCACAAGAGCGAATTTTGGCCAAGTTGCGCCAAACAAATTGCAGTATTTCAAGGAGTGGTAGGATAAAGAATAATTATAAAGTCAATTAAAATGACTTCTGTTAAACATTTTCAACTAAAACGCGAGTAGAAAATACTGCATAAAGTAAGTTAAAATGGTGTACAAAATAAATTTCTAATATAAGACATAAAACCAATATGCGACACAAATAAAAAAGGTTAACCTGGGGTGTGTCTCTCAGTCAGACAAGGCAGGATGTTCATTACCGGAAAGATTAAATCGGATTCTATTGAATCTTGGACATGCGACAAGTATATGTTTAATGGTTGAAACACGATCACATATGGATCAAGTTCCGAGCAAAATCGGAGCAAATATGTAAAATAAGAATGGACAACACGTAGTAATGTCAGGTTGTAGCTAATTTAAATTAAGTTGTTTAATATCTTTGACGGCTGGAGAAATTCAGAAAGGTTTATTATTTATTTGTGTACTTCTCACTCACATCATTCCCAAACTATAAATGGGCAACTAAGTTCTAGGCACAGTGATGGGGTGTGGTAGTAGTATTTATATGTGCACTTCACTCATTTTGCCAAACAGAAATGAGGGTAATTTAAAAAAGTGTCATGTGTTAAAAAGGAAGGACAATTTTAATCAACGACGCTACCGATTTAGCTGCCGCATCAGCATTTTCATTGTTCGTTATCCAACATATCCACGTTCCTTATAAAATAAGATATCAAAAAGTTTTGTCTTTTATAAGAGAATATTATATCACATACTTAAAAACCAATAGATGGTTATGCCTTGTAACATGTAGAAGAACGTCAATGGAACTCTTGGAATCAATGTAAATAAACTATAGTAGATAATATATCTATATATGTATAGTAGATGATATATATATATAGTGGATGACCAACGCTATTACTTTCATGCTTCTCAATTTCTCGGAGAGCCAGTTAAATAGCATATATTTCGAAAGTAAAAATAGAGAAAAATTTATGTAAGCACTCGGAGATAACTTCATTTTCAAAAATCACTGCTAATGGTGTCCGGGTACAAATTTTACCAACATCAGATTTCTCATTTTGGCTCATTTGGAGATTTGTTTTCGCGTAACAACAATATGAACAATTTAATCAACAACAATATGAACAATAAAAAAATCATTTTAACAAAACTAGTACTAATTCTATTAAAAAATTATTTTTTCATAATCTTTTGAAATAAAAAATTTTATTTAGCGTTTTTTGCAGATTTATCACTTCTGCTCGTCTAACAGAAAAGTACCTATGATTTTGGAAATTGCAGGATCCTTATATAAGCCGATCTCCGTGCATTAACTTTTAAAAAAGTTCAAAAAATTCTCTGTTAACACAAGGAAATAAACGGTTTATAAATAAAATAAGACTCCGAATTTAGGTCAAATAAATTGATCATGCTTGATCTATTAAGAATTATTGCTCTTAATCTTAGTGGCATAATAAGGAAGTTAGCGAAGTGAGATAAAAATCAATATGAATTAAAATTTGTACAGCATCTTTGGGTTGTGTATAATCGGTAAAAAAAGGAAAAGACAATTTACACATTGTAATAGTTGCCGTCATAAATGTTAAACCTGTAATTAATGTATTACAGTGACAACGATAATTGTGACAATAAATCCTAGTGTCAAAAAACAGTAATGAAATCTTTGTGATAATTATACAATGATAAACCTCTATGAAATGACTATAATAATGATTTTTAAGAGTAGATTAAATTTATTCTCATATAATTGACTTCTCTTCAGAAGATATATAAATCATTACAATTAGAAATTTTTTATTCGTTGCCGAGGCTAGCAATTTTTTTTTAGATGGTTAACATTTCATCGTTGTACTTTCCACAAAAGTATTTCTGACTACCTACTTTTCTTTGATTGAAACAAGCCCTGTGATTTGTTTTCACACTGACTATAAAATCTTCTTAAAAAATTATATTAATATGGTATTATATAACTAACATAAACATAAGTGAAACCAGAACTATACAATGCAGAAGGAATAAATTATGGGGGTAAAGCTGTACAATATATATATATATATATATATATACACCAATATACAATAAAGAGAGAATAAATAACGGTGATAAACCTGTACAAATACCTAAATAAACAGAACAAGTACCAAATACTACCAATACAGCACAAATATAAAACACTATATACAGAACAAGTACCAAAGACATACCAATATATGTATACTAATACAGCATAAATATAAAAACCTATATAAGGAGAACAAATACCATATACATACAAATATACTATAAATTAGATATAAATATATACCAATATACAATACAGAAGGAATAAATAATGTGATGAACATGTAAAAATGTATGGAATTGGATACAAAATATTATAACGGCTTTCATTCTACGAAGAATTAAATACTTTTGTTGGGAGTGATAGAATTAGCCATAGAATTCAATTTGTATTTTTGGGCTAATGGTCTCTAGAGATGATTAAATGTTCATTTTCCTTTATAGAGTTCATTAAAATTAAATGCAACCGTAGCCTTCATATTAGATGATGTTAAATTATTTTCACTAATTATTCATACTTTTTATGCAATCAATTCGAAATAATCCGTTGCAGCCATAATTTTTTTTATGAAACATTGCATTCTATGTTTATTTACTGTTTTACTTTGTTATAGAGATGAATTTACTAAAATTTTTATTACCAGGGGGCTATAGTTGGTTTTAATAAAATTGGTATTTCCTCTTTAAAATACTTAAATTCAACATTTATAATTAGGAAAGTTCATGCTACGTATTAAAAAAGGATGAAAACTTTTATCATTAAAATTAATTAATGTGAATTGTGAATTTTTAACTAAAAAAAATAAAGCATAAAAAATTTTGTTGTTTTTATTCTGAATTTTTTTTTATTTAAATATTTTTCATACATAAGAATGAAAGATAATCAAAATGTGGTTTCATACTAAAAAAAAATATTTTTTTTTATTATGTTACTCAATGCTCAAATGATGAAATCCACTTACATGTTATTTTGATAAAAAAAGGTTAGTCACCTAAATTTTTTTAAATGATATCGGGAAAGAAATTATCAATTAAATCTTGGGTCTTCGGCAAATAGTGTACCAGATTTGATAAAAATATTTAATAAAAAGTATAAATGTTTAGAAAAAATTTAAAATGTTTTTTGTTAATACTTTACATATCGAAACAATGTTTTTGTGTAATTGATTTTAGAAAAAAAACGTCTTTACAAAATAAGAATAATTAAATTAACAATTAAAAAAAAATTCAATCGTGTTTTTTTTTAAGGTTAGACCATTCATAATAACAATAGATTAATAATTAAAAAATCAATAGTACTTTTTTAAGAAAATGCATAATATTACTTTAATTACTAATTAAAAATTTCAATTCAGATTCTAATCCAAATCATTTATGCCATATTCATAAATTTCACAAAAACACTCAATTAGCCATTATTCTAGATGAAATATCATCAAAGATTGTACTTTTGCTAGGAAAAAAGTTAGGAATTTATGCTTGAAACCATCAATAATTTCCCATGTAAAGATGATTTCTTACAATTAAAAGATGAATTTTTTTAGCTCTTATAAATAAAATGAAAATGTATGTAATAATTTGCTCACAAAGATCTAATAAGTTTGGACACAAAAGCTCTCAATGAGTAAAACTGCTGCAATAAAAAAAACTGCTGGAGTTAATTATTAATTAGTCAACCAATTAATAAAAAATGCTCCAATGAACGCTCTATAGTCTATAGATTTTTAATGCATTTATTCATTGTTAAAAAATTTCATCAGCTTCTTCACATCCATACATGTTCAGTAAAATTAATTCATTATGTGCAAAGAAGCACAAAACAAGTAATATATAAAAAAAAATTAAAGTCAATTCCTACTTTTTTTAAACTATATTGAAGAAAGTCCTTTATAAATAATTTTCATTCATATTTTTAAGTTTATGTGGTGCCATCTATTGGTAGATATGCAACTTACATATAAAAAAACTGAAATTAATTAATTTAATTTAATTACTGAATTAATAAATGAAAAAACTGTATTAACATCAAGTGTCATCCCCTACAAGTTCAAAAACATGTATTTGAACTTGTGTGGATGAATAAGAAGTATTTTATAAACGATTGAAAATTTGAACAAGATATATATAGGGAGAGTGTGAGCTAATAGAAGGAATTGAAAAAAAAGAACAGCAATCTCGAATTACAGCAAAATAATAACAGCAAATATGATAAAAGTAAATATAATAAAAGCAAATACATACGATAAAAATAATGAAAGCAAATATTAATTAGGCTATATTTCAAATTTAATTAAAAACTTTTTGATCATTTAAATTAAAAAATATAGAATTAACAAGAATATTCAAACACGAACGTTTCAAATTTCAAACGTAAAAAATGAAGAATAATAATATCCAGAAAAATCAGCTAAATTAAAATCAGACGATTTTTTATATTATTGCCAATTTGGAGTTACATTATTTTAAAAATTGAACAATATGTATTAAATGAATAATAAAAATATTTGATAATAAAATAAAAATAATTAATAATTAAATGAATAAATTAAAATCAGACGATTTTTTATATTATTTCCAATTTGTAGTTACATTATTTTAAAAGTTGTATAATATATATTAAATGATTAATATAAACATTTGATCATAAAATAATAACAATTAATAATTAAATCAATAAAAATAATTAATAATTGAGTGAATAAAATTATTAGTAATCATTAATTAATTACTAATTAGTTATGAGAAAAAATAGATGATAACTAATTGTTAATTAATTAATGATGAACAAATGAGAAGAAATAGCAGCGCGAATAGCGAATTTCTCCCATAGAAATAGCTTTCTCCAGAAATAGCGAATTTCTCCCATATAAAACTAAAATGAATTAATTAAATTTAAATAATGAATTAATATTTGAAAAAATTGTATTAACATACAGCGTCATCCACTACAAGTTCAAAAAAAATTTATTTGAACTTCAGTGGATGTATAAAATGTATTTTATTAACGATTGAAAATTTGAACAAGATATATATAGGGAGGGTGTGAACTAATAGAAGGTATTGAATAAAGACGAGGTATTGATTTTCATATAATTTAAACGCTTAATTTTGTCTAAAAGTTTATAATTTATAACTAGTTTTCCATTGTTGGCATTGAATGTCTCATCACTGACAAGAAAATTTTTTCAATCTTAGATTTTAAAAGTACTGAAAAATAAACTACTCGTATTACTTTTAAGTGTTTTCTTGAAAATTTTACTTTTTTTTAGATGATGAAAAAAATTCGTAGTAAATGTAAATCTAAAATTACAATGCAATTTGCAAAGTTCAAATTATCATAATTGAAAAATAAAACAGCCATAACATTCTTCAAGATAATCCTTTTTATGCTATCTGGTTGTTTTCTAAAGCGAACACTTTTAACATTTTAATTGGATTCTGTCTTTTTGATATCCTATTCTGAAATAGAAAGTTCAAACACACACACGCACACAAATATATATATAATATATATATATATAGTATATATATATATATATTATATATATTATATATATATATATATATATATATATATATATATATATATATATATATATAATATATATAAAGAGTTTGATAGAAAAGCATTATAGTATAAAGAATACATTACAATAAAAAAGTAGCAAATAGAACAAATTTAGAATCAAATATCTTTAAATAAACTTTTATTAAAAAGATTCTTTGTATGAAAATTTTTATGCACATATATATATATATAATATTATTTTATTCTTTATTTTGTTGTTATTTATAAAAAAATATTTAGTTAACAATTTTACTGAATTAATAATTGTTTGTTTTATAAAACAATTTGTTCTTTGTAAAAAACGACAATTTTTAGGTATCTCTCCCTCCATCAATCTTATAATACTCATTCAGTTATTAAAATGAAAATAGAAAGTGGATAATTTTTTAGATTACTTGCATATTACTAATGCTAATAATAAAACTAATACTAATTCATTCATTCATACTAATTCATTAATTAATATTACTAATTCATACTAATTTAATTCTTGCATATTTTAATACCGAAATTAGTAAAATTATTATTTATATATATATATATATATATATTGATTTGCAGCAGAATTGACTGATATATAAACGTTATGAATATGATAATTATTCAACATATTTCATCACTAAATGAGTTAATAAATATTTACTATATTTTACAAAGTTTTGATTTATAGCTAAATGTATAAATTTGTGATGAGATCTATTCCTTGCCCTCCTCTTTCCTTCCGCAATATATGTCCCTCGAGATTGTATTTCACCTATAAAGAATATTCAGGTCAACTTTGATCGATAACTCATGATTTTATTTATTTATTTTATTTTCATCTAGTTATTAGAATTAAAATGAAATTACACAGATAGTTATTACAATCAATAAATATCGATGCAAAAAAAAAACTTAATTTTTATCTTCTACTCTTCATAAATGTCATATGGCCATTAGCAGAATAATAGTTTTCAAGATTTTTCAAATAAACTTTTTTACAGTTACATTTAAGAATTTCTAAATATTAGAATAATTTTCTATTGGTTTTCTGATTAAATCTTAAATAAGACATCATAAGGAGATTTTATTATTATTTAGAGCAGGGGTCTCCAAACTACGACCCGCGGGCCAAATCCGGCCCGTCGGAAGATTCTGTCCGGCCCGCGGATAGAATTTTAATTTTCCGGTACGAGGCAAATTAAAAGAAATATAAATTTATACATTATATATCCATCTCCTTTTCTACTTTGATTAAATATTATTTTTTTTCTTCCTTTTTTCAAAGGACTGATGATCTTTTTACTTTCTCTATTTTTGTTCTACAAAACCTAAATCGACGGAAATAGCAAGTACAGACAGCTTTCAATCGGAAATAATTTGCAAGTTGAATGAATTGAGTTGCAATCTAACAATCCTCTCAAGCAGTTATTTCTAAATATGCCAAAGTTAGAGTTTTACAAATCAATATCGAAAGTAAGTTTGCCAAATTTAATATCTCACGCCCAGAAAATCAGTGCTGTGTTTGCTTCACCTTATTTTTACATGTGAACAAGTGTTTTCAACTATGAACCTTACAAAGAATTATTTCAGAAGTAGACTGACAGATGAGCATTTGTGATTCCTTATAGTGAGGTTCTCACTTCGAACCTCACTATAAGGAACTTTTAAAAATGAAATCTCAATTTCATTCTGCTCATTAACATATTTAAATTGTAATATTTGTATATTGTTTTTAAAATTTTAGCAAAATTTTTCTTGGCCCACCAAACTTTTTTTTTTCAATTTTTGGCCCGCGACCGAAAAAGGTTTGGAGACCCCTGATTTAGAGCCTCAGAGTTCTTAAATTATCTTCTCTCAGATTTAAATTGGATGACCAAAACAGAAAAATAATAATGTTCAGAAAAGCGAAGTTTAACCCTCCCCCTTTGTACAAATTCTTACTTAACTTGCAACAAAAAATTCCTTACTTTCATTAATGATTTACTTTAAAAAAACAGAAGATTAATAAATGTTTACGGATTATGGTACCTTACATAAAATACCATATATGGAAAATTTTACAACAGTTTAACACAAATTAGTGATGCTTTAATGATTTGTGTTTATTTTTACAATGGTTGAATTGTTGCAAACTGAGTGGGAATTAAATAAATAAGATTTCGTAAAATTATTTGAAATTTATTTTAAGAAACCCAAAAAGAATAAATACTTTGCCGGACTGCAGTTTGAAAGGTAAAATAAAGGGAAAAGGAGAAACAAAAAAATTTGAAATTAACGATGTCTTCTATGAAAAATTTCTTTTAACTAAAATCTTCACATAAATATATTTTAAAGCACTAAATTAATTCCAATGACTTTTTAAACTATATATTTTTGTTTGATATTTAAGATAATTATTACCGAATTTTCTCTAATGAACAATTTAAAAAATTTAGAATAGTTATTGTAGAGTTAAAATTTATTTTCTTTCAATGAAAGTCATGTGTATAAACAGAAAAAAAAATAGAAAGCCTAGATGTAATAAAATTATATTACCAATGCTAAAAATTATACACTCAAGTCCATAAATTAAGGATAATGAAGTTCAGGTAAAGAAAGAGACAAAAGCAAAACAAATTTGACTTATTTGTAAAGTCTATTTATTAAACAAAAGGTGAAGAGCAAAAAAGATGCAATATGTTTGACATAATAAATAAAAATTGCGATTTTTACTCCCTGGAGCAAATTTCAAAAAAGAAACTATTCACAAAAAACAGTATAACATGGTTAGTATGATGGTTAATATGGAGTATGTCTCCCGGACTATGCAATACAGGCCTTATGTACAGACCGATGTACAGGCCGCCTAGGCATGCTTAGTATCAAATTATCAATCTGATCTTGGGGAATATTACACCACTCATCAAGCAATGCCCTCCGAAGTTCCGGTTGACAGGTGGGAGGGGGGTTGACGGGCTGCAATTCGTCGGCCAAGCATATCCCACACATGCTCTATTGGATTCAAGTCCGGTGAGTATGCTGGCCAATTTATACAGGTGATATCCTCCAATTGAAGGCATTCGTCTACAATGTTTGAACGGTGAGGACGGGCATTGTCATCCATAAACAGAAATTCAGCACCCATGGCGCCCCGAAACAAACGTACATGTTGTTCCAGAATGACATCCCGATAGATGTGGCCTGCCATCGTTACACTCTGAACATGCAGGTCAGTTTTGGAACTAAGAATAATTCCTCCCCAAACGAGCCATCCTTCATTACCGTAACGGTGTCGTTCAATGGTGTTCTCTTGGTGGCAACGGGTACCTGGCGCTCTCCATAAGAAAGTCCGGCGAGAATCACTGCAAACTAAACCTGGACACGTCGGAAAACATCACACAAGACCACTGTTGCGGTGTCCACAATGCATGCTGTCTACTCCAGGTTAATCGCAGGTGACAGTGAGTTGCGGTAAGTGGAACACATCTGACAGCCCTACGAGCATATAGACCAATGTGCCCCAAGCGTCTGTACACGGTCTGCCTTGAAACTGTCGTACCGGTAGCTGAAGAGAGCTGACGAGAGTGGTCTGATGCTGTGCTCCGTCTGTTTCTTTTGGCAGTAACTGCTAAATACCGGTCCTCATTCGGCGTTGTAACTCGGAGGAGACCTGTGCTGTCATCTACTCACAACCATCATCTTGGAATCGTTGCCAATGCCTGGAGATGACACTCTGGGCGATTACAAGTTCCTCGGATACTTTCAGCTGGGTACGTTCACATTCCAGTCGTCCGATAATTCTACCACGTAAAAAATCATCCAGATGCTTTCTTTGTGCCATAACTATGCGGTTATTGCACTGAAAGGCTTTTAAAGCGCTTGTGAACAATTTTACTTCTTTGCCACCATTCCTTATATACCCCTCTCTTACACTCTCGTCATTGTGACGTACTATCCGCGCCATCTGGTGGTTTCCTGTAATTTGCATATTCTTCTTCAAGATGTGTGGGATAATTCTACAGTTGAAATTTTTATTTTACAGTTTAATTTCTGTGTGATTCTAAATTATCCTTAATTTATGGACATGAGTGTATAAAATGCTATACATCATTTTAAAATTTTTGCATATGCTAAAAATTATCGATTAATTCAAAAATATTTCAGCGTGTTTCAAGGTAATTGATAAATATGTCAACGTTTTACTATCAGCAAAATTCAATTTTTGTAAAAAAGAGGGAGGAAGTTATAAAATGGCATGATGCTTGTTTTTTTTTTATTTTTATTTTTTTTTAGACTATCTTGAACGTTTTGTGACAGTTTCCTAAATAAATTTCTTAGTTTATTTTCATTTAACAAAAAGTTATTTCAAAATATGAATTATTTATTAATTAATAGATATAGTAGGATTGAACATATTTTTAATAACATTATATAGTAAAACTATTAAGATTATGCATGAATTTTGTACGCTTATATTAAAAAAAATATTATAACGAATGCAAATATATCCTAAAGCACTGCACCTTAGTTAAATACGTTAATTATTAAAGCATGAATTTTATTTTTTATGGCTGGTTTATTTTCTACTTAATCTTGTTATAATTTTTTATTTATTTGTCTGAAATATATTCTGTCTGAACTATAAATATAAGTTAAATAGAGAATTATTTTTAAATATATCAAGCGTCTAGACAGCCAAAAAGACTAATTGTTTTAAACTGTCAAATAACATAATTTAACAAAAAAATTAAAATTCTTAGATAAATTTTCTTTGAAAAATAAAGATATCTTAACAGAATTTTATTGTGTTTAAAAGTAATACTTTTTATAAAGCGTTCAATAAAATGTTCTGAAATAAGTATATTTCTGCAAAACAGATAAATAATGGACTTTAGGCTACTCAAATATTTAAATAGTAATACGTATTTCTTTTACAAAAAGAGTTATTCTTAGTAAATCGCATTTTAAAAAAAAGTTTTTAACTATGCAAAAGAACTCAACACATATTTATAATAAAATTTTATTTAAATATTCTAATTGATTTAATTTTTATATCAACTATTTAAAGAAACGAATTTGGAAATTATGAGCATCAACTTTCCATTACCACATGAAACTAATCAAAAAAGAATTTGCCTCAAATTTGTTTCAGAATTATTTTAGGCCAGCAAATTTTCTTTTTATTAAATATATTTTAGACAGAATTTAATTGTGTTTAGAATTACTAATTTCTTATAAAGTGTTCAGTAAAATGTTGAGAAATAAGTGTATTTTAAGGAAATTAAAATAAATAAACACTTTTCTTACAGAACTGACAAAAAGGTCCTTTAATCCACTCTGATATTTAAAATTTAATAAGTATTTCTTTTACAAAAAAGTGTATACTTAGAAAATTATTTTAAAGAAAGGTTTCAAACTATGAAAAAGAAATAACAAATTTACAATAAAATTGTATTTAAATATTTCAATTAATTTATTTTTTATATCAACTATTTTTTAAAAAATATATAAAAAATATATAAATTATGCCATATATATCATTATATATCATTTTTCCATGACCACTTATATGAAACAAATTGTAAAAAAAAAAAGTGTTCAATTTGGTTTGAGTATTATTTTAGGCCAAAAATATTTTCTTTTACAAGAATCTCTTTGCAAGTAAAACGATTGAAAAATACTGAAAAATTGATCCAAATGTATTCTGATTTAACTCTTGAATCTTTACATGCCTTATGTAAGTCAATTCATCATCAGCATTTTCCATACTGCCTTGATAGGAACCAAAAAATATCTACCCATCAAAATATTTCCATGAAAGACTAGGGCTTTTCTTTAAATTTATTCAGTGCACCCTTATAACAATCACGTATACTCTTCTCCTCTTGCGATGAAAAAAAAATAAAATAAAATCATGAGTTATCGATCAAAGTTGACCTGAATATTCTTTATAGGTGAAATACAATCTCGAGGGACATATATTGCGGAAGGAAAGAGGAGGGCAAGGAATAGATCTCATCACAAATTTATAATAAAATTTTATTTAAATATTTCAATTAATTTATTTTATGTCCTTTAAAAAATATTGAAAATATGTAAATTAGGCTTATCAACTTTCCATTACCCCATACAACTCATTAAAAAAGAATTTGGAGCAATTCTTTTTGAGAATTGTTTTAGGCCACAAAAATATTTTCTTTTTATTAAAGATATTTTAGGCAGAATTTAATTATGTTTAGAATTAATACTTTTTTTTATAAAGTTTTCAATAAAACGGTGAAAAATAAGTTTTTTTTAAGGAAATTAAAACAAATAAATTTCTTACAGAACTGACAAAAAGGTGCTTTAGTCCACTGAAATATTTAAATTTTAATAAGTATTTCTTTTACAAAAAAGGTATACTTAGAAAATTCCATTAAACAATTTTTAAATTGTGCAAAAGAACTTAACACAAATTTACAACAAAATGTTATTAATCATTTAATTTATTTTTTATAATATATAAATATATAAAATATTAAAAAATTTTACAATCTTTCCATTACCACCTATATGAAAGTGAAAATGATTTTGCCGCAATTTAGGCGAAAATGTTTTCTTTCACAGAAATCTTTTTCCAAGTAAAATGATTGCAAAATACTGCAAAATTTATACAAATGTATTCTGATTTAACTCTTGAATTTTTACATACCTTATGTAAGCCACTTTATCAATAGCATTTTCCAAATTGCCTTGATAACTGACTGCCTGATCTACCCGGACCTGGGCTTTTCTTTAAATTTATTCAATACACCCTTATAACAATCACGTATACTCTTCTCTTTTTTCACTCATCTTGAGAAAGAAAAATAAAATAAAAAAATAAATAAAATCATGAGTTATCGATCAAAGTTGACCTGAATATTCTTTATAGGTGAAATGCAATCTCGAGGGAGATATATTGGAGGGGGAAGGAATGTTGACTTGCACCTCGAAAGAATGTTGATTTTCAAACTTTAGTACTTCTTCCATATAAGTATGCGATTCATGGACCAACATTAAAACTTAAATCATTTTCAATCTAAGGCTGGATAATCAAAGTTTAAATTTTAATTTCTGGTGGATTTTAGTACTGCCTAACAAATATTTAACTCCACTAAATTGAGTACGGAGCACTATATTAGTGAGTTTTATAGGAAAATTTGGTATGGCTATGAATATTTCTTGGGTGACATTCAGCTATAAATCAAAACTTTGAAAAGTTTAAGTGATGTAATATGTTGAATAATTATCATATTCATAACGTCTATATATCAATCATTGCTCCTGAATCTTAATATTTATGGAAATAATTAATTAAATAATTTTGGGTTCAAAATATGCTAGAATCAAATTAATTTTTATTCAAAAGTTCATCAATACAATTATTTTTTCATAAATTCAAAAATTTCATAAAATATGGAAATTAAATGTTTGAAAATTTAATAAAAACGTAAATTATTTTCTTGTTTTATATATTAATTTCGTTTTATATGTAATAATATTTTTTAATTATGTATGTTGAATAATTATCATATTCATGACGTTCATATATCAATCGTTGCTGTTGTACTTCAATATTTATAAAAATAATTATTTTTAATAAGAGAGTTCCTTTTACAGAAGCGTTTCTTAGAAAATCACATTTATAAGAAAGGTTTTAAACTATGCAAAAGAACTCGCCACAGATTTACAATAGAATCTTTTTAAATGTTTCAATTAATTTATATTTTATGCCAGTTATATTTTCAAAAAAATTTAGAAAATATGTATATTATGTATCCCACATTTCCATTACCACCTATAAGAAACTAATTGTAAAAAAAAATTTGCCGCAATTTGGTTTGAGAATTATTGACCAAAAATATCTACCCATCAAAATATTCCCTTGAAAGACCAAGTCTTTCTTTAAATTTATTCAATACACCCTTATAACAACCACGTATACTCTTCTATTCTTTCACTCATCTTGCGATGAAAAAAAAAATAAATAAAATCATGAGTTATCGATCAAAGTTGACCTGAATATTCTTTATAGTTGAAACGCAATCTCGTGGGAGATATATTGGAGGGGGAAGGAATGTTGACTTGCACCTCGAAAGAATGTTGATTTTCAAACTTTAGTACTCCTTCCATATAAGTATGCGATTCATGGACCAACTTTAAAACATAAATCATTTTCAATCTATAGTAGGATAATCAAAGTTTAAATTTTAATTTATGGGGCCTAACAAATATTTAACTCCACTAAATTGTGTAAGGACCAGTGTATTAGTGAGTTTTATAGGAAAATTTGGTATGGCTATGAAAACTTGTATTGAATGAATTGGCTATGAAGTTGACTTTCAGCCATAAATCAAAACTTTGAAAAATACAGTAAATATTTACTATCTCATTTAGTGATGAATAACTATTATATTCATAACGTTTATATATCAATTGTTGCTGTTGTACCTCAATATTTATAAAAATAATTATTTTTAATAATTTTGGTATTAAAACATGCTTGAATGAAATTTACTTTTATTCAAAAGATAAGCCATGAGTAAAATGATTTTTTTTCATAAAATTCCCATCAAAATATTTTCAAGAAAGACCTGGGCTTTTCTTTAAATTTATTCAATACACCCTTATAACAATCACGTATATTTTTCCTCTCTACTTTCCTCAACTATTCTAATAGCTAAACTCTAAACACAATTAGAAACTCTTATTGTTATTCATCGTTTTCAAAACTTATTTTAACATGACATACTTTACATTTTCTAACAATCTATCAGAAAGATTAACTTTTTATAATAGAAAACTGGGTTTGTATTTCAGAGTTTTAATAACAAATAACATAATTAAAAAATAAATAAGAAGAAGCAACCTTTTATTTCAAAAACTTAATTTTTCCAAACAAAATTGTAGGGAATAAAAAATGTAACCATGCTTCTTCCTACACACTGACAGGAGCTGCCACTCCCCCTCGTGACGTTCAGGAGAAATGGTCAGGTGTCTTACAGACTCTCATCAGGAGAGGAAGTATATTTCGCGCACCTTGCGCGTAGGCGAGATTTCGGATTTTCGGCTTAAAAGTGGAGTTCTTCCGCGAATATATAATTACCTGCCTTTAAATGAGTTAAATATTGTATGTCTCTAATTGTAAGCGTTTGGCGTTAGTGCGTGTGGGAATAAAGTTGTGAATTCTCCAATCTTTACCTTAAGTATTTCAGCCTAATCCACACTCGATTACATTGTGGTTATCAAACCTGCACACTACAATCTGGCTCCCAACGTGGGGCTCATCCGTACCCACACTACTACAAAAGCATATAAACTAGAATAGAAAATAACAATAAATAATCAATAACAACTTGAATGTTTTTTATGGTATTTGAATTACAAATTCATTTAACAGCAGATATAATATTAGAAAGCTAGATTATTATATATGGGGGAGAGTTGAGTGGATCTTGATATTTTGATTTTTCTGTACTATAGCATAAAAGTTGCTATTTTAGATAAAGTAAGTTTTGCTAAGTTAACATATTTATATGAAACTCTGCATCTGTTTATAGCTAAATTGATATTTTCAACTCGGATACTACCGTACTATTTTTCAGTAGAGTTCCGAATTTCATACCTTTTTATACATTATTTATGCGATCTGATGGCTAGTTGGCTAGAGCTTTGGCCATTGGTACCATAGACATCAAGTACTCTGGCAGTGATATGTTTGTTTGCTAGTGGTTCGAAATCCACATTAAACTGCATGTACGGTATAATTAGCCTAAAATGTGTACAAAATGACCGTAGAGCGACAAGCCAAACAAAACAAAACCATATAACATTTATTGACCTCATATGGAACAGCAATGCTCACCTAAAAGCTTTGGACAGCATCTGTCTACACAATATTTTGAAAAATGATTAAAAGTAATAAAACATCAAGTGTATCGTCAATATTTGTTTAAAATCAATTTCTTTTGTTCTTTAAATATGCCAATTAAATTTTTTATAGCTTTGAAAAATAACAATTTATTCATTTAATTGATTCTTGCCCTTGGTGCAATGATGCAGTATAAAACAATTCAGATTTTCTATGAGATCTGCTGTATTAGATCAACTTTTGGCACGCTAACTTATACTTAACGTAGAAAATTGTAATTTTTTACTACACGTTAATCTTTACATTTACGGAAACAAGTAGTTTTCGCTGATTATATGGACACCACAACTTAATGCTACACTGTTCGTATACAGATGTCTACTTAGAAGGCTATTGTTCTTAAAAATTAGCTTTTTTTTTGTTGAAAGAATAGTCTAGTTCAGAGTTTTCTTAACTGATTTTGAAAGTATAGGGAGAGATGCGTGCCAAAGACCATTAAATCGAACGGTTTTCTCTGATAATCTTAAGAAAAGAAGATAATGTAAATCAGTTATGTCTAAAACATTAATTTTTTTTTTGTGGTAATATGCTGTTACATGTAAGTTTACATAATCTATTCTAACAGTTATGTTTTAAAATATTGTGTTATTTAGTAAATATTGATTTATTTAGTCCTGATTTAACAATCAAGACTAAATAAAATCGACCAATAGATGATGAAGGGAGGGCATTGCCTCCCTGGAAGACTTTTATAAGTCTTTGTCTCTTGTAAAATTCCTGAAAAATAGTTTAAGAGTCAATGCGGGACACTTATACATACTGTTTAAATCGTCATCAAGAGTCTTTGTTTTAGAAAGAAGTGACTAATAACGGAAGCTTTTACAGGATTCTGACCTCTATTTTATCCAGCGCACAATACTATTAGGGCATGAGTGGGGCCTTTTTAATGGTTTAAGCACTTTTTATTCTAATCGGCTACTTCTCGATCTTTAAAATTACTCCCAATATTTTTAAAAAAGTTTTGAAAAGATAATAAGAATTATGTTTTATCACATTTCTAATGAAATTTTTAGCACAATTAATTATTTATTTTCAATATGACACTCAGATAAACTTCCTTGCATTTTTCGATGCTGGATTCATGCACGCATGGCACTTAAATACAATTGGTGTAATTTAAAAGAAGTCTATGCAATGATTTCTAAGTTGATTTTCGTCATTGCTTTTGATGTTTTTTTGTTCTTCGAAATTCTTGGAAAGAATTAAAATAATTAATAAAGATAAGCTGATTCATATGTTACAACATTATTAATAGTATTGTTTATTTGGTTTACAATATGAAAAAAACTCAGATAAAAATTGATGCATTTTTGAGACGCCAGTGATACATTTATGGCCCTTAATTCAATTCTTGGATTTAAAATTAAATTGTTGTATTGGTTTCTAAATGAAAAGATTATTTAGAATAATAATTAATAATTTCAAAATTTTTAATCTAAAACACATTTTAATTTGTACTATTTATTATAAATATGTAGCTACCATTCAAATTATGCTACATATCATACTAAAATATACGGTTTAAAACAAAAAGTGTAAAAGTAAAATAATTCAAATTACTAAAACTCTATATATCATAAATATTTGTTTCTGAAAAGATATCATATCGTTAGCTTTTATTTAGCCTTAATATTCAACTATTAAATACATAATTTTAAATATATAAAATGTAACTATGCTTCTTTCTACATATTGGCAATAGCGTGGCTTTTAGGAGAAATGACGATTAAGCCTCGAGACTCTCACCGGAGTGGAAGTATAGTGCAAAAGCGAAGAAGTTGCATTTTTGTTGAGAAACTCTTAGTTTATAGTCTCTCATCTCGACAGAAAATATATTTCATCCTATAACTTCAACTATATGCGCATACCGGCGCATTAGTTGACCTGCACACACTGATATGGAGAGCAAGTATATTTTGAGCACCTTGCGCGTTGCCGAGTTTCGGGTGTTCGGCTTACAAGCGGAATTCTTCTACGAATCTGTAATTAACTATATTTAAATATGTTAAATATTGTATTCTCTAATTGTACGTGTGCGGTGTTTGTGCATGTGTAAATAAAGCTAATGAGTTCTCATATCTCAGCCTCAGATATCTCAACCCTGTTACATCTGGTTGCCCAATCTGGACACTACAAAATATAAATTTAAATTGTTGAATTTAAGCAAAATGCATTTACTCTAAAATACACAATTTAAGAAAAAAAAAACAACTAAATCCTAGATGTTTTATTTCATTTTCTATGAAATTTCGATATACCGCAAGCTAGATTAGTATTTTAATAAGAAATCTTTGAAATTAATGATTTGATGCATCCTCTCAGTCATTGCAAAATCCATAAACGCCAACAAAAGCCTATTACTACACTTTGAAATGCTAAACTGTGCAATTATCCTTTATTCTGTCCATTGAAATTGTGCTCCGTGGCAGGCGCTTTATGGATGACGGGAAAGGATGTTAAGTGATGGATTTGGTGAATTGATTAAGCAAGAAAGGAATTTTATACTGCTGGTTGATGCTTGAAGTTCTTAAGGATAGACAACAATATATTAGAGACAATTTCTTTATATTGTGCAGAGGGTAATTTAAAGAAGTATTTTGTTTTTATAAAAATTACAGTACCCCATTTGCGGATCATTAGCGTTTGAGAATAATAAGATACTAAATGTTGCAGATATTAATTAAAGTCCTCAATTAAGTTAATTGAGGACTGTAACTAATCTAGTATTCCGGAAACTATTTTCATTCGTGAAAAGTAAATATTATTGCTCATTACTAATCTGCTGATTACCGTCTCATTTTCTGATAATTTCTTTTAGGTTCACATTTTTTTTAACTATATATAGTTAACTTTTAATTTTATTATTCAATATACCATTATAGGAAAAAAATTGAATAATTTGTCTGGACATAACATATTAAAGAAACCTTTTTTAAATTCCTACTTTAAGTTCACACTCTCCCTATATATATCTTGTTCAAATGTTCAATCGTTAATAACATACTTTTTATTTATCCACACAAGTTCAAATACATTTTTTGAACATGTAGTGGATGACACTTGATGTTAATACAGTGTTTTCAAATAATAATTCATTAATTAATATTTGAAACTTTAATTTTACTTTAAATTAATTTCCGAAATATTATATATATATATATATATATATATATATATATATATATATAAATATTATTCATTATGAGTTATTTAATATTCTTGAAATCAACTATAAAATTAGAGGAAGCATTATCGATATTTGAAACTAATGTTTAATCATTAAAGATCTGTTAACTGAGGACTGTAACTAATCTGCTATTCCGGAAAACTTTTTTTTCATTCGTGAAGAGTAAATATTATTGCTCATTACTGATCTGCTGATTATTGCCTCATTTTCTGATAATTCCTTTTTGGTTCAAATTTTTTGAACTATATACAGTTAAATTTTAATTTTATTATTCATTATACCATTACTTAAAAAAATAATAAATTGTCTGGGCATAACATAAAATTATTTAAGTCATAATACATGAGTTATTTAATATTCTTGAAGTTAACTATAAAATTAAAAGAATAATTATGAATATTTAAAACTAATGATTAATAAAATTAAAAATCTCACGAAATATCTTTTTAGGATAGAAAATTCTGAACGAAATGTTTAAAAATTTTTATTCATTTAGAAATTACACTCAGTTTTATAATTTATTCAACAATTTAATAATTTTAATAAGTTTATAATTTATACATCAATTCATAAATATGCAGTCTTAGCATTGAAAAAAGTAAATTAAAGATATATTTTAACTTTCTAAGAATTGAAAAATCTCGAATTCTCATTTTCACAAAACGTGACACTTTCCAATGTGTTAGGTCAATACGATCTATCTTTAAAGGATGATGTATGTCAATTCTACGATCAATTTTAGATATTTAGTTGTATTATGTTATTAAAAATTTTTTGTTAGCTTCACATAAAATTAAATGATTATGTATGTCTCACTTAAAATATTATTGCTTATTACTGTGGTTTAAATGTTACTGGAAATTCAGGGCATTTAGATATTTAGTTGTATTATGTTATTACAAATTTTTTTTGTTAACTTCACATAAAATTAAAGGATTATGTATGTCTCACTTAAAATATTATTGCTTATTACTGTGGTTTAAATGTTATTCTAAATTCAGGGCATTTAGATATTTAGTTGTATTATGTTATTACAAATTTTTTTGTTAGCTTCACATAAAATCTATTTTTATTTTGTTTAGTATATTATTTTACATCAAATGAATGTTTTTCATTTAAACATTTTTATAAAAGTGTTAAAAATTATTCTTTAAACTAATAATAAAAATATTATCAACTTTAAAATAATATATTCGTTATTTAAGAATCTTTTCGTATGTCTATTTGCATATAATTATGGAAGCAAACACATAGCTATGGAAATAATCCAGCAAAAACTTTCAACATTATGTATAATTCATAATTTATAAACCATTTTCAAGAACAGACGAAAGACTAGTAAAGAAGCATTTTGGAATAAAATAGACTTATTATATAGGTCTATTTTATTCCAAAATGCATCTTTACTAGTAATTATTTAAAATATTTCATCAGTGAATTGTGTTTTCATAATCCTATTTAGTAATCTAGTTAATTTAAAATACCAGACAGTTTATATAACTCTGCAGGTCATTCTAATGAATATTGGTTATTCAATAATTTAATAAGGAAATATGTTGATAGAATTCAAGCTTCAGTGCGATGAATCCAATATTCCTCATAACTAACAATATACAGCGTATAAAAATGTATTTAATATCAACTAAAGAGTACAGGATATTTAAATTATAAATTTTAATATCAATTCTTCTACAATGTTTATTTCCAATGGCAAGGCAAGTACAAGAATAATAATAATAGTAATAATAACAAAAATAATAAGGGAGAAAATACAAAAGAATAAATGTCCAGAAAATGCACAGAAGACCGAAGTCATTGACTTAAGAGTTCTCTCGCACGCCAGTAAAGCGCTGTCTCCGAGTCGCCGTCAAGTACCGCATATAGTTGGAGGTCGTCTCTCTTCATTGGGTCTGTTGAACCACATAGGGGGCAGCCAGGATTCGAAAATATTTTAATGCGATGGAGATGTTCTGCTAGACAGTCATGGCCAGTCAGAAGTCGGAACTGGGCGACAGCATGTTGTCGCGGATTGCTGGGTATTGCTAAAAGATCTTCAGCTCTCCAACGCTTTGACTTGATCTCATCACGAATTTGTAGCTTGTGGTTTTTAGTCATTATTTGTTTGATATAAAGTTTTATAGAATGGAGGGACAGTGACGAGGATCTCGTTTGAAGTAGTTTTGAGCCTCTTTTTGCTAGACAATCTGCTTGTTCGTTCCCGAAAATGCCACAGTGACTTCTTCTACAATGTAATGTGCATAACTTGTAACGAATTAATATAGCATCATTTTAATATAATGATATCCATAATGTTGCTAAAAAGATTATAAAAAAATATTAATTTTATATAATACCAAAGTTTTAAAAATATAATTTAAATCATAATTATTTATATTTATATTTATTTGTTTATTTTACAAATTTGAAATTTACACTTTGAGATACGATCATGATAATACACTCAAGTATGGTAAAAAAAAATATCCCCTTTTTGAATTAAAAAATGTTGCAAAATAAATTTAAATTTAATTTTTTTTTCACATCCAACCAATTTTTTTCATTTAAACATTTTTATAAAAATGTTAAAAATTATTTTTTAGTTTAATAATGAAAATATTATCAACCATAAAATAATATATTCGTTATTAAAAAATATTTTGATATGCTTATTTGCACGTAGATATGGAAACACAAGCATATAGACAGATGATTACAAGTACATTGCTATGAAAATAATTCAGCAAAAACTTTCAACATTATGTATAATTCATAATTTAAAAACTATTTTCAAGAGCAGACGAAAGATTAGTAAAGATGCATTTTGCAATAAAATAGGCATATTATATAGGTCTATTTTATTTTAAAATGCATCTTTACTAGTAATTATTTAAAATATTTCATCAGTGAATAGTCCTTCCATAATCCCCTTTCGCAATCTAGTTAATTTAACATTGCAGACAGTTTATATAGATTTACATGTCATTCTAATGAATATTGGTTATTCAATAATTTAGTAAGGAAATATTCTAATAGAATTCAAACTTCAGCGACGAATACAATATACCTCATAAATAATAATATACATCGTTTAGAAGTGTATTTAATAACAACTAAAGAGTAGTGGATATTGAAATCATAAATTTTAATATCAACTCTTCTAGAATGTATTATGCATACTTTTGTAACGAATTAATGTAACATTATTTTAATATATTAATATCCATAATGTTGGTTAGAAAATTCTAAGAAAGTAATAATTTTATATTATGTTATACCAAAGTTTTAAAAATAGTATTTAAATAATTATTTTTATTTTTATTTACATATTTTGTAAATTTGAAATTTACATTGGGGGATACGATCGTAATAATAAACTCAAGTATGGGTAAAAAAAAACCCTGTTTGAATACAATAAAATGTTGCAAAAAAAATTTAAATTTTGTTTTCTTATTTTTTTCACATCCAACCAATTGTTTTCATTTAAACATTTATATAAAAGCGTTAAAAATATTTTTCAGGCTAATAATGAAAATATTATCAACTATAAAATAATATATTCGTTATTAAAGAATATTTTTATATTCTTATTTGCACGTAGTTATGGAAACACATACATATAGACATATGATTACAAGTACACTGCTATGGAAATAATTCAGCTAAAACTTTCAACATTATGTATAATTCATAATTTAAAAACTATTTTCAAGAGCAGACGAAATATTAGTAAAGATGCATTTTGGAATAAAATAGACATATTATAGAGGTCTATTTTATTTCAAAATGCATCTTTACTAGTAATTATTTAAAATATTTCATCAATGAATAGTCCTTTCATAAACCCCTTTCGCAATCTAGTTAATTTAACATACCAGACAGTTTATATAGTTTTGCATGTCATTCTAATGAATTTTGGTTATTCTATAATATAGTAAGGAAATATTCGAATAGAATTCAAGATTCAGCGATGAATACAATATACCTCATAAATAATAATATACATCGTTTAAAAATGTATTTAGTATCAACTAAAGAGTAGTGGATATTGAAATCATAAATTTTAATATCAATTCTTCTAGAATGTATTATGCATATTTTGTAACAAATTAATGTAACATTATTTTAATATATTAATATCCATAATGTTGGTTAGAAAATTCTAAGAAAGTAATAATTTTATATTATGTTATACCAAAGTTTTAAAAATATTATTTAAATAATTATTTTTATTTTTATTTACATATTTTGTAAATTTGAAATTTACATTGTGAGATACGGTCGTAATAATAAAGTCAATTATGGGTAAAAAAATATACCCTGTTTGAATACAATAAAATGTTGAAAAAAAATTTAAATTTTGTTTTTTTATTTTTTTCACATCCAACCAATTTTTTTTCATTTAAACATTTATATAAAAGCGTTAAAAATATTTTTCAGGCTAATAATGAAAATATTATCAACTATAAAATAATATATTCTTTATTAAAGAATATTTTTTATATGCTTACTAAACAAGCTAATAGCTATGGTAATAAAAAAAAACTTTCAACTTTATGTATAATTCATAATTTATAAATTATTGTCAAGAACAGACGAAATAGCAGTAAAGAAAGCATTTTGGAATAAAACAGACTTATTATATAGGTCTATTTTATTCCAAAATGCATCTTTACTAGTAATTATTTAAAATATTACGTCAATGAATAGTCCTTTCGTAATCCCCTTTCGCAATATAGTTAATTTAGCATTGTATATAGTTTATATAGCTTTGCATGTCATCTAATGAATATTGGTTATTCAATAATTTAGTAATGAAATATTCTAATCGAATTCAAGCTTCAGCGACAAATACAATATACCTCATAAATAATAATATACATCGTTTAAAAATGTATTTGATATCAACTAAAGAGTAGTAGATTTTGAAATCATAAATTTTAATATAAATTTTTCTACAATGCATAATTTGGTAATGAATTAATATAACATTAGTTTTATATAATGATATCTATAATGTTGTTAAAAAAAATCTAAGAAAATATAAATTTCATATTAAGCTATTCAAAGTGTTAAAAATATCATTTAAATCCTAATTTTTATTTTTATTTTGCAAATTTGAAATTTACACTGTGAGATATGTGCATGGTAACACGCTCAAGTATGGGTAAAAAATAAACATACTTAGTTTGGAAAAAAAGTTGCAAAATAAATTTAATGTTGCGTTGCAAAAGGTGGCAAAAAATTAAAATGCTCTTAAAGCTAAATTTATTTTTTATGTCTATGCTGATGTTGTTAATCTAGTTGTATGTAAGTAATAACGCTCAGGTTTGAGGGAAAAATTGAAAATTCAGACCAAAGGATCCTTTAAAAATTTTTGAAACTTTAATTGATATTCAATATTCCCTTTCGAAGCCCAAATTTGTGATATTGGTATATCACTTGAAAACACTTATCATTTACAAATATTCATAACATGCTGTATATGAATTGAAAAAAAAAAGTCAACTATCCTACTCATCAAATTAAAAAAATTATAAAGAATCTTTTTGGTCAGAATTTTTTTTGTATTCCATGGAATGCAATGATTACTATATCGCTAAGCATTATCATTCACAAACATAATAACATGCTGTGTATGAATTAATGAAAAAAGTTCCCTATCTTACTCATCAAATAAAAAAAATTATAAATAATCTTTTTGGTCAGAATTTTTCTTTGTATTCCATGGAACACAATGATTGCTATATCTCTTTAAAGCACTTATCACTCCCAAATATCATAACGTGCTGTATATGAATTGATTAAAAAGTCCACTATTCTACTCATCAAATAAAAAAATTGTAAAGAATCTTTTTAGTCAGAATTTTTCTTTATATTCCATGGAATGCTTGGAATGCAATGATTGCTATATCGTTTTAAAATACTGTTATCCTTCACAAATATGTGTAACATGCTGTATATGAATTGATAAAAAAAGTCCACTATTCTAATCATCAAATAAAAAAATTATAAGGAGTATTTTTATTCAGAATTTTTGTTTATACTATTGCATGGAATGCAATTAATTCATTAAAACATCAATAAGGTATATCTTTAAAGAATAATGTATGCCTTATTTCCTACTCATTCTCAGATGCTAAAAGGAATGGTAAAAGTACAACTTTATTTTAAAATTAATTTCCTAACATAAAATATTTTTAGTATTGGTAAATTTTATTAAAAAAATTTAGTTGCAAAAATAAATGTTTGATATGTCTGTTGATATATGTTTTATTAACTAGTAATAAAATCAATAGTATCAATTGGCTAGATAAAGTAATTATTATTTTCCAAGTGTATATAATACTCCAAGTTTAAGTCCGTTATTTATAAGTTCACTATCCTACTCATCAAATAAAAAAAATATATAAAGAACCTTTTTGGTCAGAATTTTGCTTTATATTCCATGGAATGCAATGAATTTATTTTATACATAATTTTTCAAAACTCACAAATGAAGATAATGATACAGTAACAAATTAGGAAAGCTTCTCATATTTTAGAGGAAACTTTAACCTACGCCTCTTACAGAAGAAATATAATTTACCTGAGACAAACACCTCTTTAACGACATTTAAAAACACGTGTTCTAAACTATCCTCGTAAAATAAGCTGTGCTTAGCAACAACCAACTCCTCCTTGTAATAAGCAGATCCTCATAACAGAGTAAGATATGAAGCCTTTAATTGTAAAAGCTACGCCCTAGGCCATCAAAGCTTTCCTAGTCTCCTGATTACACGTTGGGCATTTCGTGAAGATAAATCAAAAGATAGGTTGTGTTTATGTTCCCAAAGGCACATTATGGCCATTTCTATGCTTCTGTAGATAAGAGATATTTTCTTATGGAAAGTGTATAGTTTTCTAATTCTCGTATGCTAAAAGGAAGGGTAAAATTACAACTTTATTTTTAAAAGAATTTTATAAACATTTTCACAAAACTTTGTAAAAAGGCTTTTAAAACATGACAGTATACATGACACATATGACAGTACTACAAATATGATACTGCGTTGCCTGGCTACAGAAAATAAAACATTTTTTTTACTAAACATTTTACTAAAAAAAATCTCTTTGCAAAATTGAATGTTTGATATGTCTGTTGATATTAAATGTTTTATTAAATAGGTTAAAATAATGTCTATTTGCTAAATTAAATAATTATTCTTTTCCAAGAAATCTCATTAATTTTGTTCACATTTTTAATCTGAAAGTATTTTTTTTTTAAATTATAATTGTGTTAGTTGTTATTATAAATTAAGAATTAATACAACCATGACAGTTAAAAATTTCTGCCTTTTATTTTATATCTCATCTAACTACGCTACGAGAGGGCGCCAGTTTTCTTTAGAACCTGCTGCCATCTATTTTTTTTACATTTATTTATTCTTCCAGATAGCACCAGTCATTTTTTAAGACTGTCACCATCTAATAGCGAAAATAACTAACAATAATTTTTGACTATGAAACAAATAAAGAAATTTTTAAAAAAATTCCATTTATATATATCTACATTAATTTTTTTTTAGTAAATACAAAAAGAGAGAAATACAAATTTCTTACGGTACATACTCATTTATGCATTCATTTTACTCAAAATACCATGTAAGAAACAAGCATGTTTATTGTATTTGTTGTAAACCAGCAAAATAATGTAAAGAAAAAATATTATATTTAAAGGGATTTAAATAAAAAAAAAATATTTTTTTAATAAGGCTTAGTTAATTAATTCAAATACATTTACTTATACGCCCTTAATATATATCAACTAATTTAATTTGATAATGAATTAAATCCATTATCCTCCAATTAAAGCAGGTTGATTTATAATTAATACATTATATCAATACTATCGATATATCATTATCGATAATCATTATATCGATATTATGTTTACCTATGCATTTATATTAGGTCAATTAGCTTGAAAAAAAAAACATCAAAACACTTTTAGCTATTTTTAGGAAAAATTTCATAAGTGATTTTATGGAAATATTTAAATAAAGCTTGTCTTGCATGAAAATATATTGAACTAAGTAAAAAACTTGGGAAAATAAATGAGAAATAAGGAAAATATAATTATAAGAAATAATTAAAAATAAGGGTAATTATTTATACATTATGCCACACTTTTGACAAAATTAAAATACATATTAAGTAATTTTATGACAGGTGATGTAACAATTTATATATAAAGCAATATTCATCAATACAATTTATATAATAAAAATTTATAATAAGATTTTTATATCATGCAATAAAACATAGTACATGATTTTCAGTCTGTGGAACTATAAAAAGAAAATCATCATTATGAATTTCCTTATTTTATGCTTTGATGGGAAAATTTTAAATTAAAAAATCTACGGTTTAATTAATTTCTTTTATTTTTAATAGGCTTTAAACTTATATATAATATATTAAATGTACAAAGGAAGGTTCTTTCTTTCCTCGAAGATTTCCTGAAAAATTATCATTTATTATTTTGAGATAAACCTAGAAAATCATTTATTAGATAATTTAAATGGAGAGTCTACTTTTTCTTTTAAACTATTACAGAACTTTAGTAGCTATATGCATTTTACTTTACAGGAAAAAATATAATTTATGTAAAATATCTAAAAGAAGCCCAAAGAAATTAATATTCATGTGCAAACAGATAAGAATTCGAAGAAAATTATTTATTTAATTTTATTGGTTTTAAAATAGATTCAAACATTTCAAATGTATTAAAAATTAAAGCATTTGCTTTAATTTTGTCACTATTCTACTATTAATTCCCGTGCCAAAAATTGATATATTAGGTATAGTTACGAAATTGAAAATAAACAGACTCTTACATTTTAATCGTAAAGTTATTTTAAAGAAAGACAAATACAAAAGTTAAGATTCCGACTGAGTTTCCTCACATCAACTAAAGAAAAATGAGGCAGACAGGAAAAAATAAGGTAGAAGAAGGTAAATTTCAAGATTTTATCACAGCATAAGATCTTACAACCATTGTGTTCCTAAACTGAAATTGTATGCATGAAATGCTGTGTTTTATATCTAAATATAAGAGTTTTCTATATTTCAAAAGATATTTGCTTACAATCAACAAAAAATGCATATGGCATGAAAAAAATAGGAGTGCTCTGTTTACTTTAGCGTTAGATACAATGGCATGTTTATGTTTACGAAAGATATTCGCTTGCATTATTTTTCCTCCTTTCTTTAAAAGAAAGAATTCTGTTTTCGCTTTGAATATTGTACAAATATTACAGATAGTGTTAAAAGGTTCGCTTAAATTTGCCGTCGAATTCTATTACTTAAAATTGAATGATATATTTTATGCATGTAAAGCCATTCTTATAGATAAATATTTTTTGTTCTTTTTATATGAAAAAGTATTAAACATGTGAATGGTGCTGTGTATTTAGAATTTAAATGCTATAAAAAATTTAACATGTAATCCATTTTTCTGAAGAATATAGGTAATTTTAGTGAATTATTTTATTTTCAAATTCCAAAGTGACTAAGAATTCTGTTGTTGTTGCGACTAATTTTCAGTGTCTGCAGCTTGGGACGGAAAACCCATGAGTAGTCTGCCCATGAATGAAGGGAAGGAGAACAGCTTCTCTTGTGATGGAACACTTGTAGGTAGAAGTCTGACTTGGCTCCAAGTTACTGAAGAATTAGGGCAATGCATTCTGGGAGTACTTTTAGGAGGGGACTGCGTATCGCAGTGAGTATCGTATGGGTGAAAAATCTAAATATTCCCACCAGTAGTCCGAATACTGTGACAAGATACTGAACATCAAAAACACCATCGAAACTCCTCGTTCTTTGAAAGCGTCTTGCCACTTGTCGTCTTGCAATTTACCACGGAACTACGATCCAGCCAGTTAATATATAGTATGTAAGTTGTAATAATTATCTTATTTCTAAAATAATTAAGATTAAAAATATCTTAAGTTATTAGTGCCGCTGAAGAAGGAGCGGCGGTACTTTCCGAAAGGACTTTTAGATGGAAATACTTTTTGCATATTGTATGGGAAAAAAACTCGGAAAACTCCCATCAGATAGTCCGATTAATCAAGCAGACGCTGAATACCACAAACGCCATCGAGTCTCATCGTTTTTTGAAACAGTGTCTACAACAAAGCCACCAACGGATTGAATTTCAGTCCTATTGCTCTCCATCGGCACACGTTACCACTGAGCTACGAGTCGGGCAATTAATAAGTAATATATAAGTTGTAATAATGAACTTAATTCTAAGATAATTCATCATCAGCATTGGCGCGTCAGCCCCATGGTGGCCAAGCTATCTGCTTACTAGGGACGATAGATATTTTCTTTTTATGAAATAGGGTTGACGGCCCTACGCATAATGCTCTACATCCCTATTAGACCTATTTTATCTATTTTTTAAGCAGTGGCTGCAACAATGTCTTGGGAGATTGAACCTCAGACCTCATGCTCACCAGCGGCGCACGTTGCCACGAGCCGGTATTTATTTGTAAATATAGTTTATTTCCGCTAAAATAATTTAAGCACAAGTTTAAATTTACAATTAATAACAGGTAAATGGCAAAAGCCTTTTATAGAAAATCGGTAACTACTTTTTAGTACTTTTATTTTTATCGGTGGCTACTCGGTATTGCATATTACCACTCAGCCATAAGTCGGGCTCTAAAATTTCTTACATGGATTTACTTAAAAATAATAATTTTTTGTATAATGTTAAATAATTACCATAGTCTGGATATTTGTTTCATGCATTTATAATTAGTTATGTTCTTTATAATTAATTATGATTATTTGTTATACTGTTCAAAGCAGTTGAATGCCATTTAGACATTAAATATTAAAAAATGTGCACTGTCTAAATCGTCCATTTCGTGAGAAAATTTTGAGATTGCTTTTAACAACATGATAACGATTTTTTGCGACATTTTTTGTAGCATCAGAATATTTACCTGTCGATTTTTGAGACACCAGAAAATAAGCTTACTCTTTTCAGATAAAAGTTGCTAATCTGTTGTAGTCTGAAGGAAATGATTAAGCAGTCAATTACCATTAACGGTTAAATTTTGCAAATCAGTTTGTAGTTAAATATGACATTTTCTGTAGTTACGATTTTAATTGTTTTAAATGGTTACAGATGCAAATTTGAATTCTGTGTTTAAAAAACACGTTTTTTTTAATTAAAAATTTATAAAAAAGTATTTAAGGAAACCAACAAATAATATAATTAAACCCGAAGAACATCCATTAAAATCATTTAATTGATTTTGTTGATGTCAAAACATAACACAAATTTTATAACTTCTTAAAAACCCTCAAAAAATTATAAAGTGTTTTTTTTTTACTAATGTATCTTTTAATTGATTAAAACTTTTTTTTTAAAATTTGTATAAATTCCAAATAATGTTGTGATACTATTTCAAAAAGAACTATAAGTAATTATTATTAACTATAAAAATATTTTACTTTTATTTACTCAGACTGTTAAACATAATTATATAATAATTAATTTTAAATAATTAATATTAAATGCATATGAATATTAAATATGAAATATATAAATATTGTATAGTATTAATATTACTATTATAAAATATTGTATGGTATTAATATTACTATTATAAAATATTACTGCGTTTTAATATTAAATATTTAATATTGTTTACTTTTGATAATAATAAAATTTGCTTGTTTTAGGATTTATTTATTTATGCATTTTATGATATTTTGCCTTTTTTTAATCAAGCAAATAATTTTTGCATAACTTTTTTAATCCAGCTAATAATTTAATTATTTAATTTATTTAATTAGTTCATAGAAATAAAATTTAAATGACAATCGAAACTTAATAAAATAAAATTTATAAGTATTACTATTTTTAAAATTAAACAAAGTAACTTATTAAAACATAGAATTTGTTTCTTTTCTTTTTTTTATATTCCTCATTAAATAAATAAAAGTTTAATACAAAAATCCTTTACAGACACATTAAAAAAACAAAAATTATCTTTCTTATTAGAAATATTCAAATAAATGTTTTAAAAATTAAAAAAAATGTATAAAATTAATAAATATAACACATAATTATTTCAAAAAAAATATTGAGGGATCTTTTTGATTTTTCAAAAACTCTATGAGTATTAAATTTCTTAAGAATAATTTGGAATAATCATACATGGAAAAGTTTTATTCATCAAATAATGATTTGTTGAAAAATTATTTTTATACTCAAAATCTTCTTCCAATTTTTTTTTCGTATAAAATCATTTATTTTCCACAATGGCATTGTGAATTCGTTCAAGTTTTTGATATTTTAAATTATTTTTAGGTTTTCTTGACTTTCGTTTTTATTACTAACTTTTATATCTGCAACATTTATATTTTATTTTAACCTTTATACTGACTTGCTTAAAGTAAATAAAAAGAGTTTTTATTAATGCCAACAATTTTAAATTTTTAAAATGCGAGATCATTTAAAAATTCTAAGAATATAAGGGCATAGATATTAATTAACCAAAAAAAAAAAAAAAAGGCTTTTAATACGGCAACTTTTGAAATAACCACTAATTTAAAAGATTCATTTCACAAAAATTAAAATTTTGTGCCTGCATTCTTTAAAATAGCTGATTATTAATGTTTAAAGTATTTGTTTTTAATAAGTATCTTTCGAAAAAAAATATTTTAGTTCTCAAGAAATTTTACAAGAAAACACAAATATTTTATTTTTAATTCATGAAAATGCGTAATTTCAAAACAGAAATAAATGAGCTTTTTGAAAAATATGATGCTTTTATGATTCCTTGAATTTATATATTTTTATATAAAATAATACAACTTTTTATTCTACCTCTGCGACAGTTCGGAAACTTTAAAGGATATGATGTTTTATTTGTGTAACATATCTTTATCATTTAATCATTATAATTGCGTTGCAATATTTAAAAAAAAAAAATACTTAATTGATTTGACTCGTGTAATAAATTTAAAACAACTTAAAAATCCATAATGTATACTTTTTTCACAAGTTCAAAGAATATATTTGTATGTGTGGTATTTGGCGAGTTTTCCGAAAATTTTGAAAAGGAATGTTTAGGAAATAGAAAAAACAGAATTCAGAACAGTTTTAAGGTTTTTTTTGTATTAATTTTCTGAATGTCAATCTTTTTCTAGGTAAAATATTTACAATTCGCGGTATTGAGAAATATATATTAAATTGATATAAATTTAAATTAATAACAAAATAACAATTAAATTATCAGTGCTACTCTATATTTATTTTTTCTTGACAATTAATTATAATTTTTATTTATTGAAATGTTTTGTTTTCTTTATCCATTATAAAGTGAAACGAACATTGCAGGCCCTATTTTAAAGAAAGGAATACTTGTTAAAATGAAATTCAAAGAATATCAAGCATTGCACGTTTTAATTTAAAAAAAGTAAAATAATCCATATATTTTCATAAGTAATAGCAATAAATAATATTTTGTGTAAGATAAAAATTTCATGTTATTATTTTTTATTTACAATAAAGAATATTCGTATTTATTTTAAATGAAATAGATTTAAAAAAACTCCACACAAATTAGCGTTATTTGTCAATAATAAGAATCAAATATTATTTCACTTTTTATGAGTCTATGTTTCGCTTTGAAGTTACGATTATTATAAACACAAATTTTTAACAATTTTAAGCAAAAAAATTCTGGATGTCTAAATATGCGTAAAATTTTTTAAAGCAGGTACAGAGAACTTAAATAAGCAGATTCTGCAGTGGAATGTATGTGCTGAAATGACACACGTAAGAAAGGACATAACAAGAAAGGACGACATGAACAGGCAAATGAGAAAGTGAACAGTGAACAAGTGAAATCAAAGAAGCAAAAAATGCAATGTTTAAAATTCGTATTTTAGGTACTCGAAAGAACGGCTGCCTACGCTATACTCCCTTCAATTTGATGAGAAATTCATTATCAAAATATCAGTCACTGATTAAGTTAATGTACGAATATTTGATATACATAAGATTCGTCAACGATTAAGAGATTCTGAGAAGCTTGAACTATGCAGTTGACGTATGTTATTTTGACCAATTATTTTATTTCGTTGAAAGTTTCTATTTTTTTAAACACTTTTTTCAAGCTTCATTACAATCATAAATAGTGTGAAATAAATCAACGCTTTATGCAATCTCTTTTAAAAGTTAACTGATGAAAATTGAATACTACAAAAATATTAACTAACGTACTCTTTTCAATTATAACATAATACACATTTGTTACAATAGTTACAAAAGAAGTGAACTTGCTTCGTATAAATTGTTTTAAAGAAGCACATACTACATGGATAAAAATAAACAGAAAAAAAAAAGCTTTATTGCTTTGCGTATTTTTCAAAAGAAATATTCACATTTATTTTTATGAAATAAAATTAAAATAAATTAGACTTATAGTAGAAAACAGTTTAACATATTTATTATATCTTACTTTTTACAATAAATAAACTGCTTTTCCCTGCAATTAAAAATCGTTTTGTTCTAAAAACCATTCTTGGACACGTAGCTAAAATGCATTATGCTTTTCCTTAAAGAATTATTTTGTCAAAAAGCCTTAACGCTAGCCTCTTTTCATGTAGTAAGCTATTTTCAAAACAAATTCTCAAAAGAACTGTTCAAATACAATGCCTGTCCTTTTTGTTATACAAGAGCGCGGATGGATTAATATTAGCCTTTTTATCGCCGCCAAACTTGATATTGTTTTTCTACACCAAAATTCAATTATCACGAAGAGTTTCAGTGCTAGTTTCTTGACATGGCAGCGGCCTTCGTCACCAAACTTCTAGATTAATTTTCTGTGAGGCCTATACTTACAACCTTTTTTCTTTTTAAAAAGTTAAAATATAAAATTTCACTCATGATTAGCTTCTACCACAAAAGCTCTTTTTCCATGAGAAATTTTCCACACAGGAAAGAGAATAATAATGAAAAAAAATTACAGGATACTCTTTTTCCCAGCAGCTTAAGCTTTAAGTGCAAACAGGTATATTCAGTAGTTTTCCCTACATGCTTTACATATTCTAGACTTGCCAGCTAACCCAATTTTGCCGAAGTTGCAAAAATAATCAATGTATGATGCTGCCTATGTAATTAGTTAACCTTGCGAATAACCTTTGCCTTGCTGCCTTTTTTTTCCTATCGTCTAATCACGTTAGGCTTCTGCAAAAATCAAAAGCGTAAAGAATAATACGTCAAAATGAAATTTTACCCTCGCGAGCATTTTTTTTTTTTGTTATTACTTTGCATAATCAATAACGAGGTCGTATTTAATGCCAAGCGTCAGAGATTGAAAGACAGCTATCTTGCCCCTTTTTCATTAATATTTTCAATTTCCCTTTTTCATTAATATTTTTTTTTCAAATAAGATAACCGGATGTTTCGAATATTTCCGGTTCGGAACAGAAGATTTTTATGTGTGCTTTATAAATTTTATTCTATTTCTTTCTTTCTTTCTTTCTTCTTTTTTTCATCCACCGGATTGTGGTTCTTTGAATTCTTTGCTTTTATCTGCGCAATTTTATTAGAAAATTGTGCTATTTCTGGAAATGGTAATATTTGTCAATAAATTATATTTCAGCAGTATTTGAATTTCTGATTTCCTTAAATAATATTTTAAAAGTATGCATTAATAATAATTATTTCATCTATTTGATGATTTTAGAATTATAAATTTATTTAATAGTATTAAATAAATACCATAAAGGAATTATAATATTACTCAAGTGAGAAGGAAATTTTTAACAATTATATAATTATTATTAATATAATAAAATATAAAGTGAAGAAGTTCAGGTATTTTTTTAAAATAAAATTTTAAAAGTGTACATTCAATAATAACTTTTTTTTAAATGTTGTTGTAATAAATACAACTTTTACTTTTTACAATTTTTTTTTAAAGTGAATCCGTGAAATTTGAATACAACAAAAATATTTACTAATGTATTGTTCTTAATTATAACATAATATACAATTATTACAAAACAAGTGAACTTGATTTGCATAATGTATTTTAAAGATTAATATATTTGTTATATGAATATCAATAAAATGAAAAAAACTTGCATTACTGCTTTGTGGTTTCTCAAAAACATTATTTCCATATTTAGATTTGTGACGAAAAATTAAAATAAATTATACTTATAGTAGGAAACAGTTTAACATATTTTTTATATCATGGTTTTTACAATAAATAAATTAATTTTCCCAGAAATTAAAAACCGTTTTGTGCTAAAAACAAATTCTTGGACGCTTTGCAAACATGCATTATGCTTTTCCTTAAAAGAAAACTTTTGTCAAAAACCCGTAACGCTGGCAGCTTTTGATGTAGTAAGCTATTATCAAAACAAAATCTCAAAAGAATTGTTCAAATAAAATGCCTGTCCTTTTTGTTATACAAGTGCACGGATGGATTTATGTTAGCCTTTTTATCACCGCCAAACCTGATATTGTTTTTCTATATCAAAATTCAATTATCACGAAAAGTTTCAGCGCTAGTTTCTTGACATGGCAGCAACCTTCGTCACCAAACTTTCCAGATTAATTTTCAGTGAGGCCTATACCTACAACCTTTTCTTTTAAAAAGCTTCAATATAAAATTTCACTCATGATTAGCTTCTACCACAAAAGATCTTTTGGAATGTGAAATTTTTCTCACAGCAGAGAGAATGATAAGGAATAGAAAAAATTTCAGAATACCCTTTTTCCCAGCATCTTAAGCTTTAAGTGCAAGCAGGTATATTCAGGAGATTTCCCTACTTTCTCCACATATCCTACACTTGCCAGATAACCCAATTTTTCCAAAGTTGCAAATATAATCAATGTATGATGCTGCCTATGTAATTAGTTAACCTTACGAATAACCTTTGCCGTGCTGCCTTTTTTTCCCTATCGCCTAATCATGTTAGGCAGCTGCAAAAATCAAAAGCGTAAAGAAGAATACATCAAAATGAAAATTTACCCTCGCGAGCATTTTTTTGTTATTACTTTGCATAATCAATATCGAGTTCGTATTTAATGCCAAGCGTTAGAGATGGAAACCCTTTCCCCTTTTTCATTAATATTTTCAATTTTTTTTTTTTGCTACCGAAAGTGACTTAAGTATTATAAGTTCTAATGAAATAAGAGAACCGGATGTTTCAAATATTTCCTGAAGACTTTTCGGAACAGAAGAGATTTCTGTGTGCTTTATTAATTTTCTTTTATTACGTTCTTTTTCATTTTTTTTTTTTGTCATCTACCGGCTTTTCGCTTTTTGAATTCTTTGCGTTTATCTGTGAAAGTGTGTTAGAAAATTATGCTATTTGAGGAAATGGAAATATTTGTCAATAAATTATAATTCAGCAGTCTTACAATTTCTGTTTTTTTTTTTTTTCTAAATAATATTTTAAAAATAAACATTTAATAATTACCCTTTTAAAAATTTGTTGATTTTAGTATTATAAATTAATCCTATATTGCATAAGTATTAAACAAATATCGTAAATGAATCATAATGTTCCTGATGTTAGTAAAGAATTTTAACAGTAAAAGATGATATTCACTTCTTCTTTTAATAATATTAATAATAAGTTCTGGTGTATTTTAAAAGCATACATCTATTAATAACTTTTAAAAAAGAAAATTTTAGAATTAAAAATAAATCGTAGTTTGCATAAGTATTAAAAAAATACCATACAACCATACAAGTACAATCACTACCAAAGAATAAAATAATCCATATTTTACATAAGTAACAGCAATAAATAGTATTTTGATTAAGATAAAAATTTCATGTTATGATCTTATATTGCAATAAAGAATATTGGTATTTATTTTCGAAAATTCTTCGAAAATAGTTAAATGAAATTGAATGAAAAACCTCAAACAAACAAGCATAATTTGCAAATATTAAGACTCAACCATTACTTTCTTTTTTGTGAGTTCGAATTGAAATTACGTTACGGTTGATATAAAATTTAAGTAAATAATATACAAGATGTCTAAATTATATGTCAAAAATTTCGAAGCCTTTATATATTTTGTTAGATATTTTTGAGACTCCTTGTATAAAAAGGCAGCTTGTTTAAAAAATTTGAGCAAGATAGTGATCCGAAAGAAATAAAAACTCTTTAACGTTACTTTGGTATATAATTGTAAGCAGAGCACGCAGCTGAATTTTCATGGATATTATTATCTTGACGCATATATATATATATTATCTTGATGAATAATAAATCTTTTAAGATAATTCGATGCATTAAGAATAGTTACTGTTTTAATATTATAAAAGAGTAGACAAAAATATTGCTTTTTTTAAAAAAAATAATTACTTCACAACTTCTGCAGGTATTAGAAAAAGGAACTTGTGTTAAAAACATACTCTACAGTGATATCTTCCTATGATAAAAAGGAAATTGAAAATACATCAATTTTTTTAATTACTTTATTAAGTGAAGATGTATATAATGAAAACGTTATTTATTTTTATTCGTTAACGGGAATAATATACCGAAAATATAAAATCATTTCTTATTCCCCCAGAATAAGTATTGTCTTATTTTAAAAACTGATTAAAGGTATGCTTTAATAACAGTAATGTAATCTAATGATTGAATGATTACATTAATAAAAGTTAATCTTTTGGATATAATTGCAAACAGAGCACGCAGCTGAATTTTCAAGGATATTATTATCATGACGCATATATATGATGTATATATATATATATATATATATATCTTGATGAATAATAAATCTTTTAAAATAATTCTGAGCTTTAAATATAATTACTGTTTCAATACAACAATATTGATTTTTAAAATTATTAATTCACATCTTCAACAGAGACAGAAACTTATGTTAAGAAAATCATGCAGTGGTATATAATTGTAAGCAGAGCACGCAGCTGAATTTTCATGGATATTATTATCTTGACGCATATATATATATATTATCTTGATGAATAATAAATCTTTTAAGATAATTCGATGCATTAAGAATAGTTACTGTTTTAATATTATAAAAGAGTAGACAAAAATATTGCTTTTTTTAAAAAAAATAATTACTTCACAACTTCTGCAGGTATTAGAAAAAATGGAAAAAAGAAATTAGAAGGATATAAATACGTTGAAACACTTTACTAAGTAACAATAAATCTAATGAAAACGTTATTTATTTTTATTCGTTAATGGAAATAATATACCGAAAATATAAAATCCTTAAAATCCTGATGAATGGTATGCTTTAGTAACAGTAATGTAACAGTAACTGTAATGATTTGATGATTAGATTAATAAGATTAATAATAGTTAATGTTTTAGATTGTTCTTATTCCAATTATAAGTTGCATTTTATGTGATGATTCTTAGAATCTTATTTATGAAGGCAATATTAAATTTCTTAAATGATGATTTTGATGCCTATTTCTAAGTGCACTTCAGAAATGCAGAAATTTATAGCATAAATACAGAGAACAACTGACATTGTTTTCATATCCTGAACTACCTGAAACGACAGCCCTAAAATTAAATTATTATGAGTATTAAACCTTATTTACAACAGTTATTGAGATTAATAAAAAAGTTTGAGATATTATATCATCGCCTTTATTATAAGCTCTCATAAAAACTAACAAATAATCTGCAAGCACTAAAAATTTGAATAATTTGTTGGAAATAAGCGCAGGAAATAAAGCGAGCTATACTCCCTTCAATTTGAAGAGAAATTCATTATCAGAATGTCAGTCACTAATTAAGTTTATATATGAATATTTGATATGTATAACATTCGCCAATTATAAAGTGATACCGGGAAGTGTGAACTACATAGGTAACGCATGTTATTTTGACCAATTATTTAATTTCTTCGCTAGTTTCTGTTCACTTTTCATGCTTCATTACAATCGTAAATGATGTAAAAAAACTAGAGGATTTATACAATCTTTTTTTAATAGTTAACCCATGAAATATGAGTACTACAAAAATATTTACTAACACACTCTTTTCAATTATAACGTAATACATATCTGTTACAAAATAAGTAAACTTTCTTTGCATAAATTGTTTTAAAGAATCATATATGATATGAATAACAATAAAATGAAAATAATTTGTGTACTTCTCTAAAAAATATTCAATCTATTCTTGTAAAGAAAAATAAAATAAATTAGAATTATAGTAGAAAGCAGTTTAACATATTTTTTATACCTTACTTTTTTATGAATAAACTGCATTCCCTGCAATTAAAAACCATTTTGTTCTAAACAAAAATTCTTGGACGGGTTGCAAAAATGCATTATGCTTTTCCTTAAAAATTATTTTGTAAAAAAGCCGTAACTCTAAGCTTTTGATGTAGTAAGCTATTTCCAAAATAAAATCTCAAAAGAACTGTTGAAATAAAATGCCTGTCCTTTTCGTTATACAAGTGCACGGATGGATTAATGTTAGCCTTTTTATCACCACCCAAACCTGATATTGTTTTTCTACATCAAAATTCAATTATCACGAAAAGTTTCAGCGCTAATTTCTTGACATGTCAGTCTTCATCACCAAACTTTCAAGATTAATTTTCTGCGTGACCTATACCTACAGTCTTTTCTTTTAAAAAAGTTTAAATATAAAATTTCACTCACGATTAGCTTCTACCACAAAAGCTCTTTTTCCTTACAACATTTTCCTCACAGGAAAGAGAATAATAATGAGAAAAAAAATGGCGGGATACTCTTTTTCCCAGCAGCTTAAGCCTTCAGTGCAAACAGGTATATTCAGGAGTTTTCCTTACCATGCCTCACATATCCTAGACTTACCAGCTAACCCAATTTTTTCGAAGTTGCATAAATAATCAATATATGATGCTGACTATGTAATTAGTTAACCTTGCGAATAACCTTTGCCGTAATGCTATTCTTTTTTTCTGTTGCCTAATCATATTAGGCTGCTGCAAAAATCAAGAGCGTAAAGAAGAATACGTCAAAATGAAATTTTACCCTCGCGAGCATTTTCTTGTTATTGCTTTGCATAATCAATACCGAGGTCGTATTTAATGCCAAGCGTCAGAGATGGAAAGACAGCTATCTTGCCCCTTTTTCATTAATATTTTCAATTTTTTTTTCTAGCGAAAGTAACTTCAGTACTATAAGTTCTAATCAAATAAGAGGACCGGATGTTTCGAATATTTCCTGAAGAGTTTTCGGAACAGAAGATTTTTATATGCGCTTTATTAATTTTCTTCTGTTTCTTTCTTTTTTTTCTTCATCCACCGGCTTTTCTTTCTTTGAATTATTTGTGAAAAAACTGTGCTATTTGTGCAAATGGTAATATTTGTCAATAGATTATAATTCAGCACTCTTACAATTTCTAGTTTTATAAAAATGATTAATTCGTTTGTTTAATACTTATGCATTTTACAATTAATATATTAATCTAAAATCATCCAATTCTTAAAGAATTAATGTAAATGTATACCTGCTTTGCTTAAAGAAGTACATATTATATGAATATCAATAAAACGAAAAAAAAATTACATTATTGCTTTGTGTGTATCTCAAAAGAAAAAAAAATATATTTACATTTATTCTTGTAAACAAAAATTGAAATATATTAGACTTATAGTAGAAAACAGCTTACCATATATTTTATATCTTACTTTTTGTCAATAAGTAATCTGCTTTTCCTTGCAATTAAAAACCATTTTGTTTTACAAGGAATCGTTGCAAAAATGCATTATGCTTTTCCGTCAAGAATTGTTTTGCCAAAAAGCCGTAACGTTAGCATCTTTTGATGGAGTGAGCTATTTTCAAAACAAAATCTCAAAAGAACTGTTCAAATAAAATGCCTGTCCTTTTTGTCATACAAGTGCACGGATGGATTAATGTTAGCCTTTTTATCACCGCCAAACCTGATATTGTTTTTCTACATCAAAATTCAATTATCACGAAAAGTTTCAGTGCTGATTTCTTGACATGTCAGTCTTCGTCACCAAACTTTCAAGATTAATTTTCTGCGTGACCTATACCTACAGTCTTTTCTTTGAAAAAATTTTAAATATAAAATTTCACTCATGATTAGCTTCTACCACAAAAGCTCTTTTTCCTTACAACATTTTCCTCACAGGAAAGAGAATAATAATGAGAAAAAAAATGGCGGGATACTCTTTTTCCCAGCAGCTTAAGCCTTCAGTGCAAACAGGTATATTCAGGAGTTTTCCTTACCATGCCTCACATATCCTAGACTTGCCAGCTAACCCAATTTTACGGAAGTTGCAAAAATAATCAATGTATGATGCTGCCTATGTAATTAATTAACCTTCACGTTATGCTGCAGCAAAAATCAAAAGCGTAAAGAAGAATACGTCAAAATGAAACTTTACCCTCGCGAGCAATTTTTTTGTTATTACTTTGCATAATCAATACCGAGGTCGTATTTAATGCCAAGCGTCAGAGATGGAAATACAGCCATCTTGCCCCTTCTTCATTAATATTTTCAATTTTTTTTTCTGCTAGCGAAAGTAACTTCAGTATTATAAGTTCTAATCAAATAAGAGAACCGGATGTTTCGAATATTTCTTGAAGAGGTTTTCGGAACAGAAGATTTTTATGTGTGCTTTATTAATTTTTCTTCTATTTCTTACTTTTTCTTTTCTTTTTCATCATCCGGCTTTTTGTTCTTTGAATTCTTTGAGTTTATCTGTGAAAATATTTAGAAAATTGTGCTACTTGTGAAATGGTAACATTTGTCAATAAATTATAGTACAATTTCTGATTTTTTAAAAATAATATTTTAAAAGTGTACTATTTAATATAACTCTTTAAAATATTTGATGACTTTTTTAGAATTATAAATTAATTGTAGATAGAATACTATATGTAATAAACAAATACTATAAAGGAATCATAATATTATTCAAGTTAGCAAGACATTTTTAACAATAAAAGATAATATTATTAACAAAATAAAAGAAAAAGTGAATCAGTTCTGGTATTTTTTAAAATAATATTTTTAAAGTGTACATTTAATAATAACTTTTTTATAAATGGTGTAATAAATCCCAAATGGTGTAATAAAAATTCGATAATTTTTTGAATTTTTTTAAAGTTATTCCATGAAATTTGAGTACTACAAAAATATATACTAATGCATTATTTTCAATTATAACATAATATACATTTGTTACAAAATAAGTGAACTTGCTTTGCATAAATCTTTTTAAAGAATCATATATTTGTTATATGAATATCAATGAAATGAAAAAAAAAGAATTGTATTACTGCTTTGTGTGTTTCTTAGAAAAATTATTTTCATATTTATTCTTGTAATGAAATATTAAAATAAATTAGACTTATAGTAGAAAACAGTTTAACATACTTTTTTATATCTTACGTTTTTCATTGAATAAATTAATTTTAACTGCAATTAAAAACCGTTTTGTTCTACAAAACATTTATTGGACGAGTTGCAAAAATGCATTATGTTATTCCTTAAAGTATTCCTTTGTGAAAAATCTGTAACACTAGAAGCTTTTGATGTAGTAAGCTAATTTCAAAACAAAGTCTCAAAAGAACTGCTCAAATAAAATGCTTGTCCTTTTTGTTATACAAGTACACGGATGGATTAATGTTAGCCTTTTTATCACCAATTGTTTTTCTGCATCAAAATTCAATTATCACGAAAAGTTTCAGTGCTAGTTTCTTGACATGGCAGCAGCCTCGTCACCAAACTTCCAGAATAATTTTCTGTGAGCCCTATACCTACCGACATTTCTTTTCTTTTGAAAAGTTTAAATATAAAATTTCACTCATGATTAGCTTCTACCACAAAAGCTCTTTTTCCATGAGAAATTTTCCTCGCAGGAAAGAGAGTAATAATGAAAAAAAATGGCAGAATACTCTTATTCCCAGCAGCTTAAGCTTTAAGTGCAAACAGGTATATTCAGGGGTTTTCCCCTACATGCTCCACATATCCTAGAACTTGCCAGATAACCCAATTTTGCGGAAGTTGCAAAAATAATCAATGTATGATGCTGCCTATGTAATTAGTTAACCTTGCGAATAACCTTTGCCGTGCTGCCTTTTTTTTCTACCGCCTAATCACGTTAGGCTGCTGCAAAAATCAAAAGTGTAAAGAAGAATAAGTCGAAATGAGATTTTACCCTCGCGAGCATTTTTTTTTTTTTTTTTTCTGTTATTACTTTGCATAATCAATACCGAGGTCGTATTTAATGCCAAGCGTCAGAGATGGAAAGACAGCTTGCCCCTTTTACATTAATATTTTCAATTTTTTTTCTTGCTAGTGAAAGTGACTTCAGTATTATAAGTTGTAATCAAATAAGAGAACCGGATGTTTCGAATATTTCCTAAAGAGTTTTCGGAACAGAAGATTTTTATGTGTGCTTTATTAATTTTCTTCCATTTAATTCTTTTTCGTTTTTTTTTTCATTCACCTGCTTTTCGGTCTTTGAATTCTTTGCGTTTATCTGTGTAAGTTTGTTAGAAAATCGTGCTATCTGTGGAAATGGTATTTTCTGTCAATCAATTATAATTCAGCACTTTTACAATTTCTGTTTTTTTAAAAATAATATTTTAAAACTTTACTTTAATAATAATTCTTTTAGCCGTTTGATAATTTTAGAATTATAAATTAATCGTAGATTCCATACCATAAAAGAATAATAATATTACTCAGATTATCAAGAAATTTTTAACAATAAAAGATAATATTATTAATACAATAAAAGAAAAAGTAAATAAGTTCTTGTATTTTTCAAAATAATATTTTAAAAGTGTACATTTAACAATAACTATTTTATAAATGGTGTAATATATCAAAAATGGTGTAATAAAAATTCGAGGCTTTTTACAATCTTTTTTAAAGTTATTCCATGAAATTTGAGTAGTACAAAAATATTTACTAATGTATTATTTTCAATTAAAACATAATATACATTTGTTACGAAATAAGTGAACTTGTTTATTTTTATTAGATTGTTTTATAGAATCATATATTATATGAATAACAATAAAATAAAAAATTGTTTTACTGATTTGTGCATATCTCTAAAAAATATTCGCATTTATAGTTGTGAAAAATTTTTTTAATAAATTTGCCTTATAGTAGAAAACAGTTTAACATATTTTTTTATTTTTTAACTTTTTCAATGAATAAACTGCTTTTCCCTGCAATTAAAAACCGTTTTGATCTAAACAATATTCTTAGACTGGTTGCAAAAATGCATTATGCTTTTCCTAAAAGAATTCTTTCGTCAAAAAGCCGCTTTTGATGTAGTAAGCTATTTTCAAAACAAAATCCCAGAAGAACTGTTCAAATAAAATGCCTGTCCTTTTTGTTATACAAGTGCACGGATGGTTTAATGTTAACCTTTTTATCACCGCTAAACCTGATATTGTTTTTCTACATCAAAATTCAATTATCACGAAAAGTTTCAGCGCTAGTTTCTTGACAGGGCAGCAGCCTTCGTCACCAAACTTTCCAGATTAATTTTCTGTGAGGCCTATAACTACAGCCTTTTCTGCTCTTTTAAAAAGTTTAAATATAAAATTTCACTCATAATTAGCTTCTACCACAAAAGCTCTTTTTCCAAGCGAAATTTTCCTCACAGGAAAGAGAATAATAATGAAAAAAAATTGGCAGGATACCTTTTTTCCCAGCATCATAAGCTTTAAGTGCAAACAGGTATATTCAGGAGTTTTCCCTCCTTGTTCCACATATTCTAGAACTTGCCACTAACGCAGTTTTGCCGAAGTTGCAAATATAATTAATGTATGATGCTGCCTATGTAATTAGTTAACCTTGCGAATAAACTTTGGCGTGATTCCTTTTCTATTCTAGCACATAATCACATTAGGCTGCTGCAAAAATCAAAAGCGAAAAGAAGAATATGTCAAAATGAAATTTTACCCTCGCGAGCAGTTTTTTGTTATTACTTTGCATAATCAATATCGAGGCCGTATTTAATGCCAAGCGTCCGAGATGGAAAGACAGCTATCTTGCCCCTTTTTCATTAATATCTTCAATTTTTTTTACTAGCAAACGTGTCTTCAGTATTATAAGTTCTAATCAAATAACAGAACCGGATGTTTTGAATATTTCCTCTAGAGTTTTCAGAAAAGAAGATTTTTATGTGAGCTTTATTAATTTTTTTTTTCATTCACCGGCATTTCGTTCTATGAATTCTTCGCTTTTACCTATGAAAATTTGTTGCAAAATTGTGCTATTTGTTGAAATGATAATAGTTGTGAATAAATTATAATTCAGTAGTCTTACAATTTCTGGCTTTTTTAAACAATATTTTAAACGTATACATTAAAAATTCTTTAAACTATTTGATGATTTTAGAATCATAAATTAATCGTAGTCAACATAAGTATTAAACAAATACCATAAAGGAATCATAATATTACTCAAGTTAGCAAGAAATTTTTAGTAATAAAAGTTAATATAATTACAACAATAAAAGAAAAAGTTAATAACTTGTAGTATTTTTAAATGATATTTTAAAAGTGTGCATTTAGTAATAACTATTTTATAAATGATGTAATAAATCGTAAATAGTGTAATAAAAATTCGAGGTTTTTTACAATTATTTTTTAGGTTCATCCATGAAATATGAGTGCTACTAAAAAAATTTACTAATGTATTGTTTTCAATTGTAAGAAAATATATATTTGTTACAAAATAAGTGAACTTGCTTTGCATAAACTATTTTAAAGGATCATATATAATATGACTAACAATAATAAAAAAATTGCATGACTGCTTTGTGTGTTTCTCGAAAAAATTATTTTCATATTTATTCTTGTCAAGAAAAATTAAAATAAATTAATCTTATAGTAGAAAACAGTTTAACATATATTTTATATCTTACATTTTTCAATGAATAAGCTGCTTTTACCTGCAATTAAAAACCGTTTTGTTCTAAGCAAAATTCTTGGACGCGTTGCAAAAATGCATAATGATTTTACTTAAAGAGTTCTTTTGTCAAAAAGCCGTAACTCTGGCAGCTTCTGATGTAGTAAGCTATTTTCAAAAAAAAAATCTAAAAAGAACTGTTCAAATAAAATGCCTGTCCTTTTTGGTTATACATACAAGTGAACGGATGGATTAATGTTAGCCTTTTTACCACCGCCCAAACCTGATATTGTTTTTCTACATCAAAATTAAATCATCACGAAAGGTTTCAGTGCTAATTTCTTGAAATGGCGGCAGCCTCAATCATCAAACTTCCAGATTAATTTTCTGTGAGGCCTATATCTACAGCCTTTTCTTTTAAAAAGTTTAAATATAAAATTTCACTCATGATTAGCTTCTACCATAAAAGCTCTTTTTCATGAGAAATTTTCTTCACAGGAAAGAGAATAAATATAAAAAAAATGGCATTATACGCTTTTTCCCAGCAGCTTAAGCTTTAAGCGCAAACAGGTATATTCAGGAGTTTTCCCTACATGCTCCACATATCCTAGACTTGCCAGATAACTCAATTTTGCCAAAGTTGCAAAAATAATCAATGTATGATGCTGCCTATGTAATTAGTTAACCTTGCGAATAACCTTTGCCGTGCTGCCTTTTTTTTCTACCGCCTAATCACGTTACGCTGCTGCAAAAATCAAAAGCGTTAAGAAGAATACGTCAAATGAAATTTTACCCTCGCGAACATTTTTTTTCTTATTACTTTGCATAATCAATATCGAGGTCGTATTTAATGCCAAGCGTCAGAGATGGAAAGACAGCTATCGTGCCCCTTTTTCATTAATATTTTCAATTTTTTTTCCTGTTAGTGAAAGTCATTTCAGTATTATAAGTTCTAATCAAATAAGAGAACCGGATGTTTCGAATATTTCCTGAAGAGGTTTCGGAACACAAGATTTTTTAGTGTGCTTTATTAATTTTCTTCTATTTCTTTCTTTCTTTCTTTCTTTTTTTTAATCCACCGTTCTTTGAAGTCTTTGCGTTTATCTGTGAAAGTTTTTTAGAAAATTGTGCTGTTTGTGGAAATGGTAATATTTGCCAATAAATTATAATTCAGTTTTCTTACAATTTCTGGTTTTCTTTAAAAGTAATATTTTATAAATATATATATATACATATATATATATCATCGTGATGAATAATAAGTCTTTTAAAATAATTTTGAGCCTTTAAGACTAATTGCCGTTTTAATACTACGAAAGAGTATACGAAAATATTGATTTTTTTTTAATTATTTCACATCTTCTGTAGTTATTAGAGAAAGGAACTTACGTTAAGAAAATTATATAGCGATATCATTCTATGATAAAAAGGAAATGAAACAGCATAAATTTATTGAAACAGTTAATTAAATATAGATAAATGAATTGCAAAAATTATATTATTACCGTTAACAATTAAAAAGTAATAACTAAAACGTAAAATCATTTCTAATTTCCCCTGTACAGATGTGGTCTTCTTTTAAAAATTTATGAATATGCTTTAATAACAATTACGAAATATGATTATTTTAAGATGCGATTAATAATAATTAATCTTTCAAATTGTAATTAATCAATCGATAAGTTGCATTTTTCATGATGCTTCGTAAAACTTAAACATGAATGCATTATTAACTGTCTTAAGTATTTTCTTTAATAACTGTTGATTTCGATGTGTATTTCTAAATGTACTTCAGAAATGCAGAAATTTACCGTATAAATGCAGAAAAGACTGATTTTGTATCAAGTACTAAACTACCAGCAAAGATAGCAATAAAATTAAATTAATCCAACAATTAAATCTTATTTGCAAACCTATTGAGCTTGATAAAAAAAGTTTGAGACATTGTAATATCTTTACTATAAGCTTCATACACGCTAGCAAGGAATTATGAAAACTGCAAATAATAAAAATGTGATTAGTTGATTGGAAATTAGAGAAGGAAATAAAGCGAGTTATAGTTCCTTCAATCTGACGAGAAATTCATTATCAGAATATCAGTCACTGATTAAGTTAATGTATGAATATTTGATATGTACAAGATTCACCAATTATTAAGCAATTCCGAGATGTATGAACTATATAGTTGACGATGTTATTTTGACCAATTATTTTATTTCATGGCAAGTTTCTAATCTTTTAAGGCGCTTTTCTTTTCATGCTTCATTACAATCATAAATGGTGTAATAAAAATTTGAGGTGTTTTTAAAAATATTTTTTAAGTTAACCCATGAAAATTAAGTATTACAAAAATATTTAATAACGTACTCTATTCAATTATAACATAATATAGATTTGTTACAAAATAACTGAACATGCTTTGCATAAATTGTTTTAAAGAATCATGTATTATATGAATAACAATAAAATGAAATAAAATTGCTTTATTGCTTCGTGTAAAAAATATTCACATTTATACTTGTGTAGAAAAAGGAAAATAAATTAAACTTACAGTAGAAAACATTTTAACATATTTTTTATTTCTTAATTATTTCAATGAATAAACTGCTTTTCACTGCAACTAAAAACCGTTTTTTTCTAAAACAAATTCTTGGACGCGTTATGCTTTATGCATTATGCCTTTCCTTAAAGAATCCTTTGGTCAAAAAGCCGTAACGCTAGAAGCTTTTGATGTAGTAAGCTATTTTCAAAACAAAAACCAAAAGAACTGTTCAAATAAAATGTCTGTCTTTTTTGTTATAAAAGTGTACGGATGGATTAATGTTAGTCTTTTTATCATCATCGCCCAAACCTGATATTGTTTTTCTACATCAAAATTCAATTATCACGAAAAGTTTCAGTGCTAGTTTCTTGACATGCCAGCAGGCTTATACCAACAGCCTTTTCTTTTCTTTTAAAAAATTTAAATATAAAATTTCACTCATGATTAGCTTCTACCACAAAAGCTCTTTTTCCACGAGAAGTTTTCTTCCAGGAAAGAGAATAATAATGACAAAAAAAATGCCAGGATAGTCTTTTTCCCAGCAGCTTAAGCTTTAAGTGCAAACAGGTATATTCAGGAGTTTTCCCTTCCATGCTTCACATATCCTAGACTCGCCAGCTAACCCAATTTTGCCGAAGTTGCAAAAATAATCAATGTATGATGCTGCCTATGTAATTAGTTAACCTTGCGAATAACCTTTGCCGTGATGCCTTTTTTTTCCATTGCCTAATCAGGTTAGGCCGCTGCAAAAATCAAAAGCGTAAAGAAGAATACGTCAAAATGAAATTTTTCCCTCGCGAGCATTTTTTTGTTATTACTTTGCATAATCAATATCGAGGTCGTATTTTATGCCAAGCGTCAGAGATGGAAAGACAGCTATCTTGCCCCTTTTTCAGTAATGCTTTCAATTTTTTGTTTTTGTTAGCGAAAGTGACTTCAGTACTATAAGTTCTAATCAAATATGAGAACCGGATGTTTCGAATATTTCCTGAAGAGTTTTCGGAACAGAAGATTTTTATGTGTGCTTTATTAATTTTCTTCTAGTTCTTACTTTATTTCTTTTTTTTTCATCCACCGGCTTTTCGCTCTTCGCATTTATCTGCGAAATTTTGTTGGAAAATTCTGCTTTTGAAAATTATTTTGGAAATGGTAATATGTGTCAATAGATTATAATTAAGCAGTCTTAAATGTCATACACAATGTTATGCAGTCTTACAAACATTTTGAAGATTTTAGAATTATAAATTAATGGTAGATTGCATAAGTATTAAACAAATACCGTAAAGGATTCATAATGTTATTGAAGTTAGTAAAAATTTTTTAACAATAAATGATAATATTATTAAAAGAACAAATGAATAAGTAGATTGGATAAGTTCTAAACAAATACCATAATCGTAATGTTGCTGAAGTAAGAAAGAAATTTTGAACAATGAAAGATAATATTATTAATATAATAAAATAAGAATAAGTTCTGGTGTATTTTAAACTAATATTTTAACAGTGTACATTTAATAATATATTTTTTAAAAAATGTGATTATTTTAGAATAATAAATTAATTTCATATTGCATAAGAATTAAACAAATACCATAAATAAATCCTAATGTTAATGAAGTTAGTAAGAAATTTTCAACAATAAAATATGATATTACTAAACGATAAGAGAAACACAATATAATCTAACGAAGAAAGAAAAAGTGAACCTTTTAAGAGATTAATAATAAATTGCTGCATTTATAAATAACAATCGAAATTTTCTCGTGAATTACGATTGCTTATTTTCATGCTGCAAGTTTTGAAATAAATAACTTTATATATCATTATGCATTATTATTTTAAGAGACATAAGACATTTACATTAATAGAAACAAAATATAATCTAACGAAAAAAGAAAAAGTGAACCTTTTAAGAGATTAATAATAAATTACTGCATTTATAAATAACAATAGAAATTTTCTCGTGAATTATGATTGCTTATTTTCATGCTGCAAGTTTTGAAATCAATAACTTTATATATCATTATGCATTATTATTTTAAGAGACATAAGACATTTACATTAAGAGAAACACAATATAATCTAACGAAGAAAGAAAAAGTGAACCTTTTAAGAGATTAATAATAAATTGCTGCATTTATAAATAACAATAGAAATTTTCTCGTGAATTACGATTGCTTATTTTCATGCTGCAAGTTTTGAAATAAATAACTTTATATATCATTATGCATTATTATTTTAAGAGACATAAGACATTTACATTAAGAGAAACACAATATAATCTAACGAAGAAAGAAAAAGTGAACCTTTTAAGAGATTAATAATAAATTGCTGCATTTATAAATAACAATAGAAATTTTCTCGTGAATTACGATTGCTTATTTTCATGCTGCAAGTTTTGAAATCAATAACTTTATATATCATTATGCATTATTATTTTAAGAGACATAAGACATTTACATTAAGAGAAACACAATATAATCTAACGAAGAAAGAAAAAGTGAACCTTTTAAGAGATTAATAATAAATTACTGCATTTATAAATAACAATAGAAATTTTCTCGTGAATTACGATTGCTTATTTTCATGCTGCAAGTTTTGAAATCAATAACTTTATATATCATTATGCATTATTATTTTAAGAGACATAAGACATTTACATTAAGAGAAACACAATATAATCTAACGAAGAAAGAAAAAGTGAACCTTTTAAGAGATTAATAATAAATTACTGCATTTATAAATAACAATAGAAATTTTCTCGTGAATTACGATTGCTTATTTTCATGCTGCAAGTTTTGAAATCAATAACTTTATATATCATTATGCATTATTATTTTAAGAGACATAAGACATTTACATTAAGAGAAACACAATATAATCTAACGAAGAAAGAAAAAGTGAACCTTTTAAGAGATTAATAATAAATTACTGCATTTATAAATAACAATAGAAATTTTCTCGTGAATTATGATTGCTTATTTTCATGCTGCAAGTTTTGAAATCAATAACTTTATATATCATTATGCATTATTATTTTAATTTTATACTTTTTATTACTTTAAAATTTTGCTTTTATTAAGTAGAATTTAGAAATAAAATTTGGGAGATAAGTTTATAATATAAGGCCTTTAGATTAAATTAAATAACTTGAAACATAATAAAAAATAATTAAATGATATCTAAATTTTTAAATATGTTCCATATATAGAAGTATCATTGTTATGTTGATGTAATACGAAATATAATACAAATGACTCATTATATTAGTGTTTAGTAATATCTTTTACTTTTAATCTTTGTTTTTTATCATTTAATAACATAGTGAGTATCATGCTTTATTCAGTGAATTTCGTAGTAGTAGCAATATGTAATTTAATTGCATAGAAACCAACAGCATGTTAATAATATATATATAATATATTGAGTTTTTTTACTTAAAATTATTCTGTTTAATCTGCAGAAGAGACTATTACTGGGTATCTGATAGTCATATGCAACAGTAATAATTAAATTACTAGTTCTGTATTGAAGAGTAATGTAATAATATGCAATTAACAAGAGTCCATATATAGCGAGTCATTCAACTTTTATTCATTTTTATAAGCATTAATGTTACATTGATGTAATACGAAATATAGCACGGAAATCTTAGCGTGCTTGCGAAACTTTTACTTCTTACTCTTCGATTTTTACTATTCAGTAACATAGTGAATATCATGTTTTATTCAGTAAATTTTGTAGTAGCAATATTTAGTTTAATTGCCTAGTAACCAACGGCACATTAACAACATATGTATAATAATTAATCTGCAGAAGAGACTCTACTGGGATATCTAATAGTCATATGTAATAATAATATTTAAATTACCTTTTCTGTAATGGAGATTAATAATATGAAGTTACAAAGGTTAAATATCTTAGTAAAAAGGAGTTAACCATTCAACCTTTTTTTTAAAATGTTCATGGCTCAACAAAGGATGTGATTTTGGTTTGTAATTTTTTTTTCAATTAATGTTATAACTAGAAATCTCTGTTTGCATTGCTTAGAAATATTTGGATATGACTATGAATTTGAAGTTTAGTCAAATAAAGAAAATTCCCAAGTCTGCATAAAAATGATACTGTGAATAGATTCATAATTTTTAATGTTTTTAGATATAAACATATTTTTTTTCCAACTAGGAAGTAATGGGAAAATTTATAAAAGATGTTTATTATTTTTGAAAGCCTTTCCCCTTTTATTTCGTAGGAAATATCTCTCACCTTATTTTCAACTCATCCATGCTACCGCTATTGTTCTAAAGATGAACTCCCGCAGTTAGAAATATATTAGTTTAGAACTGTAGTTGTTGTTTTTAAATTGTTAATTACAGTCTGCAAAATTTTCAATATCACAGTCCAAAGTATAGAACTTCAGTAATTAACAACTAAATAGAACTTATTTAATATAAGTTTTGAAGGAGACGAAAAATAAATTTCTCACAAGACAGAACTAATAAAAATAATATCGTAATGATTTTCAGAACAAATCTTCTACGAGAAATATAATTTTTTTTCTTTTTTATGATGTTAAATTATTCGGGTTTTTTTTGTGATTTTTCATTATGCTGATAACTGACAAAAATTCTGGACACATTGAATTTTAAACATAAGCTAGATTATTTATTCTTAGAACCTCTACTTTCGAGTTTATCTATTAATTTAGGGACATTGAACTGTATTGCTTTTTAAATTGTTAATTGTAGTCTTCAAAATATTTAATCTCACAATAACAAGTACAGAACTTTAGTAATTCAAAATTAATAGAACTTATATTAAATAAGCTTTTAGAATGACCAAAAATGAATTTTTCACAAGGTAGAAATAGTAAAAATAATAATGTAATAATTTTCAGAGCAAATTTTCTATGTGCATTACAATTTTTTTTTCTTTTTATGCTGTAAAAATTTTATTGTGATTTTTCATAAAACTAATAAAAGATAAAAATGCTGGACACATTAAATGTTAAACATAAGCTGGATTATTTTCTTAAAACCTCTACTTTCGAATAAGATGTGTTTTTTTTTCTATAAATTCAACTTCTTGGATTTTTAATTTTGTCGAGATTTACCCTGTAAAATTCCATCATTTTCCTAGAAAATAATTACCAACTACAGAAATCCTTAGAGACATAATCCTTTCCTCATTTGAAGAAATCAAATATTGAAAAGAAAGAAACCCGAGAAATTTACTATTGCTTTAAAACTTTTTTTGTCATTTTCTGATTTCCAAATTTCTAAAAATGTTCAATCCGTTATTTTATCAAATTAGCAAGCAAACATTTTCTTTTATATCCTTAATCTCTTCCACTAAATTGTAATTTAAGCATATCTGATTAATTCAAATATATTATTAAAAATATATTTTTAGTAAAACAGAAGGGCCATCATAAATTTATTTGCTCAACAAAAATTCACTGAAATAGTTAATTCACTATTTTCAATTAGTTATTAATTTAATTTTATTCATTTGTATAAATTATATAAAATATTTTATTAATAAATAATAAAATTGTTTTTATTATTCAATAGATTTTATTAACTATGATTTTAAAAGGAAGTAGTTTAATCATAAAGTAGTTACAATAGATAATAATTGAAATATAAAATTCATTTTATCTTAATAAGAAGCACACAAAAATTTTTACAAAACTTTATTATAACAAAAATTTTATTAAGTTAATTACCTGAAAATTCAAGTTTATTTAAACTTTAAATGGTTTATATTGTTGTGAGGCCTTATTCCATAAACTTTAAGTAGAGAATACTTTTATCTTCATTAATTCTTTTTAAAATTTTAAAAGAAATCTTAACAAAATCTTAACAAATATTACTTATGTAATCTAACTAAATCTTATAAATATAACAAATATATAAGCTATATATCACAAAGCAATAAATAAACCCAAGTAAATATTAAATTTAAAAAATAGTAGAAACTAAAAAAAAATATTATTATTCTAAAATGTGTCGTTCAAAATTCAGTCATATAATAATGGAAAATTTTCAAAAAGGAAATTAAAATATAATTAACTGATAAAAGAAATTTTACAAAACCTTTAATTACAAAATTTCTTTAGTAACTACATTAAACCGCCTACTTATATTTGTAACTAACATAAAAGTTACCCATATTCACCAAATACGAGATAAGCATGTTGAGTTATTTTTAAATTTACTCAAATTATGTAATTATGCAAATTATTTTCCTTATCTAATTAACAAACAATCTTTAAAAAATGCATTTTTAATTAATCTACTAATTAAACTCACAAATGTTTTTCACCACGCGTATCAAATGATGAATTTTGAATTACTTTTTGATAACATGAATGTGATGTGTTGACGTGAAAGTTAAATATATCCGGTGAGTCATTGCTTAATTTTCTCAAATTTCTTAATTTATTGTAAGTAAGTTTAGTGAAAGAGTTTTGCTTTCAAAAATATTTCGAGAATATTAAAAAGTTCTTGTGTGTTGAAGTTTCACAACAACTATTATGTAATGCTGTTATAAATAACTTCAAAAAAGTGCTTTTAATTAATTAAAAATTCAGATTTAAACCATTTCTTTACTATAAAACTAGTTAGTTTAATGAAAATTTCTAATTGTTGTTGTTGTTTCTTATCCCACTTGGCTGGCCAAGCCCACGAGCCCATATGAACCCATGATTGAAGGGGAAGGAAGCAGCTTCTGTTGTGATGGAGCACCCGTAGGTAGAAGCCTGACTTTTGCTCCGTGACGCTCTTACAGTCATAGAAGACCGGGACCTACGGCTTAAAGTGGATTCCGAACCACTACAAACATCCATGGCACCGCCGGGATTCGAACCCGAAACCTGTGGCACCGAGCGCCAGAGCGCTAGACACTCGGCCATTCAGGTCCCAAATTTGCCAACGGCACGCAGTGTTCCCAGGTGGTCACCCACCCAAGTACTGACCGCGCCCAATGATGCTTAACTTCGGTGATCTAACGAGAACAGGTATATTCAGCATGGTACGGCCGTTGGTGCATTTCTAATTTAATCAAATATAGTAATGATTTGTTCTTTAGGGACTTTGTTTAGAAAAAATATAAATGTGGAGTTTTAAAATTAATACTCAAGTATGATTCTACAGATATGGGATATACATGGAAAATTATAGAACTAATGTTTTTGAAAATGTAAAAGCAAATGAAATACTTAAAAATTAAAAAAAGAAATATTTTATCTAAAAAAATATTCATTCACCAGATGAGTTACACCTATATTTAAAGTAAAATTTTAAATGTATATAATATTAACAACAAGCAACAATAATTAAATCTAAAGGATTATTGTGACATATAAAATATTAATTGGAAGCAATCTGTCACATTTATCCAACAGAGCTAATTTTACAAAAGAATAATACAAATAACATTCAAGCTCCTTTTCATAATATCAATATTAGCATTCATAACTTGCCCCAAATGAATATATATATTTGACTTCACTATCAATAGTTTCACACCATGGAATTCCAATATCAGTATCAAAATACGTCACAATACCATCATTAATAACCTAAAATTAATTCCATCTGTATTATCACTCATTTTAAACAACAACGACAACAAAAAATAACTTAAGAGTAGTTTTTTAAGAGTGGCTCCCCAGAAACATTTCAACGCCTATACTTTTTAATCTGAAATACCATATTGATCGCTCCTCGCAATATTTTATGAAACAATCACTTATCGGACTATTGTAATTATATGTTTCTTTAAAGTAAAAAATGCAACTGTCTTCAACATCCATTGATATTCATCAAATTCCTTCTCGGACACTTTCTTCATTTAAGTTCTCTCTCGCATCTTTTAAATTAAACAATCGACTTCATCACCAATTGAAATTCTTTACAATTTATACTGTAATAAAGAATTTCAATTGTATATTTATATTAATTGTAAAGAATAATTGTAATTAATTATTTATTAATTGAAATTAATTATTTATTATATATTACTTTATTATTAAATTCTTTACAATTTATATTATGTACAATTATTTACACTTATATTCTTTACAATTATTTTATACAATTATTTTATTTCTTTTCTTGATACAATACTCATATATTCATCACCAATTGAAATTCTTTACAATTTATACTATAATAAAGAATTTCAATTATATATTTATATTAATTGTAAAAAATAATTGTAATTAATTATTTATTAATTTAAATTAATTATTTATTATATATTATTTTATTATTAAATTCTTTACAATTTATATTATGTACAATTATTTATAATTATATTCTTTACAATCATTTCATACAATTTTTGTATTTCTTTTCTTGATACAATAATACCACCTCTTCCGTAGAATCCTTCCTCACGTCTACTAAAATTCTTTGATTTTCCCACCTTCAAGTTCTTTTTTTTTATCTATATTTTTCCAGTGAAGAAAAGAGATGAATGACCTTTCCTTTCCCCCCCTTTTTGACTAATCTCTTGGTGCAAAGACATTATACAGGCGCTCGATCTACGAAATTAAATAAGAGTATTCCACTTTTCTAATGGAACACTATAAATGAATAATAAGCAAATAAATAGATAATAAATAACGCAAAATGAATACTAACGTAATTGATCAAAATATGAAGTTAATAATACCTTTTATTTTTTCCCATATTCGGCCTCCAAAACCGTTTTATCCAGTCTCTTATTTTTCTCACACCTACCTCCATATACTGATTCGTGGGCTAAATTTACTATCTTCTCACTCTGACATTTCGATAAGACAATCTGGCTTACTGTCTCCCCTTATACTTTATCCGTGTGATAAATTGCTCTTTCAATCAACATGAAATCTCCTTTATTGACCTTTAAAAATTCGCAGACTTTGTTCAACAATTCGCATTGTTTTTGTTTCTCTTTTAATTTTATAAGATCCAAAATAAGTTAGTTGGAATCTTCCCAATGTGTGTTGTTTATTAGTATGTCTCTCTCTTCTAAATTAGAAGTCACATCGTTCTTCTAATTCAAATAATTACTATTTTCATCTTGCGAAAAAGTTGCACCTTCTTCAGAAGCATTAGTATTTCTTCCTCATTCATAGGGCATAATTTTAGAATAGGAAACTATAGTGTATGCACACTAGATAAATAATTCTCAGTTAACGAATGAACTATAGTCTCAGAAACAGTATTATTTTCGCCGGAAAATTTTCTAGCAGTCTCGATTTTCGCTTTTTCTAATCTAATTTAGTCTTATTCTAATCTAGCCTTTTCGATTTTTCTTTCTTTTTTCATTTTTTTATTCTCAATAAAAAATATTGCATAATCTTCCACAAAACCTGCTTCTTCTCTATATCTATCGCTATTCAAAATTAAATTTTTGAAGTTCAGCAACCTCCATTCTTTCTAAGAAATTTTCCCTAATTTTATCCTCATGACTAGAAGATCTTCTATTACTGCTCCTTGAAACATTTTTAAGTCTATTTCTTCGCAACAAATACCGACTCGAGTAAAAAAATTATACATATAAAAATTCAAAATTTGTGCAGACACAAGTGCTTATTTTATTCATATGGTGTCTTTACCTGACTTGACTGGGCCAATGTAAAGAAAACTGGAGATTTCCACATTGTTTTTACAAATGAATCCCCTCATAGGTTTTGTATAATTTGTGCACTTTCTGTATTTACAGATATACTATCGAATTAATTATGAACCACATCGATCATTCCCATAGTATTTCATTAAGCAATCAATTAGTCATGGGATTATGTGTTTCTTTGATATAAACAAGTAATATAAAAAAAAAAAAATTATGTGAATTGCTACTTTTTTTTCACTATATTGCAGAAAGTCCTTTATAAATAATTTCATTTTATCTGGCGCCATCTATTGGCAGATATATGCAACTTAAATCTAAAAAACAAAACTAAAATTAATTAATTAAATTTAATTACTGAATTAATATTTGAAAAAACTGTATTAACATCAAGTGCCATCCACTACAAGTTCAAAAAAATTTATTTGAGCTTGAGTGGATGAATAAAAAGTATTTTATGAACGATTGAAAATTTGAACAAGATATATATAGGGAGAGTGTGAGCTAATAGAAGGAATTGTACTAAACGCAACGGACCTAAGCACCCATTGATATTCATCTAATTTCTTTTTGGACACTAGCGACACACGGATACTTTTTCCACCGAAATGTATCGCTCATCTTTTAAAATTAAACAATAGGTCTTAACATCACTAACAATGCTTATATCATACAGCAGTTATTACCTTACATTTTACATCGCACAACTGATTATTTACATGGTACAGCCATACCTCGTCACTGGCTTAATCCTTCTTCGCGTCTACTAAAATTCTTTGATTTTCCCCATTTTCGCGTCCTTTCTTTTAATTTTTATCTTTATTTCAGGTGGGGTTAGAGATAGGAATGACTTCTTTTTTTAATTCCTTCTATTAGCTCACACTCTCCTTATATATATCTTGTTCAAATTTTCAATCGTTAATGAAATACTTTTTATTCATCCACTCAAGTTCAAATAAATTTTTTTGAACTTGTAGTGGATGACACTTGATGTTAATGCAGTTTTTTCAAATATTAATTCATTAATTAAATTAAATTAATTAATTTTAGGTTTTTTTTTTACTTAAGTTGCATGTATCTACCAATAGATGGCGCCAGATAAACTTAAAAATAGAAATTATTTATAAAGGACTTTCTGCAATATAAAAAAATAGGAATTGACTTAAAATTTTTTTTTTTTTATATTACTTGTTTTTCCCTCTTCCTAATAATCCTTTTCGAATGACCTTTTGGTGTCAAGACAAAGAAATGTGGCATACTTTACAAACATAAATATTTAACTACATTAAAAATAAACTTTGAAATCAAGAGAAAAAATAATTTATTTAAATACGTATGATTTGTTTGACTGCTAATTTGTCTCTCATGTTTGTTCTAAGAAATATGTTTTGATTGAGAGTTTGCACCCTCTAGAGAACTTTGAACTTAGGAGAAAAGAGAAAAAAAGAGAAAGAGATTGGCAAAAGATAGTTGATGATACGGGGAACAGCGGAAATGGCTATGAATGTTTTATGGTAATCCAGATAGCTAATGATGTTCAATTTTATGTTAGCATAGTTGTAAATATAATGTGAATTAAATGTAAAGTAACAGAGAATAATCTATTCTTTGTTTTAAATATCCCTAGATACCACCGATACCCATATATATGTATATAATATGTTGTTGTTGTTTATTTTCCCACTTGGTAGATAACTAGACCAAGCCCACGAACCCGTATGGACTCATGGTTGAAGAGAAAGGGGCAGCTTATATTGTGGTGGAGCATTCGTAGGTAGAAGATTTATCCCAGTGCCACTGAAGAAGGAGGGCAGTGCTTTCTGGGAGTAATTTTAGGGGAAACCCCCCCGCATTCGTGTATCTTATGGAAGAAAGCCCGAAAAACTCCCATCAAATAGTCCGACTAACGAGACGCTGACTTTTTTTATGGGGAAGGGTTGTCAGGCCTATGCCCAGTGCTCTACAGTCATATGAAACAGAGGCTTAATATTTTCAGAATCACTACAAACATCCATGGTACAGCCGGGACTCAAACCTGAAATCTATAACACTAAGTGCCAGAGAAGCTACACACTTGGCCATTCAGTCCCTTATATATTATAATCATATAAATAAAAAATTATAATAATTTTATCTTGCACAATTTTGGGGAGGTGTTTTAATTTATGACTTCTGCATTTTCGTAGAAATTGAAAAAGTATGTGACAAGTCACAATCGAAATAATTCATTAATATAATAACCTTAGAAACTCCTACTTACCTTAACAGCTGCAAGATATTTTAAGAGTAACACGTAAGAAAAAAAAAATGACGAATAAAAATAACTAATGGCCAACATTTTCTGCAAAGTGCCAAGATGTGCAATCACGGTTCTAACTACAAGACTAATTTGTCACTGCATAAAAAAAGTCTGAAAGTAATGTCCATCTGAGCCTTAATAAGTAACAGACTCATTTAAAGAAATGCGCAAGAAATACTGAAGTTACAGCCAAATGATAGCAATTTGCCATAGTCACGCAGCTCCACGTTGTAAGCACCAAGTGAAATAAAACGACACTTCATAATTTTTTAAAGAACCGTTATTATATAGAAAGGATGACTTGATATTTTTCTGTCACGGAATTTCTTGATAGATATTAAGGAAAAGTTCTTTTAGGGCATAAAAAACTTACTTTTTCAATTCCTTTTTTTTAAATCATAATCAAATTTTATTCAGAATTATTATTCGATGTATTTCAGAAAGAATGTTTTTATTTCTTATAAATTAATCAATTTTTTTCCAGTAATATGCATAATTAAACAATTTAAATAAATATTAATAAAAAGGGTTATTTATGAAATAAGTCGTTGAAAATGCAACTATTGAATTGAATCATATATATATGTATTTATATTTTATTCTAATTTATTTTTTATCGTAATTAATTGAAATATTTTGGATCTAAATAAGTACTTGTACTTCAGTGTATTCAGATTGTTAAATTGCAGCAATAAATGTAATTTTTGTTTTGCAACATAATATTCACATAAAAACTTTCTTTTGGTTAATGTTTGAATAAGAAAAACAAATTGAATCATGTATATTTTTATCATTTTAAAATAAATATAATATGTTTACAAATAATTTTATATTTAGAATAGTTAAGAAATATATTAAGATTATGTATAATAATGATAGCGGGAAATTTATTGAAATATGGAGTTGAAAAAAATAATAATTTAAAATATATTTGCTATTTTTAATGCCATAATTTAAGTAAATTTACCAACTATTAATTAGTACTTATATATATTTTATGCATTGAGCGTTATATTAAAATCTTTACAATTGCGATTTTTAATTTAATTGCATTGTTTTAAAACACATATTTACTTTAAATTGGGTAATTAATTATGATTAATTTGGGAATTATTATCAATACATATTATTTAGATATTAAATAGGCTTAAAATTCATCTTATAATGTTTTCAGAAGTTTCGTCATCATTGAATTAAGTATTTTGAAATTTTTTGTGAGCGAAAAAGTATTTTTAATCATCTGATCATATAATGATCATGCACATAAAAAAATTATTGCGATATTTATTCTCTTATTTAATATTTGAGATTAATTCTAGAAAATTTTACGTAATAATAATCCTAAATACTAAATAATTTTATTTTTAATTGCTTAAAACTTCTATTGATTATTTGAAATTTTATTTTAAAATACAAACACAACTTGAAATAATCAACATAATGTAAATTAAAAGTTTCTACTATCTTTTACATTGATTTTTTAAATTTCTCAATCCAAGTTGCATCAACTTCGTCCATTATTTCTCGTTTACATTTTTAATTAATAGCAACAGAATTTTCATTTAACACACAAATGAATTTACAAAAGTTTGAAAACCCCGTTTTCCATTTAAACAAAAGCTATTCAAATCTTTCAACATGAAACGACAGTAGAGAGAGAGAGACACTCTTACACATGACTGCCCTGGGGGTATTGAAACCAACCCGAAATCGCCGAAAAATTTCTTCCCAACTTTAAACTGAAGTTGAGAAAGATAATGGAAAGACAATAGAGTCTGAAAGACCGAGTCTAACTTGGAGAAGAAGTCAAAGGAACTAAAAAGAAAAAAAAATCATCTATCAAAGAAATCAAAATCAATGGTAAGCTGAAAAGGAAAATAACAAATCTCAAGTACTTTTTGGTTTCGATTTGCATTTGGTCTTTACTTTTGCGATCTACGTGAAAAGATTTTTCAATGATAGCCGATGAGCTCGATTTAGGATTGTCTGAAGGGTCCCACGAACATCCAGGATGGAATAGTGATGAGGACCCTTCGTTGCTATGGAAACCGATAACCTATTTTGGACCCTTTTTTAGCTCTTCGCCTTTTGTTTCTTTCTTTCTTTTTTTTGAGCGGCAGCACTTCTTTTTCAATCTCCATTACTGGAGGATCTTTTTCGATTTCGAAGTACTTTGAAAGCGAGGTTCAACAAGGCCACAGAAACGATCCAAAATATGATGATCTCTTATTTGGGTAGAAGCTTAGTGGTGTGTCAATATTGGTTCAAGGCCTAACCCAGAGTTGAGTACTCAATTTCATGTCGCTGCTTCAACAGCTAAAGAAATATAGGATTTAGAAGATTAAGCACAGAAGTGATTCTTTTCTTCTTCAGAAAATGGTGGGCTGGTGTTTGCTTTTCAGATCACTCTAATGACTTTTATATTAATTTTTTTCTTTTGGGGAATAAAAATCTATTATTGTATTAAACTTTTTGTCTATTGTAGCATAACAAATCTAATTTTTTCTATTGTATTCTGACCACAATAAAAACACGGTACAATATAAATAGTACAATAATTGTACAATACTATAATTATACAATATAAATAGGCCATATAAGTTGCTTCTAAAAAGGTTTAGTTACTCTTATTTTTGTGAGAATCTTTATATTAAAAATTTAAGAAAATGCTACAAATTCGTGCTGGTGTTAGCATTTCAGAGCCCTCTAATGACTTTTATATTAATTTTTTCTTTTGGGGAATAAAAATCAATTATTGTATTAATCTTTTTGTCTATTGTAGCATAACAAATATTTTTTTTCTGTTGTATTCCGACCACATTGTACAATATAAATAGGTTATATAAGGTGCTTCTAAAAAGATTTAGTAATTCTTATTTTTGAAAGAATCTTTATATTAAAAATGTAAAAAAAGGATACAATAAAGTTACTAAAGTTAAAAGTTAATAAAGGCTCTGTAAAATATTTATATTAATATTTTATTATACTTTTTATGCACATGATACTTACACCCATTAATTAAAAATAAATTATAATAATATATTAGATAGATGTTAATCTTTAAAAAAATGAGTTTTGTTACATAAATAATTTAACAAAATATTCATCTACATCCGTTAACTAAATGACACCATTTTCCTGCAATTAGTTTTACATAGTAATAAATTACTTTGTAATCATTAAATTAATTAATTAAATCAATTATTGCATTAAACATTTTGTCTATTGTAGCATAACAAATATTATTTTTTTCTATTGTATTCCGACCACATTCTGCACTATAAATAGGTTATCTATGTTGCTTTTAAAAAAGGTTTAGTAATTCTTATTTTTGGAAGAATTTTTATAATAAAAATGTAAGAAAATGTTACGAATTCATTAATAAAGACTTTGTAAAATATTTATATTAATATTTTCTTCCATTTTTTTATGTCAATGATGCTTACTCCAATTAATTAACAATAAATTATAATTCTTATAGACGTTAATTAAAAAAAATATGAGTATTTAATTTAACATAATAATCATCCATATCAGTTTACTAAATGAAGGGATTTTCCAGTAATTAGTTTTACATAGTAAAAAATTACTTTGTCATCAATAAATCAATTTATTTTAAAAAGTTTGAAAAGTATCAACATATGATAAAATAATTTAAAACTAACCTTTATATATATATTGAAACTTTCCTTTTTGTGATTAAAGCAAAAAAATTTAATTACTTAATATTAAAATGTTTTTGTTTAATTATGTTATAATATTTGCTTATATAAGTAAATAAATGAATAATTTTCATCATAAGCAATGTAACTCATTCCTACATTTTGATAACGTTCTAAAAATTATAAATTTATTTTTTTCTACTAGCTGTAATAAGTAAAATAGTATACAAAATATAGAATAGCAATGTTTGAGAACCTAAATATAAATTATGTACACGTATTTTTTCGCATAATCTATATAAATCTATTTTTGGCTTTGTTTATTACATGTTTCTGTTATTGGAAAATGCCAGACACTTGGATACTAAGCCATTATATATTATAAGATAAGCATGTATTTATATATTAGCAGATACAGAGATATGTAGCAGATGTAAATATTTGGTAGATATATCATTATCCAGGATAATTCGTAGGTTACCTGCTCCACATTGTGCCATCACAATTTGGATTACAGTAGGATTTGAATCTATTCCTATTTTCAGGAACCCCAAAAGAAGATTTTTCCAGCCTACGGTTTTGCAATCGGCAATTTTTACGGCTCCGGAAGCTTTTGGTTCAGCATTATTTGTTTATTTTTAAAGCAAGTTACCTTAATTCAGAAGTCCAATGTGATATCCATCTGCTTCGCCCTCACAAAGGGACATTATAAATAATGTTTTAGGTTGTTTATTAATACCGCAATGTAATGTTGCAGATGGTTTCATCAATGATGTTGATGGTATTATCTCTAAATCATGTTAGAAGCGATGTTGCGGATTGTTTCTTCAGAATACCACTAAATGATGTTAGAAACAATGTTGCGGATTGTTTCTTCAGAATACCACTAAATGATGTTAGAAACAATGTTGCAGATGGTTTCTTCATAATACCACTAAATTATGTTAGAAACAATATTGCAGATGGTTTCTTTATAACATCACAATGTTAACAAACCCTAATGTATCTCTATCGTATATAAACTAAATAAAAAAATGGAAGATGTTCGCACAACAAAAAAGATTAAAATTGATTTCTTTTTTTTCTTCTTTATATTTTAGATCATTTTCGAGGAGTAAAATAAAAGAAGATTTGGTAAATCTTCCCCAAAATTTTGTCAGTGTGCTCATAGCCCCTGTGTCTTCACATCAGCCCAACTTTTATTTGAATAATTCAGGGATGTAGAACTAAAATAAAATGTTTGGAAGAAAGAAGAAGTGAAAGAAAAATACCCTGTAATGACGTGCAATGGCTGTCATTCCCCCCTTCTACTTGCATTATATATAATGCAGTGGAGCCCCCATACATGCATGAGCAAGCCTATTTCGAACAGTATTATGCACGCTACGGAGTTCTAATGATGCTTCAAATCGAATCACTGAAGGCCTGAGATTTTAAATGCGGAGTGGGTGTAAAAATGGGTTTCCTATGGTAAATAGCAGAAGATTCACTCAAAAAAAGAAGGAGAAAAAAAAATAATAATGTGTTTTGATATTTTTTGCTGAGTGTGAACGAACCAGTATAGATACCAGTATTCACATCCAAAGCAGTGGAGGTAGATTGAAATTTTTATGTACCAAAACGAATGAAAGAAAGAAATATACAATAATGTGTAACATCAGTGATTTCGTTTTTTTAAAATGGATCTTACTGCGTTGAAATTTTTTTTTATATATTATTGGCAAAGCGTGGCTCATTTTTTTGCATAATAACACTGCAAAATAAATGTTTTCGCAATATCTCTCTAACTGTATACATCCAATTCGTGACCCAGTGGGACATGCGTAAGTAGCCTGCAGAAGGATTCAGGTTCGAATGCTCTGGTGTCATATATTGCTGTTACTACATTTAAAAACGAGAAGTCTCTATGCAGATTATGACTGTGAAGGATTATGGAGGATTCATGTAAAGTATCTCGTATCGATAGATGGGTTATATTATGGAAGTCTATAGTCGGCCTAAATCTGATAATTTTATATGCGGGCCGCTGAGTTATGATGCATTTCCAAAGTGGCCCGCAAGATCATTTGGGTTGACCAACCCTGGCTTAAATAGAAAAAATCATTTCAGTTAGGTTTCGTCTTTGTAATTCATTTGTGTATCCGCTGGAAGCCTTTTAAACAAATCGCAATATTTCCTCCTATAGGTGATTTTTTTCTGCGAGATTGAGAAAATTATATTAACATGGAAAGAACTAACAAACAAATTATATATTATTCGTTACAAATTATATATTATTCGTTCGGAACAAATTATATATTATTCGTTAATTGGTTTAAACAACAGATAACTAGGAGTATAGTTGTTTAATTCTTTTATTGAAATCTGTGATCATTGTAATTGCATTGAACAATTATTTTAAATTATCATCAGTATCTTATACAATCTTACAAATTTTTAGTATCATTTTCTAGTTAAATAATTATCACAAACAATTAGATCAATTTGAACAAATTAGCATCAAATTTCTCAATTTCTTAGCAATTAAAATGGATTGGCTCATTCACTAAGTCAATCATTTTTCTTTTCTAACTGTACCTGTAACCGTGCTTCATCCTACACTACAAGAACGACCCCTGTGACGGTAGGAGAAATGGTCAGTAGGCCTCCAGATTCATTCGAGAGAAATACAGCTCAACCCGCGCTACCGCTGAGAAACGTTTAGTTTGTAATCTCTCATCCTGAGAGGAAATATATTCAACGCAATTCTGCTAATAGTTAGCCTACAGACTCTCACCCGGAGAAAATGTATATTTCGCTCACCTCACGCAAACCTGATTATCGGATTTTCGGTTTAGAAGTGCAATCCTTCCACTAATATATAATTAATTAAATGTGTTAAATATTGTACATATGTCGTGTTTGTGAGTATCTAAACAAAGTTGTGAGTTCTCAAACCTGTGTCTCAAGTCACAACCCAACCACATCCAGTTACAATCTATCTGCACAACTGGCGTCGATAAATACTTATGTTATCTCTTATTCAGGGTTCTAACACTTAAATATTCTGAATATTTTAACCTTTCATACTCAAACTTATTCTATTAACTAAAATCTACCCTTATTATTTAAATTTTAATATATTGATTCTACAACCGCATTGAATAAATGATTATACTTATCAATTTTGATGTGGAAATTTTCTTAACGTAATCATCGCTTTTTAATCATCAAATCAAATTCTTTTTCTACCATTTTTCGATTTAGAAAAGGAAATAAAAATGAAATGAATTAATATGAAAGTATATATAAAAAGATTTAATAGACTTTTAAGACAAAAATAAAACTAATGCATTTAAAAAAATTACATCAAAATATTTTTTTTTATATATGCATGAAATTTTAAGAAGATTGTCTGTCGTCAAAGAATGTTTAATTTATTAAAAAGAAACAAAATTTTTTGAAAAGAAATTTAAATTCTCTGGTATATATTATATTCGTAGAAATATAATATAATTTAAAAAAAAAAAATAAAAAAAGGAATTTGTTGGTTATTAAAAGATTTCTATTGACTAAATTTGTATAGTCTTCTTAGATAAATTTCATTTGCATATAAATTGAAATTTTCGTGTTTTTATAAAAATTTTCATAAGTTCATTAAAATTTCATATTTGCATGCTGAATAATTTTATAAAAAATGAATTTTTTCAAAAACATATTTAATCAATTTTCAGCATCTTGAATAATATATTATTAACATAAAATAAATAGAATATTGGTTAATTCAATTATATTTTATTCATATAAAAGTATACATATTTAATTATTCTTATAACCGGAAACCTATTCGGTGAACATCATATTTATATCTCCCTCAGTTATTTTATTTATGTATCACGTTCATTCTTTCTTATATATCACAGATTCATCAAAAATAATGAACAAATTATAAATATTTATTGACAAAGCAATAATTGAAATGTTTTTTGTGTTTAATTCTAACTGAGAAATTTAAAGAAACATTTTAACTATATACATAATAAAAAATATGTAATTAATTATTGAATAGGAAAATAAATTAATTTTTCATTCTAAGAAAGATAACGAAAAATGATAATATTGTTAATTACATTGATAACAAATGATATTACAATTAATCATATTTAATTTAATTATTATATTTTAAATTATGATACGATATTAATTTGTATAAATGATAATATTATTCATTTCATTAATTAGTGTTTTGTTCATTTTCATTAATGCTTTGTTCATTTTTAGGTAATAAATTTCCTTTTAAATAATTTTCATTGAAATTTACCACCGATAATGAAAAAGGGATTTATTTGCTGAATAAATGTCATCTTTATTGTATTTAATTTGTAGAAATGTTTTCAGAATTTTGTGCTGCTAATGACCAATGGCGCTGGCCTTTGGTACCACAAGCTTCAGGTTGAATACTGGCGGTGGCATGGATATTTCTTAGTGGTTCGGAATTCACGTTAAATTGTAGGTCCTGGTCTAATTTGCCCAAAGTATGCACAAAATGTCCGTAGAGCGATTTATTTGAAAGGTATAATTAAAATATGTCTTAATGATGATTTTTAAGCTAGGACTGTAATTTATTATTTATAATAAAGTTTTCATTAGTAAAAAAATATTGTTTTTAAACTATTTGTTTAACTGATTATTAATTAGTCAAATATTATTAATTAACTAACTATTTGTTTAACTAATTATTAATTAGTCAAAAATTATTAATTAACTAACTATTTATTTAAATAATTATTATTAATTAACCAAATATTTGTTTAATTATAACTAACTCTTTAGTTTAGTTAACTATTTTTTAACTAATCTGAATGCGAACAAAAGAACATTCTACTTTTTAATGTATGAATATATGAACTTAAACAAATTTCAGATGAGACGTAATATTGAAATTAAATTTCATAAAATTCGTTTAACTAAGTTATAAACGCTTTGCTAATAATATTATTGAATATATTTGTGAACAGACAGAGTGAGAGACGATAGCATATTGCAATATTAGATCTCTAAATCCATATATTTTAAAAGAGGAAACGGAATTACCATCAGAAATGCAGCTGGAACCTTTCTCATAACATTTACAAAGCCATAACACGAACTGGAATTCATACTCTCTAAATCAGTATCAAGACAAGCATGTTGCACTTCCTTAATAAAATCTTTTCTTAACCAATAAGAAAACTATAGTTATGTAAATTGGGGTAACTAACTATAGTTATGTTACCCCAATACTTTTAATATAAAAGGTTTTTAGAAATGTTATCTGCTTTTTTTATGAATTTGTCTTTGTATTTTATGAATTTGTCAGCAGTTAATTTAAGTTCTAAGATTAAAATATGTTAATATCTATTTATTAAACGACTTTTTCAAAACCTTCTTCTTCTTCTTCATCATCTTCATTGGAGCAACATGATGGACCAAGGCCGTCTGTCTATTTGCAGATTTCCAGACAGGTGCGGTTTGGTTTGCCGGTCTATGGAAATTTCATGCCCACGTTAGGCTAGCTAGACCGGGACCTACGATATAACGGGAATTCCAAACCACTACAAACATCCATACTACCTCTAAGATTCGAACTTGCAGCCTGTGGTACCAAAATTCAGAGAGTTAGCCAATTAGCCATCAGGCAGCTTCTAGACAGGAGACGTTTCCTTTTTACGGGGTAGGGTTATCAGCCCTACACCCAATGCTGTTGCAGTCATAATAGACTAAGATCTATGGTTTAAAGTGGATTCCGAACCACTACAAACACCCATGGCACCGCTGGACTAGAACCAGAAACCTGTAGTACCGAGCGCTACACACTCGGCCATTGAGGCCTCATAGTTTTATTGTATGCATTTGAATTTTTTGAGTATTATTTAAAGTATTGATTTTCAAAATCTAGTTTACTGATATAAACAACAGAGGGAAAACAATAATAATAATACAGAAGGAAAACAATTGGACGAAATATTTATTCTCTAAATTCATAGCTAATGATGATGTAAATTTAAACTCTCATGCAAATGATAAATAACGGTTTTATTTAAAACTGGAACTACACATGGGTTTGCATATATTTCATTGTATTTGTAGAGTCATAAAATCCATCTTTAGAATCGCATTCCATCCTCTCTCAAACAGTATTTCCTTATTAAAATCCTTTTCCGTATCACTGCAACACTGCGCGATGAATTCCTGAAGCACACACACACAGGACTTGTCATACACCAAAGATATGATGCGCTATTAAAACAAGCAGTTCCTGTACAGCGTTGTTTGGATTTCTGACGAGATGGGCTTTACTACATTTCCTCTCAGGCGCTTCAGATCGGTAAATAGTCTGGTTACCAAACTCGCCAACACGTGCAGTCGTATTTTCAAACACTTTAAATATTTTATAAAGCGATGAGCATTTTCCATTTCGTTTGGGAGAGACAATTTAGATGCTTCTTGAATTATTTAGAGCATATTAGGCGCTTCATTCAGTTCTGCAAGCGGAGGCCTCTGAAGCGATGAGGCAACGTGAAAGATATTTAAAATGATCGCCGCGAAAAGCGAGAAAGGAAGGAACAGGGCTCTTCGTGCATTTCTAGAATGCCGTGTTGTATTGTGCGGAGGTAGCAAATGCTTGGTAATGGTTGTTTGAAAAGGAAGCCATTGTGCTCGTTTAAACTAAAGATAAGAAGATGCTGTTAAGTGTTGTGTGGTTTGCTTTCTCAGTTCCGTTAACAGTGCCTGAAGCATAAATAATATTAATGGAAATGTTGAAGCATAATTTGAACACAATAATGAAACGTGAAACTTAACGCTAACACAATAATGAATTTTAACGTGCATATTCAAAATGTCTCACTTGACTACATGTTCTGTACAATTAGTAATAAAGTTTAAGTAAAGTTATTAAAATCATCTTGAAATTATGACGTTTTACATATAATATGCTTCATTAAATGTAAAAAAAAAATAAATGTGCACAATAAATAATTTTGATAAAAGTAAACTATAAAAAACAAAACAAAAAAAAAAATATTAAAAAAAAAAAAAAAAAAATATTAACAAAACAAAATTATTAAAATCATCTTAAAATTATGACTTTTTAATTGAATTTAAGTATACTTATTTAAATAAAAAATGTATTGCGATGTGCACACTAAATAATTTTAAAAAATAATTTATGTATCAATATCGTCCTGTTTTTAAGAGAAAGAATAAGCATAACTTTCATGGAAATCTAAATCCTCTTAGTCAATCAAACGGAAATATATAGCTCAATTAATACAGAATTATATTTTTCTTCTTCATTGGGGCAACAGCCCATGTTGAATCAAGAACGTCTGCCTACTTGCAGATTTCGAGGCAGGTTTGGTTAGTGTGCCACTCTACGGTCATTTTACGCAAACGTTAGATTAACTAAACCACGATATATAGTTTAAAATGGATTCAAAAACACAAACAAGCATCTATGATCCCACCAGGATATGAACCTGTGGTACTGAAGGTCAGAGAACTAGTCCATTGGCCATCAGGAAGAAATTTCAAAACAGGAGATGTTTTCTTTTTACAGAGTTGAGTTGTCAACCCTACTCTGTAAAGAGAAATACTCCAACTCTCTTGTCATTGTATACGGTTTCCGATCCACTAACAACATCCATGGAACCGTCATTATTGAAACTCAAAACCTGCGGCACCGAGCTCCAGATTTTCAAAATCTTGCTTACCGATAACAATAATGAGAGGGAAAACAATTGATAGAAATATTTATTCTCTAAATGCAAAGAATTCTCTCACACAAATAATACATAACGGAATTAATTATTTGACATTGGAAATATAAATGCGTTTGCACCTTTTTCATTGTATGTGTAGAATCATAACATCCATCTTTAGAATCGCATTCCATCCTCTCTGAAATCGCATTCCATCCATCTTTACATCCTCTCTTTCCCATATCACTGGTACACTGCGCGATGAATTCCCGAAGCACACACAGGACTTGCCACACAACAAAGATATGATGCGCTATTAAAACAAGCAGTTCCTGTACAGAGTTGTTTGGATTTCTGACGAGATAGGCTTTACTACATTTCCTCTCAGGCCTTTAGAATGCTGAACAGTCTGGTTACCAAACTCGCCAACACGTGCAGTCGTATTTCCAAACACTTTAAATACTTTATAAAGCGCCGAGCATTTTCCATTTCGTTTGTGAGAGACAATTTAAATGCTTCCTAAATTATTTAGAGCATATTAGGCGCTTCATTCAGCTCTGCAAGCCGAGGTCTCTGAAGCGATGAGGCAACGTAAAATATATTTAAAATGATCTCCGCGAAAAGCGACAAAGGAAGGAACACGGCTCTTCGTGCATTTCTGGAACGCCGTGTTGTATTGTGTGGAGGTAGCGAATGCTTGGTAATAGTTGTTTCAAAAAGGAAGCCATTGTGCTAATTTAAACTAAAGATAAGAAGATGTTGTTAAGTGTTGTGTAGTTTGCTTTCTCAGTTCCGTTAGCACTGCCTAGAGCATTAATAATAGAAAAGGTTATGTTGAAGAATAATTTCCTTAAAGTGAACGCAATAATGAATTTTAACGTGCATATTAATAATGGTTCTCAAAACTCTCTAACTTAGTCATAATGTTAATGTCTAACTTAGTTAGTCTAACTGAGTTAGTTTATAGTCAACTCCATATAATTAGTGATGAAGTTTAAGAAAAGGTATTAAAATAATTTTAAAATTTTGGCACTTTAATTGAATTTCGATATACTTAAATAAACTAAAAAAATATTGAAATGTGTACAATAAATAATTTTAAAAATGTAATCATTATCATCGTATTTTAAGTAAAAAAAAATACTCATGCCCTTTAATGAAACCTGAATCAGTTTTAAGTGAGCGAACAGAAATATGTATTAAAATACCCTAGTTATAGCTGTTAAATTAATACAGTCTTGCATAATATATAAAAGTTGCTATTGTTATGTACACTGAATATCATCATTTAAGTGCTATATCAATTCATTGTATAGTATCCCTTATAAATCAGTCCACGCACACAATATGCTGGTGTACTCTAGAGTCACCGTCAGCGGCCTGATAGCCAATTTGAAAGCGCTCTAGCCTTTCGTACCATAGGCTTCTGGTTCAAATCCTGGCTGTTGCATGGATGTTCGGAATCCACTTTAAACTGTAGGTCCCGGTGTAATTAGCCTTAACTGTGTAAATAAAGATCGTAAAGCGACAAACCAAACTAAACTCGTCGTCATTACGCGATTTTCTCGCTTAACAGTATTTGCTTTTTAACATCTGTCTGTTATAACTTGCGTTTTGTGTTTATCTGGAAAAAAATAATACCAGGAGATTAAATATGTACGAACCATTTTTCTAAATTTTATCATTTCTTTTTTGGTGTTTTGGTTTCTTTTTTGGTGTTCTTTTTTGGTTTTGTATTAAACATTCCTTTACACTTAAATATACTCAATATATGAGTTTATCTCCTTGATTATTTCGCTACAACCTAGGAGGCGGAACTAAGTCGACCAATATGGTTTCATTATGATCATTATAATGAGGAATATGTTAAGCGAATTCATCGTCTTTAACAATGGTTAACATATAAAGCTACACGGTCAATAGAGAGACCAGGAAGACATGACTTAGATGAAATTTAGCCTTGTTTATTTGGAATTTTAATAAAACAACTAATAATATAAAGAGGGAACAAATTAAATGTAATATTTATTCTCTAATTTCATTGCTTACGAAAACATAAATTTAATCTATCAAGCAAATATTAAATAACGAATTTATTTAACACGAGAAATATAAATGGGTATGCACACTTTTCCATTGTATTTGTAGTGTCATAACATGCATATTCAGAATCACATTCCATCCTCTCTGAAACAGTATTTCCTTATTAGAATCCTTTTTCCATATCACTGCAACACTGAGCTGTGAATTCCCGAAGCACACACTGGACTTGTCATACACCAAAGATATGATGCGCTATTAAAACGAGCAGTTCCTGTACAGCGTTGTTTGGATTTCTAACGTGATGGGCTTTACTACATTTCCCCTCAGGCCTTTAGATTGCTAAATAGTCTTTGTTACAAAACTCGCCAACACGTGCAGTCGTATTTTCAAACACTTTAAATACTTTATAAAGCGCCGAGCATTTTCCATTTCGTTTGTGAGAGACAATTCAAATGCTTCCTAAATTATTTAGAGTATATTAGGCGCTTCATTCAGCTCTGCAAGCCGAGGCCTCTGAAGCGATGAGGCAACGTTAAAGATATTTAAAATCATCTCCGCGATAAGCGAGAAAGGAAGGAACAGGGCTCTTCGTGCATTTCTAGAACGCCGTGTTGTATGGTGCAGAGGGTGCGATTGCTAGGTAATAATTGTTTGAAAAGGAAGCCATTGTGCTCATTTAAACTAAAGATAAGAAGATGTTATGTGCGGTGTAGTTTGCTTTCTCAGTTCCGTTAACGCTGCCTGGAGCATTAATAATAGAAAAGGGAATGTTGAAGCATCATTTCCTTAACGTGAACACAATAATGAATTTTAAAGTTTATATTAATAATGGTTCTTAAAACTGTCTAGCCTGCCTACAAGCTGTATATAATTAGTAATAGCAAAGTTATTAAATTCATCTTAAAATTATGACGTTTTAAATTTAAATATACTTAATTAAATAAGAAGAATTATTGTAATATGCACAATAAATACTTTTAAAAATGTGAGTTTTCTATCAATATCATCCTATTTTCAGGAGAAAGAATACTCATGACTTTCATGGAAATCTAAATTCTTTCAGTCGATCAAACTCAAATATATGTAACTCTTAATTAATACAGAAATATATTCTTCGTCTTCACTCTTGCTACAGCCCATGATGAGCCAAGGACGTCTGACTAATGGAAGAGATTGAGACATGAGATGTTTTCTTTTTGTTGGGTGCGGTTATTAGCACTACGCCCAAATCTCGTACAGTCATAGTAGATCAGTATCTACATTTTAAAATGGATTCCAAACCACTAATATGCCCATGGCACTGCAGGGACTCGAACCCGAATCATGTGACACAAAGCGACTAAATTACCAAATCTAGTTAATATGGATTAGTTAAATCTAGTGATATTAATAATGAGAGAGTTAAACAACTAATAATAATACAAACAATTGGCTGATATATTTATTCTCTAAATTCATAGATAACGAAGATGCAAATTTAATATCTCCAGCAAATAATAAATAACGGATTTATTTAACACTGAAACTATAAATGTGTTTGCACATTTTTCATTGTATTTGTAGATTCATAACATCCATGTTTAGAATAGCATTCCATCCTCTCTCAAATAGTATTTTGTTATTAAAATACTTTTCCACATCACTGCAACAGTGCGCGATGAATTCCCGAAGCACACACTGGACTTGTCATACACACCAAAGATATGATGCGCTATTAAAACAAACAGTTCCTGTACAGCATTGTTTGGATTTCTGACGAGATGGGCTTTACTACATTTCCCCTCAGGCCTTTAGATGACTAAATAGTCTGGTTACCAAACACGCCAACACGTGCAGTCGTATTTTCAAACGCATTAAATACTTTATAAAGCACTGAGCATTTTCTATTTCGTTTGTCAGAGACAATTTAAATGCTTCCTAAATTATTTAGAGCATATTAAGAGCTTCATTCAGCCCTGCAAGCCGAGGCCTCTGAAGCGATGAGGCAACGTAAAAGATATTTAAAATGATCTCCGCGAAGAGCGAGAAGTGAAGGAATAGGGCTCTTCGTGCATTTCTAGAACTCTGCGTTGTATTGTGCGGAGGTAGCGAATGCTTGGTAATGGTTGCTTGAATAGGAAGCCATTGTGCTCGTTTAAACTAAAGATAAGAAGATGTTGTTAAGTGTTGTGTAGTTTGCTTTCTCAGTTCCGTTAGCACTGCCTAGAGCATTCATATTAGAAAAGGAAATGTTGAAGCGTAATTTCCTTAACGCGAACGCAATAACGTGCATTTTAATAATCGTTCTTAAAATTGTCTAACTTGACTACAAACTCTATATAATTGTTATAAAGTTAAAAAAAAAGTTATTAAAATCATTGTAAAATTACGTTGTTTTAATTGAATTTAAATCTACTTAATTAAATAAAAAAATATTGGGATGTGCGCAAAAAATAATATTAAATAAAATGAAGCTATCGTACAATTTTCAGGAGAAAGAATACTTTAATGGAGATCTGGATCTTTATTTTTAAACAAACAAACAAAAATATATGTAGCTCTTAATTAATACAGAAATAAATATTTTACATCAATAGTGCAATAGCCGCATGTTGAGCCAAGGACTTCTGAAAATTTGGAGGCAGGCTTTTTACAGGGTAGGATTGTCAGCCTTACAATCAACTCTCAACAGTCTTACTAGATAGGGACCTACAGTTTAACGTGGATTCTGTACCACTAATAAACATCCATGCCACCGCTCGTATTCGAACATGAAGCCTGTGGTACCAAAATCCAGAGCACTAGCGAATTGGCTATTAGGCAGCAATTTCAAGACAGGAGATGTTTTCTTTTTACAGGGTATCGTTTTTAGATCTATACCCTTGTCATTGTATACAGTTTAAATAGAATTCCGAGCTATTACCAACATCCATGTCAGCGCTAATATTGGAACTCGAAATCTGTGACTCCGAGAGCCAGATTTTAAATATACTGTTTAATAATATCAATAATGATGAGAAAATAACTAACAGTAATACAGAGGAAAACAATTGGCTGAAATATTTGTTCTCTATTCATACATAACGAAGTTGCAAATTTAATCTCTCAAGCATAACGAATTTATTTAACACTGGAACTATAAATGCGTTTCCACCTTTTCCATTGTATTTGCAGATTCATAACATCCATCTTTAGAATCACATTCCATCCTCTCTGAAACAGTATTTCCTTTTGGAAATCCTTTTCCATATCACTGCAACACTGCGCTATGAATTCCCGAAGCACACACTGGACTCGTCATACACCAAAGATATGATGCGCCATTAAAACAAGCAGTTCCTGTACAGCGCTGTTTGGATTTCTGACGAGACGGGCTACATTTCCCCTTAGGCCTCTAGATTGCTAAATAGTCTGCTTACCAAAATCGTCAACTCGTGCAGTCGTGTTTTCAAACACTTTAAATACTTTATAAAGCGCTGAGCATTTTCCATTTCGTTTGGGAGAGACAATTTAAATGCTTCCTAAATTATTTAGAGCATATTAGTCGATTCATTCAGCCCTGCAAGCCGAGGCCTCTGAAGCGATGAGGCAACGTAGGGATATTTAAAATGATCTCCGCGAAAGCGAGAAAGGAAGGAACAGGGCTCTAGAACGCCATGTTGTATTGTGCGGAGGTAGCGAATGCTTGGTAACAGTTGTTTGAAAAGGAAGCCATTGTGCTCGTTTAAACTAGAGATGAGAAGATGTTGTTAAGTGTTGTGCGGTTTGCTTTCTCAGTTCCGTTAGCACTGCCTGAAGCATTAATAATAGAAAAGGAAATGTTGAAGCTTAATTTCCTTAACTTAAACGCCATAATTAATTTTAACGTAAATATTAATAACGGTTATTAAAACTGTCCAACATGACTACAAGCACTGTATAATTCGTTATAAAGTTTAAGCAAAATTATTAAAATCATCTTAAAATTATGACGCTTTAAATTTAAATATACTTAATAAAAAATATTATGTTGTGCATAGTAAAAATTAAAAAAAAAAAAAAACATTATATCTATACATCCTATTTTCAAGGACGTTATATAAGCAATGATGACGTTTAAGCAAAGTTGCTAAAATCATCTTAAAATTATGGTATTATTATTGAATTTAAATATAATTAATTAAATGAAAAATTATTGTAATGTACCCAATAAATATTTTTTTTAAAATATACTATATATCAATACCGTCCTACTTTCCGGGAAAAAAGTATTCATGCCTTTCATGGAAATCTGCATCTTTTTTTTAACGAGCCTACATATATATATATATTAAACTATTCAAGTTATATCTCTGAAATTAATATAATCTTACGTAAGATATAAGTAAAAGTTGTTTTTGTTATTTGCACTGGATATCCTTTTTTAAATGCTATACCTATTTATAATATCATAATCTTTATAATTCAGTTCCCGCACATATTATGCTACTATAATCTACCGAGAACTACCGTTTAACGTGAATTCCTCAAACCACTATCAACATCCATGCCACCGCCAATATTCGATTCCGAAGACTGTGGTACAATTCGGGGCCAGAGAACTAGCTCATTGCCAACAGGCAGAAATTTCGAGGCAGGAGATGTTTTCTTTTTACAGGTTATGGTTATCAGCCCTACGTCCAACGCTCTTGTCATTGTACTCTATACGTTTTAAGTGGATTCCGATACACTACCAAATTCTAGGGCACCACCATTATTGGAACTCGAAACCTGTGGCACCGAGCTCCAGATTTTAAAAATATAATTTACTGATAACAATAACGAGAGGGAAAAGTCTAATAATAATACAGAGGGAATACAACTAATAATAATACAAAGGGAAACAACTAATAACAATACAGAATGAAAAAAAACTAATAATAAAACAGAGGGAAAACAACTAATAATAATACCGAGTAAAAGCAACAAATAATAATACAGAGAAAAAACAACTAATAATAATACAGAGGGAAAATAATTGGCTGAAATATTTATTCCTAAAATCATAGATAACGAAGATTCAAATTTAATCTCTGAAGCAAATAAGCAATAACGGATTTATTTAGCACCTGAATTATAAATGGGTTTTCACGTTTTTCATTGTATTTGTAGAGTCATAACATCCACATTTAGAATCGCATTCCATCCTCTCTTAAACAGTATTTCCTTATTAAAATCCTTTTCCACATGACTGCAACACAGCACAATGAATTCCCAAAGCAGACATACAGGACTTGTCATATACCTAAGATATGACGCGCTATTAAAACAAGCATTTCATGTACAGCGTTGTTTGGATTTCTGACGAGATGGGCTTTACTACATTTCCCCTCAGGCCTTCAGATCGCTAAATAGTCTGGTTACCAAAGTCGCCAACACGTGCAGTCGTATTTTCAAACACTTTAAATACTTTATGAAGCGCTGAGCATTTTCCATTTCATTTGTGAGAGACAATTTAAATGCTTCGTAAATTATTTAGAGCATATTATGCGCTTCATGCAGCTCTGCAAGCCGAGGCCGCTGAAGCGATGAGGCAACGTGAAAGATATTTAAAATGATCTCCGCGAAAAGCGAGAAAGGAAGGAACAGGGCTCTTCATGCATTTCTAGAACGCAGTGTTGTATTGTGCGGAGGTAGCGAATGCTTGATAATAGTTGTTTGAAAAGGAAGCCATTGTGCTCATTTGAACTAAAGATAAGACGAAGCTGTTAAGTGTTGTGTTGTTTACTTTCGCAGTTCCGTTAACACTGCCTAGAGCATTAATAATAGAAAAGAAAATGTTGAAGCATAATTTCCTTAACGCGAACACAATAATAGATTTTAACCACATTAATAATGGTTCTTAAATCTGTCTAGCCTGCCTACAAGCTGTATATAATTAGTAATAGCAAAGTTATTAAATTCATCTTAAAATTATGACGTTTTAAATTTAAATATACTTAATTAAATAAGAAGAATTATTGTAATATGCACAATAAATACTTTTAAAAATGTGAGTTTTCTATCAATATCATCCTATTTTCAGGAGAAAGAATACTCATGACTTTCATGGAAATCTAAATTCTTTCAGTCGATCAAACTCAAATATATGTAACTATTAATTAATACAGAAATATATTCTTCGTCTTCACTCTTGCTACAGCCCATGATGAGCCAAGGACGTCTGAATAATGGAAGAGATTGAGACATGAGATGTTTTCTTTTTGTTGGGTACGGTTATTAGCACTACGCCCAAATCTGAAAAGAAAGCCATTGTGCTCATTTAAACTGAAGATAAGAAGATGTTGTTAAGTGTTGTGTTGTTTGCTTTCTCAGTTCCGTTAGCACTGCCTGAAGCAATAATAATAGAAAAGGAAATGTTGAAGCTTAATTTCCTTAACTTAAACGCCATAATTAATTTTAACGTAAATATTAATAACGGTTATTAAAACTGTCCAACATGACTACAAGCACTATATAATTAGTTATAAAGTTTATGCAAAATTATTAAAATCATCTTAAAATTATGTCGCTTTAAATTTAAATATACTTAATAAAAAATATTGTGTTGTGCATAGTAAAAATTATAAAAAAAAATAAACATTATATCTATACATCCTATTTTCAAGGACGTTATATAAGCAATGATAACGTTTAAGCAAAGTTGCTAAAATCATCTTAAAATTATGGTATTTTTATTGAATTTAAATATAATTAATTAAATGAAAAATTATTGTAATGCACACAATAAATATTTTTTTTAAAAATATACTATATATCAATAACGTCCTACTTTCTGAGAAAAAAGTATTCATGGCTTTCATGGAAATCTGCATCTTTTTTTTAACGAGCCTACAGATATATATATATTAAACTCTTCAAGTTATATCTCTCAAATTAATATAATCTTACGTAAGATATAAGTAAAAGTTGTTTTTGTTATTTGCACTGGATATCATTTTTTAAATGCTATACCTATTTATAATATCATAATCTTTATAATTCAGTTCCCTCACATATTATGCTACTATAATCTACCGAGATCTACCTTTTAACGTGAATTCCTCAAACCACTATCAACATCCATGCCACCGCCAATATTCGATTCCGAAGACTGTGGTACTACGGGCCAGAGAACTAGCTCATTGCCAACAGGCAGCAATTTCGAGGCAGGAGATGTTTTCTTTTTACAGGTTATGGTTATCAGCCCTACGTCCAACGCTCTTGTCATTGTTCTCTATACGTTTTAAGTGGATTCCGATACACTACCAAATTCTAGGGCACCGCCATTATTGGAACTCGAAACCTGTGGCACCGAGCTCCAGATTTTCAAAATATAATTTGCTGATAACAATAATGAGAGGGAAAAGTCTAATAATAATACAGATGGAATACAACTAATAATAATACAAAGGGAAAACAACTAATAATAATATCGAGTAAAAACAACACATAATAATACAGAGTAAAAACAACTAATAATAATACAGAGTAAAAACAACTAATAATAATACAGAGGTAAAATAATTGGTTGAAATATTTATTCCTAAAATCATAGATAACGAAGATTCAAATTTAATATCTGAAGCAAATAAGAAATAACGGATTTATTTAGCACCTGAAATATAAATGGGTTTTCAAGTTTTTCATTGTATTTGTAGAGTCATAAAATCCATCTTTAGAATCGCATTCCATCCTCTTTGAAACAGTATTTCCTTATTAAAATCCTTTTCTATATCACTACAACAGAGCGCGATGAATTCCCGAAGCACAACACAGGACTTGGTCACACATCAAAGATATGACGCGCTATTAAAACAAGCAGTTCATGTACAGCGTTGTTTGGATTACTGATGAGATGGGGTTTACACATTTCCCCTCAGGCCTTTAGATTGCTAAATAATCTTTGTTACCAAACTCGCCAACACGTGCAGTCGTATTTTCAAACACTTTAAATACTTTATAAAGCGCTGAGCATTTTCCATTTCGTTTGTGAGAGACAATTTAAATGCTTCCTGAATTATTTAGAGTATATATTACGCGCTTCATTCAACTCTGCAAGCCGAGGCCTCTGAAGCGATGAGGCAACGTAAAAGACATTTAAAATGATCTCCGCGAAAAGCGAGAAAGGAAGGGACAGGGCTCTTCGTGCATTTCTGGAATGCCGTGTTGTATTGTGCGGAGGTAGCGAATGCTTGATAATAGTTGTTTGAAAAGGAAGCCATTGTGCTCATTTGAACTAAAGATAAGTAGATGCTGTTAAGTGTTGTGTTGTTTGCTTTTTCAGTTCCGTTAACACTGCCTAGAGCATTAATAATAGAAAAGGAAATGTTGAAGCGTAATTTCCTTAACGCGAACACGAGAATGGATTTTAACCATACTAATAATGGTTCTTAAATCTGTCTAACTTGACTACAAGCTGTGTATAATTAGTTATAAATTTTAGGCAAAATTATTAAAACCATCTTAAAATTAGGATGTTTTAATTGAACTTAAATATACTTAATTAAATAAAAAAATTATTGTGACGTGCACAATAAATATTATTAAAAAAAGTAAGCTATATAACAATATCGTCCTAATTTCTAAAGAAAGAACTCTGACATGGAAATATAAATCGTTTTTGAGCAAATAAGCAAAAAAAAAAAAAAAAAAAATATGTAGCTCTTAATTAATACAGAAATATATTCTGTTACTTCGATGGTGTGATAGCCCCAGGGTGAGCCAAGGACGTCTGATTTCTGATAAATTTCGAGACAGGTTTTTTACAGGATAGAATTCTTAGCCCTACGCTCAACATTCTACATTCTTATTAGATGGGGACCAGCAGTTTAACTTGGATTCCGAACCACTAATAAACATCCATGCCACGGCCAAGATTCGATCCCGAAGCCTTTGGGTGCCTGTGCCAGGCCAGAGAACCAGCTCATTGGCCACTAGGAAACAATTTCGTGATAGATGTTTTCATTTTACAAGGTATGGTTGTCAGCCCTACGCCCAACGATCTTGACATTGTATACGGTTTAATGTGGATTCCAATTTACTGTCAACATCCATATCACCGCCATTATTGGAATTCGAGACATGTGGAATTCGAACGCCGGATTTTCAAAATCTAGTTTACTGATATGAATAATAATACAGAGGGAAAACAATTGGCTAAAATATTTCCTCTCTAAATTCATAGACAACGAAGAGGAAAAATTAATCTCTAAAACAAATAATAACTAACGAATTTATTTAACACTGGAAATATAAATGGGTTTGCATCTTTTTCATTGTATTTGCAGAGTCATAACATCCATCTTTAGAATCACATTCCATCCTCTCTGAAACAGTATTTCCTTATTAAAATCCTTTTCCATATCACTGCAACACTGTGTGATGAATTCCCGAAGCACACAGAGGACTTGTTATACACCAAAGATATGATGCGCTATTAAAACAAGCAGTTCCTGTACGGCGTTATTAGGATTTAGTACGATATAGGCTTTACCACATTTCCCATCAAGCCTTTAGATCACTAAATAGTCTGTTAACCAAACTTGCCAACACGTGCAGTCATATTTTCAAACACTTTAAATACTTTATAAAGCGATGAGCATTTTCCATTTCGTTTGTGAGAGACAATTTAAATGCTTCCTGAATTATTTAGAGCATATTAGGCGCTTCATTAAGCTCTGCAAGCGGAGGCCTCTGAAGCGATGAGGCGACGTAAGAGATATTTAAAATGATCTCCGCGAAAAGCGAGAAAGGAAATAATAGTGCTCTTCGTGCATTTCTGGAACGGCGTGTTGTATTGTGTGGAGGTAGCGAATGCTTGGTAATAGTTGTTTCAAAAGGAAGCCATTGTGCTCATTTAAACTAAAGATAAGAAGATGTTGTTAAGGGTTGTGTAGTTTGATGTCTCAGTTCCGTAAACGCTGCCTGAAGCATTAATAATAGAAAAGGAAATGTTGAAGCATAATTTTCTTAACTTGAACGCAGTAATGAATTTTAACGTCCATATGAATAATGATTCTTAAAACTGTCTAACTTGACTTCAAACTCTATACAATTAGTAATAAAGTTTAAGTAAAGTTTTTAAAATCATCTTAAAATTAGGATGTTCTGGTTTATATATTCAAGCAAATTATATGGTTTCCTTAAGATCATTATAATTATGAATATGTTAAGCGAATTCATCGTCTTTAACAATGGCTAACATACAGAAATGCATGGTCAATTGGGAGACCAGGAAGATATGAGTTAGATGAAATTTAACCTTGTTTGTTTGCAATTTTGCCACTTTTATTTTCTTGGTGATATTTCTTTTCTAAATAAATGCTAGTTGTCCTGTGGATATTATATAATCTTAATTAGCAGGCTTATTTAATTCAGTTTATAATTTAATAATTAATTTTATTTCTGTAGTGTTATAAAGGGCTCTGCTAGCCATCTGCAAATTAGTTAATTAGTTTAATTTTTACCAATTAGTTTACAGAATACAAATGCCTACTTTAAATACCAATGATATATAATTAAAAGCTACTTACTGAAAGAATTTGACTCGCCAATTATAAATTGTGACAGATTCACCATTACACCGTCCATTTTAGGAGACATGTATAGAAAAGTATTCAACAAAATGGTCGATGCCTGACTTCATTTCATGTTGTTAATTTGCATTGAATCGCCGCGCGGTATGAAGACCATCCCTGCCGATGACTTTTTAGCATGCATTGAGAATTGGAAAAAATGTTGGCATAAGTGCATTGAGTCTGGAGGGGATTACTTTGAAGGCGATGAAATAAATTTGGAAGAATAAATAAAGAGTTTTTGAGAAAAAAAATTGGTTTTAATTTTTGAACACAGTAGTATATGTTAATAATAAAATACTTAATCATAATGCATTCAAAAATACAATAAACTACGTAAAGTTCACAGAAATCGCAATTGATGGCTAAATTTTAAGTTTTAGCCATTGCTACACAAATTTCCATTAACGATGAAAACTCTTCAGAACAAGAACACGAAAGAATGTTTTTTACTAAATTAGTTCCTTAAAGCTTCTTTAATAATCTTTAGAGAGACAATTCTAAAAAAAAGATAATTTACAAAATGAATTTCACTATTTCTTTCCACCAAATCCTTCCTGGCGTGCCCGGGGCTGTTTCGGTGACAGAGAAAATAATTCCTGGCTTTAGTCTTGGAGACATGAATCTCTGTATCCAGAAGGGCCACGGAAGAAAAGCCTTCAAGCGAGAAAAACTATTGCCCGTATAATTACATGATCTCGGTATTAAATACAAGATGTCAAAGCCATTTCCCGATTCCACTTTCACAGACAACAGAAAGCAAAGTAAGAATAACACAAAAAGTAAAAATCAAAAAAAGAAAAATAATAAGAAAGACAAGAAATAAAAAAAAAAAAAAAAGATTGAAATTGCATGGTAGAAAAGAAAAACGTTGGTGAGATTAGAAGTGGAATTGGAACTTGTGTTCTTCAAGATTGATTTAAAAGCTAGCATTGCGTAAAACCCTTTTTTTTTTCTTTTCTTTCTTTTTCTGAGTCAACGAGTCTTCAAGAAGTATCCAACGGCGCGGCACTAAAATGTAGTGGTGGTGCTAAACTCATCTATTAGAAGTTAGACTAGAAGGGGAGTTAAAGAGCTTTTTACAGTTGTTCCTGAGAAGTGCAGAAGGAGCTGGGTACGATTTTATAAATGATTCTGAGGAAAGTTCAATCCCATCTTAAAGTGGGAAACTTTGTAAAGTTTTATAGCTTTTAGGGAATTAGGAACTTCCCCCATGTAAAATGATGTAGCGGGGAATAAAATGTTTTGAAAGATGAAAAGCTTTTCTTCTAGAAAACTACGGATTTATTTATTATTTCACATTTTATTGATGGATCGCTAATTTCGTAAACCCAATTCATTACTTGAAATCCGAAAATCAGTGAGCAAGTAAGGGGAATTTCTTTCTTTTTTTTTTTTTTTTAGTAAGGGGAATTTTTGTATTTTAACAAATTTTTTATTTGATGTATTGCCTTCATCAACATATTTTTAACATTTGATTCTTTCGAAATATATAAATCGAAAAGTATGTGTAGTTAGCTTAAATATGATGAATTATACTTTAAAAATAAATGTTAGTTTGTTATTTTAAACTGTATTATTTAGAACGATATTTGAATAAATATGTCATTTCGTCCTCTGAAGAAATAAGTTCTAATTCAAGCCTGACGATGAGATGGTTGAGTTTAGTATGACTACATACATTTGATTTGAAGAAAACTTTTTTGTTTCATATTAAAGAGCTTAGTATAAAATAATTTCCACTTTATAAATTGTGTCTTAAACACATATCAGACAAATTTGTTCAAAACTGTCTTAATTTGTTCTTACCAGATAAATTTTCCTAATTTGTTCATACCAGACAAATTTTCCTAATTTGTTCATTTGAGACAAATTATTCTAATTTGTTCATAGCAGACAAATTGTTCTAAATTATTCATACTACAACTTTTTCTAATTTGGTCATTCTAGACAAATTGTCAAAACTTGTTCAAATTGCCCAAATTGTTTAAACTTCAATCACTTAATCAAACTTGTAACTATAATTGTCTTTATAAAAATATTTCATTTAATATGCATTAGAATTTTCATAGCATCGATAATCTTAATGTTCTCTTCATCGACGTATGCAGTTTATATGGCAGTGCAAATTTAGTGGTATTCTATAATAGCTCCTGCCTTAAATGTCTAATATCAGGAATATACTTAATATTCCTGATATACTTGATATATTAGGAATATGTAACCTTTACTTTTCCTAATAAACTTAATATTAACTTATTCATTTTTGTTATCACTTATTCCCACCTCAAATACCTCTGATTCCAATCTTACCTCAGCCATCCAGTTAATCATTCTACATTTTTTTTTTTCCTTTTAAAAATGATGACATATCCTTAAAAACGTTGAAATGTTATTTGAAGGATTAAAACACGACTACATTTAGTATGACTAGTTAATAAACCTGTCAATATGAATATATTAATTTTCATTTAAATATTTATAGTCAAAATTGCTGTCCACCTATAGTCAACCTTTTCCTGACATGTTCCATCCTGCACAACGTTTTTCGGCATCTCCTTTTGACCCATTCTCCTCCCTTTTGTTACTAGTAATTCCAAGTTGGGATGTCAAGGATGAATTTTAAGAATGTCTCAAGATGGGATGGGAGGGACAGTTCCTTCAAATTACTTCTGTGAATTTTTAATAAATTATGAATTCAGTTTTTAAGTAAAGGATATGAGATTCATTCTGGTTTTAGAAAGCTTCCTCAATAATACAGTCTAATTTTTCAAAACGTATACGTTGATGATATTTATGAAACATTCATTTTATTACAGTGAAACTAAGATCAAGAAAGTCATCTTATAACAGATAGGTAATTCATTCTTTTAATAATAGTGTCGATATGTATTTACAAATAATTTATGTGTATTAAGATAAAATTATTTCTTGTATATGTAGTTATATATTTTATGTATGTACATTTGAATGGTTTTTATATGAAGGATTCTAGCCCCTTCAGAATGCAATTCGGCTTTGATTCAGGAATGATCATTCCTGCGGAAACAGGCCCATCGCTACAGCTGCGAATATGGGTAGCTTGCTATCGATATCATTGCGTTTTGTTTTAATTGGTGGGTTTTATATAAATTGGAGATTGAAAAATCACAAATTAAATTAAATAAAAGGATTGATTTAAATAACAAAATATCTACAGTGGTTATCTGTTATTTTCATAGTTATGATGAAAGTAATTTTTTTTTTTTTTTTTTTTTAGTTTTCCATTTGAAAGTTGTAAATTTCTATGTAATAATATTAATTTTTAAAGTTAACCTATTTAATACCTTACGCTTCTTTAATAATTAAATTACAAACAAGTTTCAATTTGTTTTTCTAAAAATTTCAAATAGCAAGGGAATATACTTATTCTAATATATTTACTTATCAAAATAGAACCAACAACTACTATTAGTAATTTAATTTTTAACAGGATCTTAAAAAAATTTGATTTGCATTTCTACTAGCAATTGCTCACAGATTATGGATTGTATCTGTAAGGAGGAATATCTTGGGATTTTCTTAAGATTCTTTTGCATTTATTTCTTTTTATTACTATTTCCACTTTCTATTTTGAGTCACTGCAATCTATCGAAAATATTTTATTCCTGCCGTTACGAAGGAAAATCTTAAAAATAAAATTCTAAAAACAACTGTGCATCTGTTTGCATATTCAAATTTGCATTTCTTTTCCCTTGGTTTCCATTATTCATCGAGTATTTTGCGAAACAGTATTCCTATATCAGAGCCTATGAAAATAAATTGATACTTTTTTAGGTTATAAGAAACACTTCCAAAGACTTCATCATCTCTTGTGTATGACTCATATAGAAATGCATGTTATTAAATTATATCTTTGCATACGTAAAACTGCTCGTTTATATTTTTCATGTACATATTTGGTGCATTTTTTTGTCCTAGGAAGAAACTTCCGAAGAACTTCAAACGATTTTGTTTCTTGGAATGGATTCTTCGATATCATTTCAGAAAAGATGAGAAACTGTTATGAGAGAGAGTTGTGCAATTTTCAAGAAAAACAATTCGTTTTGATTCAGTTTTCTATTCTTAGGAATAGTTCTTAACAGTTTAAAAGCGAAACAATATCATTTATGCATACGATGTCTGTAGTCGTTGTTCGATGAAAATATTTTAGGATTAGCTGAAGAAATTTTTGAAGCTATTGTGCTTGAAAATTTCAGGAGATATAAATTTAGGTTAATTTATTTAAACAGAATGGATTATATTTTCTAGTTTTTAATGTTTTATTTTATGTAATTCTATGTTTTGTGTTTTATATAGTTATATGCTCTATGTAGGGAGTTATTGATACCTTGCGCGTTGTTTAAATTGGTAGATTTTATATAAATTGGTGAAGGAAAAACCTACACATGAAATAAAATAAAAATTTAATTTAAATAACAAAATATCTTTGGGTATTTGCTATATTGACAGTTATGATGAAAGAAATTTTATTTTTACTTTTTTAATTTTTCTGTTTTAAACTAATAAGTTTTTATCTAATAATATTAATTTTTAAACAAAAACCATTCGTTACCTCACGAGTTCTTTAATAATTAAATTACAAACAATTTCAATTTCTTTTCTAAAAATTTCAAATACCAAGGCAATACACTTATTCTAATTTATGTAGCTATCAAGATATAGCTAACTACTATTAGTAATTTAAGTTTTAAAACGATCTTAAAAAACTTAGATTTGCATTTCTCCAAACAATTGGCCACAGATTATGGATTGTATCTGTAAGGACGAATATCTTGGTATTTTCCAAGATTCTTTTACATTTATTTTTTTATTACTATCTCCACTTTTCTATTTTGAGTCGCTGCAATCTTTCGAAAATATTTTATTCAAGCCGTTACGAAGTAAAATCTAAAAACAACTGTGCATCTGTTTGCATATTCAAATTTGCATTTCTTTTCCCCAGGTTTCCATTATTCATCGAGTATTTTGCGAAAAAGTATTCGTATATCAGAGCCTATGAAAATAAATTGATACTTTTTTAGGTTATAAGAAACACTTCCAAAGACTTCATCATCTCCTGTGTATGACTCATATAGAAATGCGTGTTATTAAATTATATCTTTGCATGCGTAAAACTGCTCATTTATATTTTTCGTGTACATACTCGGTGCATCTTCTTGTCCTAGGAGGAAACTTCTGAAGAACTTCAAACGATTTTGTTTCTTGGAATTGAGAATTCTTCAATACCATTTCAGAAAAGATGAGACACTGTTAAGAGAGAGCAGTTGTGCAATTTTCCAGAAAAAGCAATTCGTTTTGATTCAGTTTTCTATTCTTAGGAACAGTTCTTAACAATTTAAAAGTGAAACAATATCATTTATGTATGCGATGTGTGTAGTAGTTTCAGAGAAAATATTTTGAGTTTAGCTGAAGAATTTATTTGAAGCTACTGTTATATGTGCTTGGAAATTTCAGGGGATTTAGATTTAGATTAATTTATTTAAATAGAATGAATTATATTTCCAGTTTTTAGAGTTTTCTGTTCTGTAATTCTATGTTACTTTGTTTCAATGGATAACATATATTTCATTCTTATGAAGGCGAATAGATATTATATCTGAATCAGTTGAAAATCGGATATGCATTGAGAGTATTTGCATAAATTTAAAATATTTTCTAACATTTTTAAAAATCTGCATTGTTTTATCATATTTCTCCTGAATATAAAAGTGGATTTAAATATATGTGCATATTCCAGAAAAAGTTAAAAACTATAACAAACCTAATAAAATCAATATACATAAATTAATACAAGTTATAAAAAAATCTGCATCTTTGCATCTGCACAATCATCAAGAATCTTTAATTCTGCATAGATATATTTTTTATTACTAAAATTTAGCAAAATTAAAAATGCCTTTATTTTCTGTAATTGGACAATATCGAGTCATATCTAGTAGCAAATAATAATACTGAGGATTATTTGAATCGATTTTTAGAATAATCAGGTAGTAATAATATCCATAATAGGTTATTATAATCATTATCAAAATAGGTAATTTTTTACAATATTTAAAAAGTTCTATAGCATTTATTAATATTCATTTAAGTATCTTTATTACTTATATTAATCCTTGAAAAAATATCCTTTTTATTCTATTAAAATGCTTCAGAAAACATGAACAACTGCTATGAGTTGTGCAATTTTCTAGAAAAATTAATTCGTTTTGATTCAGTTTTCTATTCTTAGGAATAGTTCTTAACAATTTAAAAGCAAAATAATATCATTTATGCATACTATGTCTGTAATCGTTCCTCTGATAATATTTTGAGATTAGCTGAAGAATGTTTTTTGAAGCTGTTGTGCTTGTATATTTTCAGGGGATTTAGATTTAAATTATTTTACTGAAATAGAATGGATTATATTTCCAGTGTTTTGTGTTTTATGCTTTGTAGTTCTATGTTCTATGGAGCGTGTTACTGATGTCTGGCGCGTTGTTTTATTTGGCAGATTTTATATAAAGTGGTGAAGGAAAAACCTACACATGAAATAAAACAAAAAAGATTAATTTAAATAACAAAATATCTATAATGGGTATTTGTTATATTGACAGTTATAATGAAAGAAAATTCTATTTTTACTTTTTTAATTTCTCTATTTTAAAGTTATAAGTTTTTATGTAATAATATTAATTTTTAATCCAAACCCATTCGATACCTTACGCGTCGTTAATAATTAAATTACAAAAAAGTTTCAATTTTTTTTTTACGTTTCAAATATCACGGGAATACAGTTATTCTAATTTATTTAGTTATCAAAATAGAACCAACTACTAATATTAGTAATTTAATTTTTAAAATGGTTTTTAAAAAATTAGATTTGCATTTGTGCCAGCAATTGTTCACAGATTATGGATTGTATCTGAAAGGCGGAATATCTTGGGATTTTCTTAAGATTCTTTTGCATTTATTTTTTTTATTACTATTTCCACTTTTCTATTTTGAGTCGCTGCAATCTCTCGAAAATATTTTATTCAAGCCGTTACGAAGGAAAATCTTTAAAAAGAAATTCCAAAAACAACTGTGCATCTGTTTGCATATTCAAATTTGCATTTCTTTTCCCCTGGTTTCCATTATTCATCGAGTATATTGCGAAAAAATATTCGTATATCAGAAACCTATGAAAATAAATTGATACTTTTGTAGGTTATAAGAAACACTTCCAAAGACTTCATCATCTCTTGTGTATGACTCATATAGAAAAGCTTGTTATTAAATTATACCTTTGCATGCGTAAAACTGCACATTTATATTTTTCATGTACATATTCGGTGCATCTTCTTGTCCTAGGAGGAAACTTCTGAAGAACTTCAAACGATTTTGTTTCTTGGAATAGGTTCTTCGATACTATTTCAGAAAAGATGAGCAACTGTTATGAGGAGCAGTTGTGCAATTTTAAAGAAAAAGCATTTCGTTTTGATTCAGTTTTCTTTTCTTAGGAACAGTTCTTAACAATTTAAAAACAAGCAATATCATTTATGCATACGATATCTGTAGTCGTTTCTAAGTATGAAAATATTTTTGGATTATCTGAAGAATTTTTTTTTTTGAAGCTGCTGTGCTTGATGATTTCAGGGGATTTAGATTTATATTAATTTATTGAAATAGAATGAATTATATTTCCAGTTTTTAGTGTCTTCTGTACTGTAGTTCTATATTACTTTGTTTGTAGGGATAAATTATTAGATATATTTCATTCTTATAAAGACGAAAAGATATTTTCTTACTATTATTTGGAAATCGAATATGCATTGAGAATATTTACATAAATTTAAAATAGTTCCTTATCTTTCTGAAATTTTACAGTGTCTTATCATATTCCTGCTGTATATAAAAATGGATTTAAATATATTCCATCAAAAGTTGATAACTATAACACTCATAATAAAGTCAATATACATAAATTAATGCGAGTTATGAAAAAAATCTGCATCTTTACACCTGCACAGTCCTCAAGAATCTTTAATTCTGGGTAGATATATTTTTTATTAATAAAATTTAACAAAAATAAAAATGCCTTTATTTTCTGTAATTGGGTAATATCTGGCCAAATCTACTAGCAAATAATAATACTGCGAATTATTTGAATCGTTTTTAAAATAATCAGGTGGTAATAATATTCATAAAAGGTGATTATAATCATAATAGGTGATTTTTTAAAATAATTAAAAAGTGCTGTAGCATTTCTTAATGTATATTTAAGTATCTTTATTACTTATGTTAATCTTCGAAAAAATATGCTTTCTATTCTATTAAAATGCTTCAGAAAAGATGAGCAACTGCTATGAGAGAGCACTTGTGCAATTTTAAAGAAAAGACAATTCGTTTTGATTCAGTTTTCTATTCTTAGGAATAGTTCTTAACAATTTAAAATTGAAACAATATCGTTTATGCATACCATGTCTGTAGTCGTTTCTAACTATGAAAATATTTTGAGATTAACTAAAGAAATTATTTCAAGCTATTTTTATATGTTCTTGGAGATTACAGGGGATTTAGATTTAGATTAATTTATTTTAATAGAATGGATGATATTTCCAGTGTTTAGTGTTTTATGGTATGTAGTTCTATGTATTGTGTTTTATGTAGTTCTATGTTCTATGGAGCGTGTTACTGATATCTAGCGCGTTGTTTTAATTGGTAGATTTTATATAAATTGGTGAAGGAAAAACCTGCACATGAAAAAAAAAAAAAAAAAAACTAATTTAAATAGCTAAATATCTATTGTGGGTACTTGTTATATTCACAGTTATGATGAACGAAATATTTATTTATACTTTTTTAATTTTTCTGTTTTAAGGCTGTAAGTTTTTATGCAATAATAATAATTTTTTAAGCTAAAGCCGTTCGACAACTTATGCGTACTTTAATAATTAAATTACAAACAAGTTTCAATTATTTTTTCTAAAAATTTCAAATACCAAGGGAATAAAATATTCTAATTTATTTAGCTATCAAAACAAAGCCAACTATAGTACTATTAGTAATTTAATTTTTAAAATGATCTTAAAAAAATTAGATTTGCATTTCTCTCATGCTCACATATTATGGATTGCTCACATATTATGGATTGTATCTGTAAGGAGGAATATCTTGGGACTTTAAAAGATTCTTTTGCAGTTATTTTTTATTACTATTTCCTCTTTTCTATTTTGAGTACCTGCAATCTTTTCAAAATATTTTATTCAAGCCGTTATGAAGGAAAATCGTTAAAGAAAATTCCAAAAACAACTGTGCATCTGTTTGCATATTCAAATTTACATTTCTTTTCCCCTGGTTTCCATTATTCATCGAGTATTTTGCGAAAAAGTATTCGTATATCAGTGCCTATGAAAATAAATTGATACTTTTTTAGGTTATAAGGAACACTTCCAAAGACTTCACCATCTCTTGTGTATGACTCATATAGAAATGCATGTTATTAAATTATATCTTTGCATACGTAAAACTGCTCGTTTATATTTTTTGACTACATATTCGGTGCATCTTCTTGTCCTAGGAGGAAACTTCTGAAGAACTTCAAACGATTTTGTTTCTTGGAATTGAGAATTCTTCGATACTATTTCAAAAAAGATGAGCAACTGTTATGAGGAGCAGTTGTGCAATTTTCAAGAAAAAGCAATTCGTTTTGATTCAGTTTTCTATTCTTAGGAATAGTTCTTAACAATTTAAAAGCGAAACAATATCATTTATGCATACGATGTCTGTAGTCGTTTCCATGAAAGTATTTTGAGATTAGATCAAGATGTTTTTGAACTGTTGCTATATATGCTTGAAGATTTCAGGGGATTTAGATTTAGATAAATTTATTTAAATAGAATGACTTATATTTTTAGTTTTTAGCGTTTTCTGTTTGGTAGTTTTGTGCTACTTTGTTTGGGTAGATATTTTTTTTATTAATGAAATTTAGCAAAATTAATAATGTTTATTTTCCTGTAATTGAGCAATATAGAGTCATATCTGCTAGCAAATAATAATAATAATTATAATTATTGGAATCTGTGGTGATTTTTTAGAATAATCAAAAAGTATTACAACTCTTCTTAATGTGTATTTGTGTATCTTTATTACTTTTTTAATCTTCTAAAAAATATGTTTTTTATTCTATGAAAATGCTCTAATTATACGTAAAACACATGCCCCAATTATATACAAAACACTTACAAATTTCCCAGATAAAGTAATAGTAAATGTACCAAAGCTGTATCTTTCATCTTAATCATAGTTTTTATCAGGTATTTTATTCAAACCCCTTTCAATTTTTGACATTAGATTACACTTTAAATGGTAATTCCTAGACCAAGGTCATTTGCTAGAATTCAGAAAACATTCGTAGAAATAGCATGCAGATGTAATTAATTATTTGAGTGCGCTTTCTATAATCTCCTAGAAATAATAGAATAATATAGCTTTAGGAAATAAGTATCACTGAATCTGAATGTAAAATTAAAATCTGAAGAAAAAATATTTCTAAAGCTTAAATATTTTGCATTTACATCTTATTAAACTCTGACAAAAAAACGGAAACATTTTTTTTTTTTTTTTTTTGCATTTGCGATTTAATTACTATTGTTTTTGTTATGAAACTACAAAGGTTTATAGTTAATCATAAAATTAATAAAATACAAAAATAAAAATTCTTGGTTTAAATTAACTATTTGGTGTTATTAAATTAAAAGGTGTTAAATTTAAAAGATATTTCAAAATAAAGATTGAATAATAATTTTAAAGAAGAATATTTCTTAACAAATTATTACATAATTCATAAAAATTACAACTATGTTTTGCTTATACATTAAACTACAGTAAGTAATTACAATTTATAAACTACAACAAGTGTTTTACTTATGCATCGATATTAGAGAAAGATTTCGATCAAATTAAAATCAAGCTTTACCGAAATAAAATAAGAAGAAATTTATGATGATGGAAATAATTAACGATCATTAAAATAATAAATGATAAATCAAAATTTATATACAAGTAAATTGAATTAAAATAAAAAACGCTATTTATTTTTTACCATTTAAATTATTACAATTGTATTTTAATATAATATAATATTTAAATTATGTTGACCTAAGACCTGTATTTGAAATTGTGCTATTTTTTATATACATGTTGTATAAAATATTATGTACAAAAATGTAAATTGTGTAAATTTATTAAAAATGTAGATATATTAGTATTCAATTATAGTTTTCAGACAATGAGACAAATAATAGAAGATATTTTACATCCTTCACGTAATATTATTGTTTAATTTTGCTGAATGATATGCAATTGTCAGAGAATACAATAGAATCAATATACAGAAATAATTTACTTCACTTTAGTTATGAAATAAATTAGTTTATTATATTTTAAGCATACCTCGTGTGAGGCAAACAAAAATGCTCAGGTTAAAATCCACTGACGTCATTGTTTTTAGTAGTCAATAAACTGTTTTTTCAATGGTAATTGTGTCAATGTGTATAAGCTTCTCGAATTGACATTTAGGCTGCTTTTTGGAAGTTATATCGGTTTTGTCCCATACGATATGCAAATATGAGACAGTTAAAACTAAAAATAATTCTGACCTTCTATAAAATAATTCTATATCCTCCTCATAGTGCCCTGTGGCCTGATGGCCAATTGGCTTTTGGTACCACAGACTCCAGGTTCTAAACCTTTTAGTGGTTCGGGATTCCTCGCTAAACTGTAGGTTAAAGTGTGCACAAAAATGACCGCAGGGCGTCAAACTAAACCAAACTTAATGTCTGTTGGCTACTTGATGCATACATGAGTTGAACCCAAGACGCATAGATTTTTCATATGATAGACGCAAAGATTTTTCATATAATAAGAAACATACAATGTAATTAACGAAACGCATAACCAATAAAATATATCTAAATGCATTAAAAATTAAAATTAAAATCATAGAAACTGATAATATAAATAGATGCGCCAAAACATTTCGCCCATTCAAATTACCTACCGAGGCTTTAAAAGTATTTTATGAAGTGAAATACAATGAATCCATTTTTACATATCATAATTCAGTTACAAAATGCGCAACAAAAGAAAGAATCTGCGAAAGCGAAGGCGACGTAATAAAAGTCACAGGAAAAGGCGCTCCAAATTAATCGCTGTGAGCATACAAATGCTCTTTGTGAAAATTAATTTCTTTAAATATGGACCATTAATCATCGAACTTTCTTCCTCCTTCTTCTGCTGGAGAGATCTTAATGTAAACACGGATGGTTCGGTTTACTTAAAGTACGAAGATAAATTAAAGCAATAACCGTAAAAAGGCTTAATTTATTGCTGTTTTCTGGCAAACAACTCTTTACTGGAGGAAATTAAATTATTTAAATGCATCAAAGAAATCTACATATTTCCCTTTTTCCGTGTCTCCTGCTGCAATGCTCTTTTCAATCGAGCTGGGGTAAAAAAAAAATATAATAAGTTATATCCCTCCAGCGCTAACTCCAAAATGCATTAATTTTGTTTACTTATAAGGCTAATTATCCTTAAACATCGTATATCTGATTTTACGTCTTATCTGCCCTTGATAAAGTGCCTCTTAAAAGAGGTTCCAAACATTAAAATAGCGTGTAGTTACTTTAAACGAAGGAAGAATACCTTTCCCTGAGGAAAACCACTTACTGTTTGAGTTGTGCAGTTTAAAACCCTATCGGTAAGCGGGTTCCAGATGTAATCTCGTTTAAGTGTCGTAATGCGAGTCGTTATTCGGCGTTTACGACAGTTTTCGAACTGCGTCCGAACCCCCGATCGAGGCGTTAAAAACTTTCTGCTTTTCTATAATATCAGTAGCAACAGTTCATAAATTTCCACGTCGAACCGCTTTTATTGTTTTCGGACTGGTAAGAGTTTTTGAAGATAAAGAACACAGCCCATAATAGAACAATCTCGTGTCTGTAAACAAACAGCGCAACATAATTCTGTGTTATGCAGTTTAATAGTTCAGAAACAATAAGCATAGAAATGCATTTTTAGTTTTAAAAAAAAACTGAATGGATTAGCAATTATAGATATAAATAAATTAATATATTTCAAAGAAGTGTTTTGTTACGCAGCTTACAAGAGCCGGGGGGATCGAAAAATTACAAAACCTGTGCAAAAAATGCTGAAACTACTGATGATCAAACTACAAAAATAAATTAAAATTGAACGAGAGATTATTTTGACAAACTTTGAACATCGCCTCATTATAACATCAATATGCGACCATTTTTTCTCGAATGCATGCACAAATACGTTTTCCCATATTTCAGGCCTCTTTACTCAAAGTACGAATGTTTTTTTTTTTTATTTGTGGTTGGAGTTCATTTATGGAATGAGGTTACAACCCACCAGTTAACATTTCTGATGAATTCATTGTTTGATCGCTAATTCTGTTTAAAGGTAAACACCAGTTTTAAAAGTGGAAACGGACAAATGTTTACTTATTAGTGATGATTGTCAAATGCAAGAGGGATAAAGCAGTTTAAAAAAAGTTATTGAATTTTTTCATCTAATTTTTCTTTTGATATTATACGACTTAAAATTCCAATCTTCAAAAGTAAAATTACTTTTAGTGTACTTAAATCTTTCCTATAATGCAGCTTTGAATTTTTCCGACTTAGCCGTTAGCCAATTTTGCACACATTTGGTGGTCGAATTATGGATGACACGAATATCACGCGGGTTTTCTGTGCTCCGTATTCGTGTTTTGGCTGTTAGCATATCAACTAAAATAAAAACAAGCTTCATCCATTAAAAAAAATCTAGTTTTTTTTAGCACATTGATGTCAATAAAGGAACTGAGTCGCCGACATTAGTGCCACCATTTAAACTGATCAGGAGTTTTAGGTTCTTCGACGTTAAGAACACGGTAAATATAAAGACGTCATCTTTTTCTGAAATCCTATATAACCCACTTGACTGCGATTCCGGTTTTTTAATTATCTTTGTTGGTGATTGCGAAATCTTTTTCGCGATTCAATCTATTTTGTCAGAACAGAGCACAAATTTGCAGCCAATTTGTTTTTTATCGTTAACCATTATACTGCGAATTACCATGTAAAATTACAATTGTTTTGCCCCGATCATGAACATTTTGAAAGGTATCTTTAAATGTTTCAACAAATTTTCCGTAGAAAATTCATTCCTAAAATCTTATTCTGCTTGGGAATAACTAATCTCAAACTTACATTAAAAAATGTATTTCAAAGCTGATAGGATAAGTTGTAATCAAAATTTTAAATGAGTAATAAAGCATATGGAGCCTGATGGCCGAGTGACTGGCGCTGTAGTGGTTTGTAATCACCTTTAAACAATAGATCCCGATCTAACATGACTTTTGCACGTAGGGTTGACAAACCTACTCCTTAAAAATATAACATTTAAAGTCTAGAAATCTTCCAGTATGCAGATGGTCTTGGCGTACCATATGAAGACGAATCAAATATGTAACTGTCTATCGGTGTCGTTTATAAAAACAATTTTCTATTACTTTGGGTTTTTCTTTACAATTTTTTAAAGTTTGGGAGCGCTATATTTCGATCATCCTATATAAGGTTGTCTATTGAAAAAAAACTATTATAACCAAACTGAAACCTTGAGTATATTATATCTAGGAATGACACATGGAACCATCGTTTCCAGTCACTAATGACAGAGATGAATCAGCTATTGAGACATATCTCATCAAAGATTGAAGTTGCCTATCATATATATTAACCAGTAAGGTCAATGCTATAATCCATGCTCGACTTTATTGTGATACCTTACAGAAATCCCAAAGGACTAAAACTTATATATCCTGGCATCTTGCCAGGAGTTTTCTACACGACCACACGTTTTAACATCAACAAGAAACACCATCAATTGTGGGAATCATCCTCCAATAATATCCATCCACCTTACAATCAGGGTTATTTCAGAAAATTAGCTTGTTATAAAAGTTTTATACTACTTCATATCTAATTGTTGGAATGCTCAGTTACGTAAACACTTATGTAGTAATGGGATGCTATTTAAAATTTAAATCTAGCATTGCTGTATAGGTATTTTAAAATCACTTTAGGGTGATGCTATTTCTGTCCTGATGTCCTTTCAGATAAAATGGTATTCCTCAAAATTCTGTACTGTTTTATAATGCAGATGAAGTATAACAGAATTGATTCTTTTAACAATTATTTATCTAGAACATAATTTCGTATAAGAAAGTTAAAATTAATTCATGAACTCTGAAGACGTAGCTGGAATGTCTGAAATCCTCTGCTCTGAGAAAAGATGGTTTCGGTTTCTTAGTTTTGGGAAACTCAAGTACTGTTTATGAAGAGCACTTTAAGGAAGTTCCTTTTTTCGAGATATAGTTTCTAAAAAAGTATTTTTAGCATGACTTTTGTCATTGCAATTTATCTTTATTCCTGGAAGAATGCCATCATGTATTTGAAACATCAACCAATTTCCCCCAAAAAAAAAAAAAAAATCATAACCAGATTTGTTTAGACTTCACTGTCATATTTCCAAATTTATTTCCATGGACAATTTCAAACTGGGAATCAAATTTTTATATTCTGTATAACTTTATGCAGAATATAAGAATTCTCATTCAATTCTCAAAACAACTCGAAATATTAGTTTTATGTTACAGTTTTCTCTGTTTATTTTGCTTTCATGAAATAAACTGACAAAACAAATTATGTATAAAAGTACATTTATTAATATAGCTCACGTTTATTTTAATTTTTATTTTTATTTAAGAAATGCATTGCTAGTTTGCATTGTTAGCATGCAAAGAAAAGGGAAACTTATTGTTGTTCTTGTATTCAAATATTGTCATTTTCACTTTTCGTCATGATGACCTGATATAGAAGATTCAATGATATTTTTACCAATATTATGTCACCAAAATTTTGGGGTGAATGCTCCACACCATCTTCTTCTTCTCTTAGTACAAAAAATGGGACTTTTCCGCCCATACATTTATTTTGTCATTCCTTGATATAGAAACAAAGCTTTCATTTGACTGATTCTGGCCAATTTTTTCTCATATGGAAAAATGTTATCCAGATATAATTATATTTTTCTAAGGCTTTTAACTACTTTCGTATTTTTATATACTCATGGATGGAGGAAAAGGAGTAGCTTCTGTTGTGAAGGAATATCCGTAGATAGAAGTCTGACTTGACTTCGTGTCCCTGGAAAAGAAGAAAAGTTCCTTTCAGGAAGACTTTTAGAGGGAAATACCTTTCATTTGTGTATAATATGGGAGAAAATCCGGAAATCTCTCACCAGGCCATCAAACTAACAAGGCAAGATGCTGATCCTGTCTCCTCGTTTTTTTTAAACAGTGTCTACAATAAACAGCGAGCAGAAGGAACCTCAATCCCAATGTTCACCATCGGCGCTCGTTGTGACTGAGCCACGAGTCGGTCCCTTACGTGATATAAATTAAAGAAACCAATTTGTTAGTTATGTGATGCAAAATTACTTGATTGAAGAAAACACTTTATACTTACTCTGTTAAAATGAACATTAAATTGAAATTCATGTTGTATGCTAATATTGGGATAATTTATTTATTTTATGTTCAGTATTTTAAATATCATTTTTAGAAATATCAGATATAGAAAGTATCTGTTATTTTATTGTCTATGTTACACAATTGTGGAGAAAGATATTTTCTTCAGCCAATTCGGAAATTTTAATGTCTTTAAAAATTGCTTTTTTTTTTTTAAATTTTTAATTTAAATTTGTTTTTTTTAGACTAAATAATTTTAGAAATATCTTAAAAATTTAGAAATATTTTATTTCTGGAAAGTTTTAGGTCTTTTATTATCTACATTGCAAAATAAATTTTTATTAATAGAGTTTGATAATAGTGCAACTACTGCAAAATATGCACATTAAGATTTACGATTGATCAAAACAAATATGGAAAGAAACGCATTATTTTGCAGTTTTCAGCCATTACACTTAAGCAGAGTTTTCGCTTTCTACTCCCAACGATTACAGTTAATATCTTCTCCAATCCATCCCATTAATATCAATTCGTTTTTGTGCAGAGTTTTATAATTCTTAATTTACTTTCAGCATTTTTATGAACTGCATCTCTTCCGAAAAATATATATCTGTAAAACGATTTTAATGCAGCTCCATTAATAACAAATCTGGATTCATATTTTTAAATTGCAATTCAGAAATCGATAAATAGCGTGGATGTATTCATAAAGGAGATGAATAATTTTATTTCCAGTGTAATGTCACAAGGAAGAGGAAATAAGATTTCTAAACTTGGATGCAGAAATCAGGACCTACGAGCCACGTACAGATTCTTCATTACTTTTTCAATGGCCAATCTCATCATTTGTTAGTTTCATTTTAAAAAGTACTATAATAAGTAATTTTTAAAGACATTCAGATTTGATGATATATTAAAATATGGAATATGATTGATCTCTACATTTAAATATTAGAAAAATATTTTATTCAATGCTTTCTAATATATTGTAAACTAGGAAATAAAACCTTTTGTTGAAAATACTTAAACATGCATGAAAATCTCAGGAAATTTTTTTTTCTGATTTCTTATTCTAACACAAGCAATCTTACTTCTCTGAATACAATGATATTAACTACCTGCAAATGTTTGTTTCAAGAATTACTTATTTTTATAGAATTCTTATTGAGATTTATTATTAAGAGATCTATTATTACTTATTTTATAGAGATCTATTCCAAAATTGGGGTTTGTAAAGCAGTTCTGTTATGTGTTGTGACTAATCCTCAGTGTCTGGCAGTGCAGGAAGGACACCCCATTAGTAGCCAACTCGTGGATGGAGAGAAGAGAACGGGCTGCTTCTGTTGTGATGGAGAACCTGTAGGTAGAAGTTTGACTTGTCTCAGAATCGCTGAAGAAGGAGGGCAGTAATTGGAGGAACTACACCGCTTTTGCATATCGTATGGGAGAAACTCAAGAAAACTCTCACCACGTAGCCTGATTAACGAGAAAAGACGCTAAACACCACAAACGCCATCGAGCCTCTTTGTTGTAGGCATTGTTATAAAAACAATGCCCTAGCGGATTGGACCTCAGCCCTAATGCTCATCATTGGCGCACGTTAGCACTGAGCGACAGGTCAGGTAAAGCATATCTGGTTTTTGTTAAACAATATGTTAAATTAATTTAGCCAATTTAAAGCAACGCACAATAATTATTCAAAAAATAAATCCCATGACTGTGTTAAAAGAACATAAGTTAGTTGGGAGGAGAGATAGATAAATATTAGCAATTGAAACATATTACATTATTTGTCTACATAGTCATCACCCCATACTATACATAATGCATATTAAAGCATTTATCATAGATAAATTCTAGATGGTAGTGTTTGTAAGCCAACTTCAGAGAAGACTGCTACCAATGAATTTGATGCAATATCATCTATCATGTCGTCAGTATCATCAAACCCCTGGACACTCAAGAATCTCTTCAAGCGCATGAAAAGGAAAAAGTTACTTAGTGCAAGTTGAGACTAGATAGGGGATGGTTGATTTGTTTCCAATCTAAGAATTGGAGGCCATCTTGATTCATATTGAGGATTATCTAACCATTGAATCATTCATAACTTAATCATCTTATACATCCCAGAGTTATTTATGGGTTTATGTTATGGATTGTAAGAAGTGGATATGGTTCATGGATTGTAGTTAGCTTTATGAATGCAATATATTGCTTGCATTCATAAAGCTGAATTGCAAAATAAATTCCATTAATCGTTTATCATCTTAAACACCATTTGCTCACGATAACACAGGTCCAAGTTACACCCAAACGGATTGTGCTATTAAGTTTATTTCATTAGACATTGATGCGATACTACATGGGAAGAACAATGCCATTCTTCATTTATAGAACCTCTTTTCCGAAAACCCCTCATATATTTGCAAACAATTTTTCAAGGCATGAATTTTAAAAATTGATTAAAAAGAAAATATTAAATTAATTTTTATTATTTGTTTATTACAAACATTGAATCAATAAAAATATCTCTGCGACCCAGATGAGAAATTATAGATGACAATCTACATCAATATAAATTGGTAACGGTTATTGCTGATTTTGAGTTATATTTTGAATAGCTTATTGCTGAATTTGAGTTATATTTTGAATAGTTTATTGCTGAATTTGAGTTATATTTTGAATAGTTTATTACTGAATTTGAGTTATATTTTGAATACCTTATTGCTGAATTTGAGTTATATTTTGAATAACCTATTGCTGAATTTGAGTTATTCATAATAAGCTATTGTTGTATGTTTTTAGTGTAATTTGAATGTTTTGGGGGATTTCATTTTAAGTATTCTTTCTAGGTACTGATATAGATATTGGGGCTTAAAATTTATAACAACACCACACACAACACTTCATTTCATTAGACATCACGTGAGATATTAATTAGGATATTTCACAGAATGCATGTTTGGAAATCAAACTTAATGGCTTAAGCACATCTCGAAACTCCAAGGGTCTTGTTGTGAGTTATTAGGAGGAGAAAGATACAATGAATACAAATATCATCTGTGGAAGATTACGTATACAAATGTACATCACGGTGAATAAATCCAGCCTTGTAAGATCCATCCCCTAATTACAACTGTAATGCACTGTGTGAGAAGCTATTTTCTAAAACGTAAACGGTTGATATCTATATCCTAAGGAGCTGCAAATGTCAACAATAGAGAAAAAACACGAATATAGAAAATATTTGCATGATCCTGATACATTTTTGCACTTTCATTGGTAGCAGTGTGAAATTATACCCATCATTTTAGTGAAAAGCCTATTAAAAAACAGTCAAAAGTTATTGAAAAATTAACACGTTTCAGCATATATTTACTGACTATTCAAAATTAAAAATCCATCTTTAATCTACTATCAACTAATGAAAGATCTGCGACAACATGTTTTTGAATAGCTTACACATGAAATTATATTTCCACAATTTTAAAACGCAAGCCAATTATATTTTGGAAAGATAATTAGGAATTTACTGTCAAATGCAACAAAGCCAGCAAAATTCCGTACATATATGCCATCGAACTTGTTCTTCTCTTGTGAGAATCAAATTGTTTGATATTTAATTAAAAAAAATCAAATCTGACATTAAGAGAGAGTTGAGTGTAAATTATGTTTCCTACAGAGGAAATTATTTTTTTTAAATCTGAAATACATTAATGCTAAAACTTAAGTTTAAAAGCGCAAAAAAAAAAAAAAAAAAAATTCAAAATAAAAAATATTGTTTACATTTTAAACACAAAAAGCAAGCATATAAATAAGAATTATATTCAAACAAAATTATTCCACTTTTGATTTTTATTTAAAAATCTTTCCAGTACTTACTATTTTGGATATAGGCAATTGCATATTCTTGGTAAAAAAGGTTATTCTTACTCACTATTACAATTAATTCACATTTGTTATTCTTATCATTCTGTCTACTAAACTATTACTAAGATAATGTGTTATTGTAAAAAGACTCCCCTGATAAAGACATGACAGAAACTATGCCGAGTAAATTTTAATTTAAAAGCGAGGCATCCAGGCGTAATCTTATTTATTTTAGATTTATTACATTCCACAAACAATAGCAATCGGGTGCCGATCTCTAGCGATTCGACGCATAATTCATCGTCTCTCATCCATAAAATCACTTTTCATCAGAAATTTATTCAAACAATGCCGTTAAGTTGAGAGAGTTGGAAAACAAAAATGGGAGTGATAAATGTAGGCAATTCCTGTTTTGCCAGCTGATGTATCTTTCCAAGTTGGATACATAAATGCGTCCTTTATATGCTTTCCAAATAAATCTTGAACCATTGGAATTGCGTATGCTTTGAGCCGCATATCTTTTTTCCTTTTTCTCGAATTATTCTCCAAAATGAATTGGTCGCAAGAAAGTACCTAAAAAAAGTACTTCACCTTACCTTCTCTGCATATCACTGTTTCCCACTCGGAAGAAGATAAATTTTTCTAAATAAAAAGGTTAAAAAAAAATATAAAGTTTAGATGGATACAATATTCATTCAATTTATTGCTGATGGAGTTTACCGTATTCTGAGAGAATCATTGAAGTTGAAGTGAAGTTTATCAAAGTAATCATACTGTTTATCCACAAAAAAAATCAATGAATAAAATAAGTGTTTTATAACTCTTCCTTATAAATAAATTTATTTCAAAATAAAATACGAAATATTAGACTTTTTCTATATATATTAATAATATATGACCAAAACGGAGTAGTCGATAGCACTTCTAAAGAATAAAGCATGATAGAAATGCATGATTCCTTTATATACCGCCGCAAAAACCTTTCGTGCAAAATTGAAGTGATACACAATGTAAATAGAGTATTTCAGGCTCTCAGTGGTACACTCTGTGCAGTACTGAATCTACTATACACCTATTGTTTTAAGGGTGTATAGACGCACTGTCATTGAAAAACAACTGCAATTCACTCATGATGAATATAATAATAAAATATATGTATGTATTTAATAGGGGCCTGATGGCTGACTGCCTAGTGCTCAGACGCTCTGTCCTATGTGATATGCAAATTAGTGATATAGGCTGTCATTTATTGTTATAGGACGCATGGCCAAAAACATTCATCTTCAGTTTTCCGAAGTAGAATTTACATAGTGAAATTTTGAGTTAGCAATGCTTTAGAAATGAGAAATCGACATCATTGATTATGATATAGATGATAAAGATACCAGCCAGTGTCAATCCAGCATTCCAAGATAATTGAATATCAGTCCTTCAGTAATTCATAGACTAGGGAGAGTACTTTTGAGTACAAAAGCAGCTATTATAATGTACAGGCGGGTCTGAATGGCCGTATGCTCTGGCACTCAGTACCCCAGGTTTCGGGTTCATGTTCCGGCGGTGCCATGGATGTTTGTAGTGATTCGGAATCCACTTTAAACAATAGGTCCCAGTCTAACCTGATCGTAGAGCATTGCGGAGGTATTTTACTCCGCGTCCGTAGCTTATCTTCAAGCTACACACACCTCCTGGGTAGTCCTAAGTGAGTAACGTCGGTGCAGCGCTTGCCTTAAGGCATGTAAGACAATTGTCTAAGTGCTTGCCAGCTGCATTAGAACAAAAGAAAAAAGAATCTACAGGCAAGGAACGCTTAAAGCTTCAATTCCCCGGATGACCGTTACATGCATGGCAGAAGACAGAAACCGCAGAACCCTGCTAATTCATCTCATATATTTCAATGTTGAATGCACTAAAGGTTTTTAAACTTACACAAAAGTTTCATGAAAAAGAGCTTTATACAAAACTTCCCTTATTACATTTACACATCACATCACACCATACAAATCAAAAGTTTCATTTGACACGCTTATATGTTAATGGATTGCAAATCAATAGAGTTCTATATTCTTTACTAATTAATCCACATTTATTTGCAAAATGATTTAAGAACAGCCGAAAACCAGTTCTTATTCCATGAAAAAAATAGATAGGTTGGATCTGCTATATTTGTATGGCAGGTATCTTTTTGGATGTCCATTACTGACCTGTATATTGCTCCAAAAATGCATCATTATTGTTCAATTGCACAATTTTTCGTACTTGATACAATTGTTCATACTTATAAGCTATTTCTTAATCCGAAAAGATAATAACGCTAGAACAAGCAGAGGCTGCTTATCGAAAATTATCTTCATGTAAAGAGTACAGTTGTGCCACAGTTTGTAGAAAATTGTCTTGCATACAAATTATAGTTGCATTATCTTCGTGTAAAAATTATAGTTGTATATTTTGTTATTGTAAGCTTATTGTTGTCCAGAACGTTTTCTGCATTTGAACCCGATTGGCAAGTTTAAGAATTTGATACTGCACTTAACCTGCCCCCTGAAATATTTCTGCATATTATAACTGTATATTATACAATATACAATATTCTGTATATTATACAATAAGCTTTGATGTCAACTAAGTAAATAGACGCCATAATTTTGAGTAAAGAACTTTTTTCTCGTGCCTGTATGATTATTATAGTTGATCACGTTACCATACAAGTTGAAATCAATTGCTAATTAAAAAAATAACACTATTTTGTGTATTTTCAAGTCAAAAAATAAGTCTATTGTTTTTATTTTATGCCTGATTAGTTGCGAATCCCTGTTTGATAAATCTCTTAATGTCTCTAATGTCTTTCTTAAAATCTAGAAAGAAATTTCAATCATGTATGTTCTTATTTTTTCTTAATTTTTGGAAATTAGTATATATAAATTAAAGAAGGATTCCTTTTCGTGTTTCAATTCATCGAAAATATTTCGTTATTTTAAACAAAATCTATTTATTAACAATTTTCAATTCCTACTATTAGTTCATACTCTATAATATTTTGTTCAAATTTTCAATCGTTCATAAATTACTTTTTATTCATCCAATCAAGTTCAAATAATTTTTTTTTTAAACTTGAAGTGGATCACACTTGATGTTAATACAGTTTTTTTAAATACTAATTCATTAATTAAATTTAATTAATTAATTTAGTTTATTTTAGATTTAAGTTGCATGCATTTAATAATAGATGGCGCCAAATGTAAGAGGAAAATGTCAACTTTATTTGTAAAGGACTTTTCTACAATATAGTAAAAAAAAAAGTAGGAATTGACTATAAAATTTTTTTTATATTACTCGTTTTTCACGAGAATATAAAAATACTTATTATAAATTCAATACGTTATACATAGGAACTAAATTGCTGATCAATGCTTGGTTTTCGAATATTAGTTTGTAAATTTAAGAGTAGAATTACAAAATTTTTATTTGGTTTGAGGTGAATGTAAAGATTGTTTATAAATTTTTTATAATTAAAATGAATGAATTTAATGAAATTTTTACGCAGAAAATGGTTTAAAGTAAATTTTGTGTCGTAAAAATTCCTTAAGGTTTTCTTATTTTAATTTAATAGATAAATATCTACAATTTTTATTGTGTATGCGTATTTTATCAGTTTTTCAACGTCCAAATTTCTTTATAACAGAGAAAATTCGATTAAGATAATTTGAATCATTTTATTCATCCCGGTTTAAATTTATCTATGCAAAAAAAAATCATTTTTTTAAAGATAACTTAATTCTGTACCTCACAAGACAGCTAACAATAGAGTTTTAGTCAAAAGCTCTGGGCATTTTCTCAATCATTTAATTCTCACAAGTATTACAAACTTATAGTACATCATCAATTTCCCACTTTGCATACTTCACAATATGCCAAATACTTTTGTATGAAAGAGACAAATGGGTTTTTAAAGAGATTTTTAAATAATAGATGTACTATTAGGCTGAAAAAAATACTTTATAGTGGATAGTATTACTTTTGACGTATATAAAAGTGTATTTCTATTTAAAAAGGATTGAAAACAGAATAGGAATTTTAATGTTGCATTACATATTTTTTCAGTCAATCGAGTAGAAAATGACGTCCATTATCAAATAGGAAACACTTGTAATTTCGTAGATTTTCAAAACTTTTTATTTACCTAAAGAATCACGTTTTGAATTCTAAATATTAAGTAAATTTAAGCCATGAAATATATTTGTATTTTAAAAGAATTGCATACAAATTTTGCAACTATTTTTCTGCAACTAATGATTAAAATTATTTACAGAATTAGTCTTTCAGTGAAAATTAAGAATATCCAAAAATTTTAAACCATCTTAAATGCCTTTCTTGAAAATATCTTGTATATTTAATTTCAGATTATTTATTTATTATATAGGTGTACTGGTAGATTCTAAAAGCGAAGAACAAAATCGAAGTTTCCATTTCTAAGCCGGGATAGGACATGAAAAGATCCGTTAGATGGAATGTTTTTTTATTTGTGTTGAGGAGGAAAGTGTCAATTTGTGGCACAAGTTGAATTGTGAGACAAACTCCCTGTCCTGCACTCTCGGTAATGTTGAAGCTACTACGTATTTGCCACTCTTGAAGTAAATAACCCCAGATCTATGTTCCTGGTATTCAAAAACAGCATCAAATATCAAGTGATATAAATTGACAAGGATATCAAGTGATATAAATTACTAAAAATTAATTTTTAGCTTTTTGTTCAGACATAATATTATAGTATCAATAATGTTCTAATGCGAATAATTTTCTACATTATTTATGCAATTATAACTAAATTTTCAAATGAATCTACAATATGATCATATGAAAAATTCATGTCTTATAAATTTGAATTGAAAAACATTTATTTTTGCTTCAACGAATAAATTTTAAATGGATAAATAATTGTTTGATAATGTTAAGTGATAACTAATTATTTAAAAGAAAACATTTGTTTACTAATAGTAAAAATGCTGTTAAAATTCACATTACTCACTTTGCATTTTAAAAGAGAATTTCTTTATTTGGATGTATAACCTGAGGAAGATTTAGGCATTTTTAATCAAGATGATATCATTTAAATTAATACTGATCTATAATGAAAAATTTTAAGCTGTGAAAAGTTAAAAGATATATATTTTTTTTTAAATTCCTAACTAAAGGTTTCTTAACCTTATTTGTTTCATGGACACTCACTGCAGTTAAAATAAAGGCAAAATGTTATTCTTAAATCCATGAAATAAACTAAAAAATTAAGCAGCTAATCAAAATGTAAAAAAAATCAAAATTATTATGAACTAATATATTCTCATTAAATTATGAAGAAAAAAGAAGAACAATTTTTGGAGCAGAATTATTAATTATTGTTACTATTATTATTATAAGTTATCACAAAATGTACAATATAAGTGTCATTGTATATTGTATATTTTATTATCTACATGCTTTATTGCCCGCATTGTTATTTTTTTATATGAAATTTACCTGCACTGCATATTTTATTCATTATTGCCTTCATTGTATGGTGTGTACAATATTGGTTGCATAAATTAATGTTTGTACATAACTTGACTATTATGTATTGACATCTCGTTTTAGTACAAAAAAATTTGATATACATTTGATTTATTTATGAGTAAATTTTAAAACAAAGCAATTTACATTATATATTTAAGAACAAAATTTATTAAAACGTTAAACTATTAAATACAAGCGCAAGCAAAGCGAAAACGAAAGACGAATAGAACAATTTTTAATAAAATAGGTGTTAAAATGCTAAGTTCTTTTTACCAAAAGCATCTGACAATTTCATCTGATTACTACATCGGCATGAGATATAAAGCTCAGTCTCCTTGGAAAGTTCAATCTCCAACATTACCTAACTTGATGACATTCTTTTAGGTTTTATTTCCTTTGTAAAATTGTAACATTATAACCTTGTTAGATTTGGAGATTGATAGTTAAAAATTCTTGTTATTTCGAAGTATTGATGAGAGTGCTCTTATATGCAGTATGGAATTGGATGCTATTTCTATTGGTAATCGCAAATATGACTAATATAATTGTAATATATTAAATGCATTTGAAAAGAAATGCATGACAGAATTATGCAGAAGCCATGTAAAGATATTTTTTATCATTCAAACTCTCTGATCTTCACGGATTCTTTTATGAGATTAACTGTTCCATTTTATTTTATTTGTTGTCATCTTTAATTCTGTTGAAATTTCGATTCTTCATACATTCTAAAAATATTTTCTGCTTTTTAATTCACTTGGCAATGTTCTACTTTGATAAGTTTTTTCGCGTTCACTAATCTTTAACTTTTCAAAGCCAAACTAAGAGGTTTTGATATGAATAACTCAATTCAAGGATTTTTAAATTAGCTGGTTTCTTATATCTCCATACATTAAGAAAAATATGTTTAGTAAATATAGTTCAGAATGTCAAATTATATTTCTTTGAGAACTGGGATGATAATAGTTATTATTTGAACTTTATTTGGGAAAAAATGCCAAATCTTATTATTCTATTTACTTTTGTCTTTTTTAAAATTTATTAAAACGGAAAAAAAAAATTTCAGAACATATTTAATTAAATAAACTTCAGACAGCTAAAGTAAAATTTATAATGTTGATACAGATAAAAAATTAGGTCATAAATCAAATTAAAAAAAGTTATATATCAAAATAAAAAACAGTCCTATATAAAATAAAATTTAAAAAATTTTGATTTTGAGTGCATTTTTGCTATAATTTGCTGACAAAGTAAGAGAATTAAAACTATTTTTTAAAATGAAATACTTGTCTATTGAAAACATATCATTCTGTTTGTAAAAGTCTCGAGAAATATTATTTTTTAATGCTAAATTTAATTTCTGGGAGAGATCTTGATAAAATGGGCTTTGCATGGGCTTTAATGCATAGAAATTTAACATTAAAAATTAATTAAACAAACATAGTTATTTCTAAAATAATATATAATTGTTTTCTTCTTTTGATTTTATTTATAACTTTTTACATGTGTTTTTAAATTTTTTTACACATTCATAATAATAAATAAATACAAATAATAAATATAATTTCTATATGATTGAACACGATTTTACGTATCATTTCACATTCAATAAAAAATCTTGTATGGTTTTTAAAAAAAATAATCTATTTAACTATTTCTTCAATTTTTTCAAATATATGAATTTTTAAAAAACAATTATTTATTACTAAATCCATCTGAATGTGGCAAATGTAAATGTTGTTGTAAATAGCATAGTGATGTAAATGTAAATGTAAGTAAAATGTAAGTGCAAATATCATCGCGAGCAGCAAATATTAAAAAAAATACTTGAAATTTAATCAATATTTAATTAAATATTACAAAGACCTAAATGTTAAAAAAAAATGTGATAAATGTTAAGAATGTTAAAGAATGAAAAATGTTAAGAAGATTGTTAATTGTTAATTACGTTTTAATACTAACATTTCCTGGTCTAAAGAAGCTAAGTATTTAGGTGTAATTTTTGATAGACGACTAACATTTAAGGCTCATATTAACTACTTGCGCGATAAATTTAATACTGTTTTGCGTAAATTTTACTCTGTCTTTGCAGACATTCTAAACTGACAATTGAACTAAAAACAATAATCTATTTCGTTTATCTTCGTCCGATAATAGCATATGCGAGTCCAGTCTGGGGCTCTACAGCCAAAAGCAATTTTATTATTTTAGAACGACTTGAAAACAAGGTTATTCGCATGATTGTTGATGCCCCATGGTATTTTAGAAACGCCGAAATTAAATATGCACTTTCCATGCCTAGCGTTAGGGAATATGTGGCTAAAATTGCAACAAATTTTTATTCTTCACTAAATAGCTCTAGTAACTCTGTCATCCAAGCATTAAATCAATTAGAATATGATATTTCTCTGCACTCGTTTCGTAAAAGACCTCGATGTGTTGTAAACATCAATCAGTAGACTGCATTTCTTCTCTTGCATTTTTCTATGGTCCTGGTAACTTCAGGATGGGTTCGCGCTCCGCGTATTTTTGTTTGTTCTTGTTAATACTCCTGCGTGGGTGCTATGTTGTGCTTCGGCTTAAGGTTCTCTCCGGTTTTTTCTCTTTTTAGTATTTGTGTTTGTTTTTTCTTGTATATGTTTTCTTTTTGTATTTTTTACTTTTTCTCTATATTGTGCAAATTGCTTTTCGTTATCAATGGGCAGTGACCGACTGCTACTGTTTAACAACCCTTTTGCTATTTGGAGGTCTGGTCGCTTCGCGACCAAGGAACTCCGATGAATCGTACCGATTCAAGATTGTTAATGAACAAAGTTAAGAAGATTATTAAAGAATGCAAAATATTAATAATGGGATTTATTGAGCAATGTAACCTATATGAACGATTCGAAACCTGCAACAGATGATAGTTAAAAAAAATTCAGTTAAAACAGGTGGTCTTCAAAAGTGTCTTGCGCTTTATTTATTTTTACAATAATCCTTTAATCTTAAAAAAAAAAAAAAATAATAATAATAATAATAATTCCAAAAACTACTATATCATTCATTAATTATTTAAAAATTCTTTAATCACAAGAAATTCAGATTGTAAATATGCCGTAATTACTGGCATAAGCAACTAATCACAATCTGTACGAAAAATGCTCCATATGGCCACTGTACTAAACTATCAAAAACAGCATTTCACACAAAACCAAAAGCTATCGGTGCCTCCCTCATATATATCTATTTGACGAAAATAACCTTATTTTATGAGTGTTGTTCACAAGCCAATAATCGTTAAATTTTTGACTTGATCGTTTAGCAACGCTCGTTTGCGCTCTAAACAGCTGCAAGTGTTAGTCCCAGTCATCGTTTAGACTTTATCGCTCTGAAAGTTACAATTACAACGTACTTTACCGTGAATTTTACGGCTCTACCGAAAAAATAATTGACCCTGTAACCGACTCTGCAGGGACTGCAGGAATTCGACAACTGCCTGGAAAAATACCCACCATTTCATTTTCAAATTTGGACCGCATATCCATATATCTGTACGGGAGGTAGACTATAAATTACCACGTTCAAAAGACGTTTATGTCTCTTAAGTATTTTTTTTTCTTCTTGGTGTTTTTATGCGAGGTTCTCTTTTTCCCCCAGGGGGTTCCAAACTGAAGCTTCTCTTGGTGCATTTTCATATTTAGTGCAGCTAAGGAGGAAGTGCTCACGAGACGTTATTATTTTTTTTTTTCGAAGCTGGAGCCCAATGGTGCTGTGGTAGGAATATAAACTGCACATTAGAGGGTTGGGAAAATGCTGTAAAAAAAAAAAAGTGGGAGTGAAATTGAGTAAAAAAAATCGTGTCTTTATCTTTCACGGCGAGAGATAAAAATATAAGGGAGCCACCAACAATTACGTTTTTGATTATGGATGATATGAAACTAAATTTGTCAGATTTGTAAAAGATAAGATGTAGCAGAACGATGGAATATTTGGTTAAAAGAGGACAAATGTTGTTCAAATTCATAGGATTACTTTTGTAGTTATACTAAAAGAAAATAAAAACATGTTGAAAATGTTAGGAAAGTTGCAAATGGATTATCAAATTATCAATTAGAATACTTTTAAAACTCAAGACTTATTTATTTTAAATAGTTTTGAAATGCAAGTATTCTGTTAAGGATAAAGGAAGTAGTTAATAAGAAATTTTCATGCCATTAATTTGCAAAAGACACTAATGTTATCTTACTGAGATTTAATAAGTAGAAATTCAGCAATGTATTAAAAAAATGTTACATTGGAAAATATAATTAATATTATTTTGCTATTGGACAAAATATTTCTACCTGTTCCTTTATTTAACATAAAACTGCGTTTGAAGAAAGGTATCGAAACTATTCTAAATATCCTATTGCTGATGATATAAATTTCCTTTCCATTTGTTTCATTAAGAAGTAAGATTGAAAACTTGAATAATTTAATAAACGAATTGTTAATAGTAAGTTATAAAATTGCTTCAAATATACCTGCAAAAGAAGTTATTTTGTAAGAAATTTATTTCAAATATATGATAACGAATTGTTATAATGATTTAATAATGAGGAATTAAGTAATACTCTTATTAAATTTTACGTAGGGTAAATGTTTAGTGGTATGATATATAAAATATTTTTATTTGGTTATTTATTTATGTACTATAAACAATTATTGGATTCATTATCGAATTATTATGCAGATGTTGTCTCTCTATCTGTAGTATATTGAAGATACTAATTAGATTTCTTCAAGAACACCCACTCCTTCCTCCTTACTCCCAATGTGCAAGTTCGTAGAATTATGTTCAAGATGAACTCAATCCTTCTTTTCAAGTCAAAAATGAGATGAAGTAAAACTTTTGCGATGCTTGTTTTAAACGGGAAGGAATTTGTCTCTTCCAATACACTTAATTAATGTGAAACAGATCAATTTAGTTTGCCAACTGGCTTTTCGACATAACGAACTTCAGTAATGAAAAAACTGATTTTAATTATTGTCTTTCTCTGAAAAAAAATTTCTGAAATCGGCAATCATTCACCGAAATATTTCATCAATCCTTTAATATTAGAGTAATTTTCTGAAACATTTAATTAAACGAAAATTGGGAAGGTTCTCCAGTCAAAATGTAAATAGAAACTAGGCAAGGATAACTTTAATGATTGAAAAGATGAATCAAGACTATTCTAATTGAACTACAGGACTAAACTAACTTAACAGAGCTTAACTAAAGACAGAAATTTTCATGAATATTTTAAGGTGATTGTTAAAAATACCACATCATTTAAATGATTAGAAACTTAAAAAAAAATTATCTGTAAGTAAAATGTAATAAAGAACTATTCTGCCTTTACTGAGATTTAATATTTCAATGACTCAGATTTACTAATTCAGCACCATACTGAATAAATTTGATATTGGAATCAAATCATTTTGGTCATCATACAGATAATATCATTATATAAATAAACCTACGCTATTTCTTTTCAAATGGAAATAACAATAAAACTACAATCAAAAAATATTATACATGATACTTTCAAACTATTTTGCTCTGTAATGGAAAATTTTCTTGGCTTACATGTTATTTTTCTGTAATTTTGATACATTTATCACCTAATTAAATCTCATCATGTTGCTGCCTTACAGACAGAAGGTAATAAAACCATAAGTACGCAATATACCGATACCTAGATTTTGTAGCTTTGATTTCGTCCCCAAGAATTTTTAATTATTTCATATATCAATCCGTTATGTGACAGCTATGAGTATTTTATCTACGCGTTTTGTACATATTTTAAATAATCGCATAATTTGCAATCAGGAGCACCTTCGGATGTTTAAAATATGAGAATGTTCTGCAGTCGATTTGTGATAGTTAATTATAATAGTTAGAAGTAATAATAATACTTTCTAGTTATTTAAAAAAAAAAAAAAAAAAAAAAAATTAAAGGAGCGAAATTATCATTTTTATCCGAATATGTTTAAAAAAAAAGGTGAGTTTTATTGAATTATTACAAAATTTAGAAATATTTTGGATGTAAAAATGAAATTTTCAGACATTTAGATTCAACGCTTATTCTTATGTTTTGATAGCATAGAAAATAATTCTATTAAAATTCATTCCTCTTAGTCATCTTTTAAAATATAAATTTGTAATGTATTTTGCAACTTGATGTACAAGTTGGGCAACTAGGTTGTAACTGGAGGTAGTAGGGTTGAGATAACTGAGGCACATATTTGGCAATTCACACCTTTATTGATATGCGCACAAACATCCCATACATACAATTACAGACATGCGATATTTAACACATTTAAAGTCATATAAATATAGATTTATGGAAGGACTCCACTTTCAAGCCAAAAATCCGAAATACGGCAACGCCCAGGGGCGCGAAATATATTTTCTCTCGGAGAAACTATAAACTAAAAGTTTCTCCACAGAAGCTCGTGATTATGATGTGCTTCCTCTCTGGTGAGAGTCTCGAAGTCTTCTGACAGCCACAGGGGACGCTCTTGCCAGTGCGTAGAAGGAATTATGGTTAATTTACTAATTCTTTAAGAGTTGCTTCAAATTAATGAAAATATGAACGATTACGCTTATTTCTTATTAACACAAAAATTTGTAATTCACATGAAATGAAGCAATTCCTTTATGATACGTGAAGTACAAAGATGAGATAATTGAAAAGATTTTAATAATAAATTCCATGTAAATATGCACATTTCTCTGTGTGGTTATGATATGATGAAATTTATTAAAATATAACAAAATTGATCAAATTATAGCAAAATTCATTAAAATACTATAAATCAAAATTCATTAAACTATTAAAAATGCATTAAAGCATAACAAAATTTAATAAAAATATTGCTTTTTATGTAGAGGATAGAATTTAGAGTGTATTTCTTTACACGTTGACGAAATTTTTCCAAATGTTTTTTTCATAATATTGTTTGTTAATTGTTTGGTTTATTTCTCTGTCCATATGCAACATTTGAACAGCAGCACGAACACTCAATATTCGTTCTTTTCGTGTCCTTTTGCAATGTATTCGTCAATTGATGCTATGCATGGTCGACCTAATTCATGAAGTCTACCTTTTAAAAATCTCGTACGCCATTCAAAAAATGCACGCACGTGGCAATTAAATATGGCTATAAATTTCTAATAACATTTGATAAATAGCTTTTTTCACTTTCACAAGATACCAAATGTCAAACATGACCGTAGTCAGCTGCTGTTGAGTCGACCGTGCTAATTGTAACTTGTTGCAAGAACGCAGGTCAAGGTCGAACACAGTACACACATTCTTAGTTATGCAAACAAGCTCGTTAATTTTGTGGCATAATATGTGCTCTGACGCTCTGTACCACAGGTTTCACTTTCGAGTCATTCACGGTGTCATGGATGTTTTGTAGTGATTCTGAATCCACTTTCAACCGGAAACATGGTTGAAAGTGGATTCCGAATATACCGTCCAGTCTAATATGACTTTAGAGCGTTGGGCGTAGGGTTGTCAACCCCAACCCGTAAAAAATAAACATATCTCGTCTCGAAATCTGCCAGAAGGCAGACGGCCTTGACCCGCCATGGAGCTGTTGCGCCAATGATGATGATGATGATGAAGATGATGTTTAATATTTATCAGTCTATATACACTCATTTGTAGCGAAAAAAAAAACGATGTATTTAAAATACTTTAATTATGTGTAAAGCCATATGCTGGTAATTAAATGAATAAAAGTTATTAATGCATCATTTGCACGTTGAATGTTGAAATACGTAATTAAAATTTTAATCAATCTCATACTTGTTATAAAGAAATCTGTACGTGAAGTTTCGAAACAGTCATGATATTTTTTAGCACTTTTGTAAAAGAAAGTATTATAAAAAAATCATAAATGACAACAGATCACAAATATAGTTTTATGGTGATCAATATATTGAACACAATTCTATCTAATTTAGTTTAGCTTAATATTAAGATGCCATAAATAAAATTAACAAAATTCATTAAATTATAACAAAATTCATTAAATTATAACAATTTTTAATAAAAATATTGCTTTTTATGCAGATGGAGAGTGTGGTGAGAATTCAGAGTGTATGTTTTAACACGTTGACGCAATTTTTCCAAAATTTTTTTTTTTAATAATATTGTTTTTTAAGTGTTTGGTCTCTTTCTCTGTCCATATGCAACATTTCAACAACAGCACGAACACTCAATATTCGTTCTTTTTGTGTCATTTTGCATTGTATTCGTAGATTGATGTTCGATTTCATTCATGAAATCTCTGCTTTCTAAAAATCTTTTTTGCCATTCGTAAAACACACGCACGTAACAATTATTTATAGCTATAAATTTGTAACAACATTTGATAAATCGCTTTATCACTTTCACAAGAAATTGAATGTCAAACATCACTGTAGTCAACTGCAACTGATCACCGTGCAAGGACACAGGTCAAGGTCGAATACAGTGCACACATTCTTAGTAATGTAAACAATCTCGTTACTTTAGTGTCATAATATGTATACGTAAACATTTATTTTATCTAATACACATCTAATTAAGATACATATTTCTAATTAATTTAATTAAGTTACATCTAATTATTTAATATCAATTCTAATACATGTTAAATGTATTTGAAAAAATATATGTGTGAAGCCATAACATTTAGAAAACTAATTATTGGTGCAATATTTAAAAAAAAAATTGAAAAACTAAACCTTATATGATATAAAATAAAGAACAAATTTGTTAGTTATGTGGTATAAAATTCCTTGATCGAAAACAACAATTTATACTCACTCTGTTAAAACAAACATTAAATTAAGATTCATATTGTATGCTAATATTGGAATAATTTATTTATTTTATGTCCAGTATTTTAAATATCAGTTTTAGAAATATCAGATATAGAACGTATCTGCTATTTTATTGTTTATGTTACACAATTGTGGGAAAAGATATTTTCATCAGCCAATTCGGAAATTTTAATGTCTTTAAAAATTGCTTTTTTTTTAAATTTTTTAATTTTAATTAGTTTTTTTAAAGAAAATAATTTTAGAAATATTTTATTTCTGGAAAGTTCAAAGTCTTTTGTTATCTGCATTATAAAATAAATTTTTATTAAGAAAGTTTGATAATAGTGCAACTACTGCAGAATATGCACGTTAAGATTCACCGTGATCCAAACAAATATGGAAAGAAACGCATTATTTTGCAGTTTTCAGCCATTACACTTAATCGGAGTTTTCGCTTTCTACTCCCAACGATTACAGTTAATATCCTCTCCAATCCATCCCATTAATATCAATTTGTTTTTGTGCAGAGTTTTATAATTCTTAATTTACTTTCAGCATTTTTATGAACTGCATCTCTTCCGAAAAATATATATTCGTAAAACGATTTTAATGCAGCTCCATTAATAACAAATTTGGATTCATATTTTTAAATTGCAATTCAGAAATCGATAAATAACGTGGATGTATTCGTAAAAGAGATGAATAATTTTATTTCCAGTGTAATATCACATGGAAGAGGAAATAAGATTTCTAAGCTAGGATGCACAAATCAGGATCCACGAGCCACATGCAGATTCTTCATTACTTTTTCAATGGCCCATCTCATTATTTGTTAGTTTTATTTTAAAAAAGTAATATAATAAGCAATTTTTAAAGACGTTCAGATTTGATGTTGTATTAAAATATGGAATATGATTGAGCTCTAGTTACAAAAATTGTGACGTTTAAATATTAGAAAAATATTTTATTCAATGTGTTCTAATACATTGTAAACTAGAAATTAAAACCTTCTGTTGATAATATTTAAAAAAGGATGAAAAATCTCAGGGCATTTTTTTTTTTTTGCTTTCTTATTCTAACATAAGTAATCTTACTTCTCTTGACTATAATGATATTAGCTACATACAGATGTTTCTAGCAAGAATTAACTTATTTTATAGAACTTCATAAACGTGATCCATTAAAAATTTAGTTTTGTAAAGCAGTTCTGTTGTGACTAATTCTCAGTGTCCGGTAGCTTGGGACGGCTATCCCATGAGTAGCAACTTATGGATGGAGAGAAAGGGGTCAGCTTCTGTTGTGATGCAGCATCCGTAGGTAGAAGTTTGACTTGATTCCGAATGGCTGAAGGAGGAGGAGGGCAGTAAAGGTGGGGAAGTACATCGCATTTGCATAGCGTCTTATAGGGGGAACTACACCGCATTTGCATATCTTATGGGAGAAGCTCAAGAAAACTCTTACCAGGTAATTTGACTAACGAGGCAGGCAAGAAGCTGAACACCTCAGACGCCATCGAGTATCTTTGTTTTTGAAACAGTGTCTACAACAATGCTGCAGTATATTGAATCTCAACCTTAACGCTCATCATTGACGTACGTTAGCACTGAGCCACAGATCGGGCAAAGTAGTTCTGGTTTTTTTTAATGTTAAATAATCGAACCTATTTAAACCAACACACAGTAATTATTCAAAAAATAAATCCCATGACTGTATTAAAAGAACAGAAATTAGTTGGAATTAGAGATAAATAAATATTGGCAATTGAAACATATTACATTATTTGTCTTAATTATTGATATGGAGGTACATGGTACCCTCGGTACTCCAACTAAACATCCGTTACGTTACGTTACATAGTCATCCCCCCATAGTATACATAATGTATATTAAAGCATTTATCATAGATAAATTCTAGATGGTAGTGTTTGTAAACCAACTTCAGAGAAAACTGCTACCAATGAATTTGATGCAATATCATCTATCATGTCGTCAGTATCATCAAACCCCTGGACACTCAAGAATCTCTTCAAGCGCATGAAAAGGAAAAAGTTACTTAGTGCAAGTTGAGACTAGATAGGGGATGGTTGATTTGTTTCCAATCTAAGAATTGGAGGCCATCTTGATTCATATTGAGGATTATCTAACCATTGAATCATTCATAACTTAATCATCTTATACATCCCAGAGTTATTTATGGGTTTATGTTATGGATTGTAAGAAGTGGATATGGTTCATGGATTGTAGTTAGCTTTATGAATGCAATATATTGCTTGCATTCATAAAGCTGAATAGCAAAATAAATTCCATTAATCGTTTATCATCTTAAACACCATTTGCTCACGATAACACAGGTCCAAGTTACACCCAAACGGATTGTGCTATTAAGTTTATTTCATTAGACATTGATGCGATACTACATGGGAAGAACAATGCCATTCTTCATTTATAGAGCCTCTTTTCCGAAAACCCCTCATATATTTGCAAACAATTTTTCAAGGCATGAATTTTAAAAATTGATTAAAAAGAAAATATTAAATTAATTTTTATTATTTGTTTATTACAAACATTGAATCAATAAAAATATCTCTGCGACCCAGATGAGAAATTATAAATGACAATCTACATCAATATAAATGGGTAACGGTTATTGCTGATTTTGAGTTATATTTTGAATAGCTTATTGCTGAATTTGAGTTATATTTGAATAGTTTATTGCTGAATTTGAGTTATATTTTGAATAGTTTATTACTGAATTTGAGTTATATTTTGAATACCTTATTGCTGAATTTGAGTTATATTTTGAATAACCTATTGCTGAATTTGAGTTATTCATAATAAGCTATTGTTGTATGTTTTTAGTGTAATTTGAATGTTTTGGGGGATTTCATTTTAAGTATTCTTTCTAGGTACTGATATAGATATTGGGGCTTAAAATTTATAACAACACCACACACAACACTTCATTTCATTAGACATCACGTGAGATATTAATTAGGATATTTCACAGAATGCATGTTTGGAAATCAAACTTAATGGCTTAAGCACATCTCGAAACTCCAAGGGTCTTGTTGTGAGTTATTAGGAGGAGAAAGATACAATGAATACAAATATCATCTGTGGAAGATTACGTATACAAATGTACATCACGGTGAATAAATCCAGCCTTGTAAGATCCATCCCCTAATTACAACTGTAATGCACTGTGTGTGAAGCTATTTTCTAAAACGTAAACGGTTGATATCTATATCCTAAGGAGCTGCAAATGTCAACCATAGAGAAAAAACACGAATATAGAAAATATTTGCATGATCCTGATACATTTTTGCACTTTCATTGGTAGCAGTGTGAAATTATACCCATCATTTTAGTGAAAAGCCTATTAAAAAACAGTCAAAAGTTATTGAAAAATTAACACGTTTCAGCATATATTTACTGACTATTCAAAATTAAAAATCCATCTTTAATCTACTATCAACTAATGAAAGATCTGCGACAACATGTTTTTGAAAAGCTTACACATATTTTCACAATTTTAAAATTCAAGCCAATTATATTTTGGAATTATGCACTATTTTGGAAAGATAGTTAGGAATTTACTGTTAAATGCAACAAAGCCAGCCAAATTCCGTACATATATGCCATCGAACTTGTTCTTCTCTTGTGAGAATCGAATTGTTTGATATTTAATTAACAAAAAATCAAATCTGACATTAAGAGAGAGTTGAGTGTAAATTATGTTTCCTACAGAGGAAATTATTTTTTTTAATCTGAAATACATTAATTCTAAAACTTTAGTTTAAAAGCGCAAAAAAAAAAAAAAATTCAAAATAAACAATATTGTTGACATTTTAAACACAAAAAGCAAGCATATAAATAAGAATTATAGTCAAACAAAGGTATTTCACTTTTGATTTTTATTTAAAAATCTTTCCAGCACTGACTATTTTCGAAGAATTTTATTTTCTCTATTCTTTGTATAGCTATATTCTTGGTAAAAAAAGGTTATTCTTATTCACTATTACAATTAATTCACATTTGTTATTCTTATCATTCTGTCTACTAAACTATTATGAAGATAACGTGCTATTGTAAAAAGACTCCCATGATAAATACATGACAGAAGTACATTTTAATTTGCCGAGTACATTTTAATTTAAAAGCTGGGCATTCAGGCGTAATCTTATTTATTTTAGATTTATTACATTCCACAAACTATAGCAATCGGGTGCCGATCTCTAGCGATTCGACGCATAATTCACCGTCTCTCATCCATAAAATCACTTTTCATCAGAAATTTATTCAAACAATGCCGTTAAGTTGAGAGAGTTGGAAAACAAAAATGGAGTGATAAATGTAGGCAATTCCTGTTTTGCCAGCTGATGTATCTTTCCAAGTTGCATACATAAATGCGTCCTTTATATGCTTTCCAAATAAATCTTGAACCATTGGAATTGCGTATGCTTTGAGCCGCATATCTTTTTTCCTTTTTCCCGAATTATTCTCCAAAATGAATTGGTCGCAAGAAAGTACCTAAAAAAAGTACTTCACCTTACCTTCTCTGCATATCACTGTTTCCCACTCGGAAGAAGATAAATTTTTCTAAATAAAAAAAGGTGGCATATAAAATAAAAAGTTTAGATGGATACAATATTTATTCAATTTATTGCTGATGGAGTTTACCGAATATTGAGAGAATCATTGAAGTTGAAGTGAAGTTTATCAAAAGTAATCATACTGTTTATCCAAAAAAAAGTCAATGAATAAAATAAGTGTTTTATAACTCTTCTTTAAAAATAAGTTTATTTCAAAATAAAAAACGAATGACAAGATTTTTTTCAGCATATATTCATAATAGATGACCAAAACAGAATGGCGGATAGCGTTTCTAAGAATAAAGCGCTATCCACAGTGATTGTTTAGAAACCCAACACGTAAAGCTGAACCATAAACTCTCGTGTCTATGAAAAGACTGGGAAAGTTAAATTTTAAGGTGGAAGTCCTTCCGTTGTCATTTGTGTGTGATACATTTAACGTTAAACTGGGATAGGAATGCATGATTCCTTTACATGTAGCCACTAAAAATTTTGTTCAAAATTGAAGTGACACACAATGGAGATAGAGTATTTCAGGCTCTCAGTGATACACTCTGTGCAGTACTAAATCTACTATATACCTATCATTTTAGTATAGTGTTAGTGGTCGTTTTAGTGGTGAAAAACAAAAGCAATTTACTCATGTGAATATAATAATAAAAGATATGTCTACTCAAGAGCCAAAACATTATGACCACCTGTCAATAACGAGTTGGCCCACCTTTGGCGCGCAATACAGCTTCAACCCGCCTTGGCATGGATGCCAAGTCCTTGGTAGATGACCGGAGACAGATTGTAAAAGATATTTAAGCAACTGTCACGCAAATCCAAGATATTGCGAATTGGTGGTCTTTGAACTCTGAGATGCCATCCCAGGACATCCCAAATGTGTTCTATCGGATTGAGATCCGGTGAGTTACGCGGTCAGGACATTAACTGGAATTCAGCATCATGTTCCTGGAACCACTCCAACACAATTTTATCCTTGTGACAAGGGGCGTTGTTCTGTTGGAATATTCCATTTTCAGCTGGAAAAACAGAGGTCATGTAAGGGTGTAACTTGTCCGCAATGATGTTCAGATACCCTGTAGCATTCATGGTCTGCTCTACCACAACCATGGGTCCCATAGACGCCCAAGAGAACGTCCCCCAAAGCATAATACCACCACCACTGGCCTGTGTATGACATACTGTACATTGAGGGAGCAACTGTTCGTCTTGAAGACGGCGTATCCTGACACGGCCATTGGCGTGATAAATGACAAATCATGATTCATCTGACCAGGCAACTCTCTCTCATTGATCCATGGACCAGTCACGATGTTCCCGGACCCAGCGCAGGCGCAGTTGGCGATGACGCTTGGTCAGCAAAGGCACACGAGTGAGACTTTTGCTGCGTAGCCCCATATCCAACTGTGTCCACTGAACAGTGTGCTCCGATACTATTCTACTTGACCCTGCATTGTATTGGGCTGTCAGCTGAGCCACTGTCTGGCTCCGGTTTTGCTTCACCATACGAGACAGTCTCCGACTACCTTTTTCTTTGATAGCGTGTGGACGTCCAACACCATGTCGTCTACTGCTGGTTTCACCGTCATTCATCCACTTTGCATAAGTACTAACAACTGTGGATCGCGAACAACCCAAGAGTCGTGCAGTTTCGGAAATACTTTTTCCGAGCCTTCGAGCCATTACAATCTGCCCTCTATTAAAATCGCTTAGATCCGCAGCCTTTCCCATCACACACAGAATTAAGTGAAAGAATGATTCCTCAGACTCTCCAGCAGCAGTTAAATACTACTTCCACCTGATCACGTGCCTTCCTCGTCATCCAGGCGAGTTCATTGCAAAATGTAGGGGTGGTCATAATGTTTTGGCTCTTGAATGTATATAACAGGGGCCTGATGGCCAACTGCCTTGTGCTCTGTTATCTGTTCTATGTGATATGCAAATTAATGAAGTTGGTGTCATTTATTGTTATGGGGCGCATGGCCGAAAACAGTCATCTTCAGTTTTCCGAAGCAGTGAAATGTGTTTTAATTTAGGAATGTTTTAGAAATGAGAAATGGACATCGTTGATTACGATATGGATGATAACGATACCAGCCAGTGAAGCAAAATAATTGAATATTAGTCCTTCAGTAATTAATAAACTATGGAGAGTAATATACCTCTGAGAACAAAATCAGCTATTAGAATGTGTAGGCAAGTAAGGCTTAAAGTTTCAACTTACCCAGATGACAGCTGTATGCATATAAGGGCAGAAATCACAGAACCCTAATTCATCTCATATATTTCCCTGTTGCATAGACTAAAGATTTGTAAACTTCCACAGAAGTTTTATGAAGGAGAGTTTTATACAAAACGTTCAATATTACATTTACACATCACGTCACATAGTACAAATCAAAAGTTTCAATGGGCACGCTTGTATGTTAATTGGAGTGAAAATCAATACAATTTCATATTCTTTACTAATTAATCCAAATTTTGTTTGCAAAGTGATTTAAGAACTTCGTTTGTCTGGTGGCAGCCGAAAACCAGTTCTTATTCCATGAAAAAGAGATATAACGTATGTTGGATCTGCTATATTTATATGGCAGGTATCTTTTTGAATGTATATATTAACTTCTATATTGCTTCAAAATGCACCATTATTGTTCAATTGTACAATTTTTCGTACTTGATACATTGTTCATACTTACAAGGTACTTCTTAATCCGAAAAGACAATAACGATAGACCATACAGAGGCTGCTTATAGAAAATTATCTTCATGTGAAGATTATAGTTATGTACGCGGTTTGTAGAAAATTATTTTGTATAATGATTATAGTTTCATTATCTTCGTGTAAAAATTATAGTCGTATATTTTGTTATTGTAAGCTTATCGTCCTCCAGGACGTTTTCTGCATTTGAACCCGATTGGTAAGTTTAGGATTTTCTAGGCTCTACTGCACTTGACCTGCACCCTGAAATATTTCAGTATGTATATTTCGGAATATTTCAGTATATTCTAACTGCCTAGATATAACAATTTGGTGAAAACTGAGTAAATAGACGCCATCAGTTTGAGTAAAGAACATCTTTGTCATGCCTGTATAATTATTATAATTGATCACGTTAATATAAAAGTTGAAATCAATAGCTAATTTAAAAAATTACACTATTTTGTGTATTTTCAAGTCAAAAAATTAATCTATTTTTTTATTTTATGCCTCATTAACTGTGAAGCCCTGTTTGATTAATTTATCTTATTTTTCCTTAATTTTCGGAAATCAGTATATATAAATTAAAGAAGGATTCTTTTACATGTTTCAATTCATCGAAAATCTTTCGTTATTTTAAACGAAACCTACTTATTAACAATTTTCTTCCACGAGAATATAAAAATACTTAATATAAATTCAATACCAGTTATACATAGGAACTAAATTTCTGATCAATGCTTGGCTTTCAAATATTAGTTTGTAAATTTAAGAGTAGAGTTACAAAATTTAAATTTGGTTTGAAGTGAATGTAAAGGTTGTTTATAAATTTTTTATAATTAAAATGAATGATTTTAATGAAATTTTTTCACAGAAAATGTTTTAAAGTAAATTTTGTGTCCTAAAAATTCATTAGGGTTTCCATATTTTAATTTAAGAGAAAAATATGTACAATTTTTAATGAGTAATTAAATAATTTTATCTGTTTTTAAATATTTATTGCATCCAAATTTCTTTTTTACAGAGAAAATTCAATTAAAATAATTTGAATCCCTTTGTACGTCCCGGTTTAAATTTATCTATGCAAAAAAAATTCCTTTTTTTAAAAATAACTTAATTCTGTACCTCACAAGATGACAGCTAACAATAGAGTTTTAGTCAAAAGGCTCTCGGCATTTTCTCAATCATTTAATTCTCATATGTATTACAAACTTATAGTACATCATCAATTTCCCACTTTACATAATTCACCATATGCCAAATGCTTTTGTATGAAAGAGACAAATGGGTTTTTAAAGAGAGTTTTATATAACAGATGTACTGTTAGGCTGAAAAAATACTTTATAGTGGATACTATTATTTTTGACGTATATAAACGGGTATTTATATTTAAAAAAGAGTGAAAAGAGAATGGGAATTGTAATGTTGCAATATATATTTTTTTGTCATTAGAGTAGAAAATGACGCCCCATTATCAAATAGGAAACACTTATATTTTTGTAGATTTTCTGAAATTTTTATTTACCTAAAGAATAACATTTTGAATTTTATATATTAAGTAAGTTTTCATCATGAAATTATATTTGTATTTCAAAAAAATTGCATGAAGCAATTTTCTGTAACTATTTTTGAATATGGTTTTATTGATTTGATTCTTCTGCAACTATTGATTAAAATTATTTAAAGAATGAGTCTTTCAATGAAAATTAAGAATATCCAATATTTTTGAACTATCACAAATGCTTTTCTTTAAAATATTTTGTATATTTTATTACAGATTATTTATTTATTTATTTATTGAATCAGCGAGTGCTGATGGTTAAGAGCATTAATTTTTTTTTTTAACTCTGACGTCATGAATTCTAAACGCGAGAAACAAAATCGAAGTTTTCTTTTCTAAGCCGAGGTAGGAAATAGCTAAACAATTGTGTGGCAAACTCCTTGTCGTTCACCCTTAGGAATGCTGAATCTACTATATATTTGGCACTCTTGAAGCACATAACTTCTAGTTAATGTTCCTGGTATTCTAAGCAACAACATTTATATCAAGTAAAATAAATTGCTAAAAATAAATTTTTAGCTTTTTATTCAGATATCTTACTATAGTACCAAGAACGTTCTAATGCGAATGATTTTTTACATTATTTATACAATTATAAATAAATTTTCAAATGAATCTACAGTAGTATCACATGAATAATTCATTTCTCATAAATTTTAATTGAAGAACGTTTATTTTTGCATCAACGAATAATTATTAAATGCATAAATAATTTATTGATAGCGTTCAATGCAAAATAATTATTTTTGAAAAAAATATCGTTTGTTAACTAACAATAAAAATGCTATTAAAATTCAAATTAAGCATTTGGCATTTTAAAAGAGAATTTCTGGATTTGGATGAATAATCTCAAGATGTAGGCACCTTTAAGTATTTTTTAAAAAAACGATATTATATAACTAAATATTTTAATGAAACATTTTGTAAAATATTAAAAGATAATTTTTTTTTTAATTTCTAACTGAAGGTTTTTACCCTTATTTGTTCCATGGGCCCACGTTGCAGTTAGAATCAAAGACATGAACTTGACTTCTAAATATTATTCTAAAATTCGTAACTAACAAATTAAGCAACTAATCAAAATGTAAAAAAAAGTCAAAAACATTATAAATTAATATATGCTTATTAAATTATGAAGAAAAAAAAACAAATTTTGGAGCGGAATTATTAATTATTATTATTATTAAAAGTTATCAAAAGATTTGCGATATAAGTATATTGTATATATTGTTATCTACATGTTTTATTGGCCGCATTATTTTTTTTTCAAGCAATTTTGCCTACACCGTATATTTTATGCATTATTGTGGACATTGTATGTCCTATTCATTATTGCTATATACATTGTATCTTATATTAATTATTGTTTGCATGCATCAATGTCTGTACAAAACGTGACTATAATTTAGTGACAACTTGATATTTTACAAAACACTCGACACGCATTTCATTTAATTAAGAGTAAATTTTAAAACAAATCAAAATACATTCTATTTTTAGGAACATAATTTTATTAAAACGCTAAAAATCTCAAACAAAGCAAACTAAAAAGACGAATAGAACAATTTTTAATAAAATATAAGTGTTAAAATGACATGTTTTGTGTACAAAAAGTATGAACTCAATTCATCTGACTACAACTTCGGCGTGAAATATAAGGTTCACTGACTATCTCTTATCAAGCCAATAACATTGAGTCTCCTTGAAAAATTCAATCGCCAATATCACCTAACTTGATGACATTATTTTAGGGTTTTTTCTCCTTGTAAAATGTGTAGCATTATTACCATGTTAGATTTAAAGATTGATAATTAAAAATTCTTGTAATTGTTAAAAATTGCTGGAATAGTTCAAAATTCTTATTTCGAGATGGAATTTTGATGAGAGTGCTCTGATATGCGGTAATGGTTATGCAATATGAAACTGGATGTTATTTCTATTGGTAATTTCAAATATGGCTAATACGTTTTAATATATTAAATGTATTTGCAAAGAAATACTTGACAGAATTATTAAGAAGCCATTCAAAGATATTTTTTATCATTCAAACTTATAGATCCTTATATAAACTTATCGAATGGATTCTTTTGTAAGATTAACTATTCGATTTTATTTTATTTGCTGTGATCTTTAATTTTATTGAATATCTTTTAATTCTTTATGCATTTTGAAAGTATTTTCTGCTTTTAAATTCACTTAACAATGTTTTACTTTGATAATTTTTTTCGTTTTCCCTAATCTTTAATTTTTCGAAACTAAACTAAGATGTTTTGGTTTGAATAACTCAATTCAAGAATTTTTAAATTAGCTGGTTTCTTATATCTTTATACATTAAGAAGAAATATGTTTAGTAAATATAGTCCATAATGTCTTTTCTTTGGGAACTGGGATGATAATAGTTAATATTTGAACTTCATTTGGGGAAAAATTCCAAATCTTATTATTCTATTTACTTTTGTCCTTTTTAAAATTTATTAAACCGGAAAAAAATTATAAATTTCAGAGAAAAATTAATTTAATAAACTTCAGACAACTAAAGTAAAATATATAATGTTGCCACAAATAAAAATTAGATCATAGATCAAAATAAAATATTTTATTTTTTATTTTGAGTATGTTTTTTTTTGTTATAATTTGCTGACAAACAAGAGAACACAAACTATTTTTTTTTAAATGAAATACTTACTTATTGAAAACAGAATGATTTTTGTAGAAGACTTGAAAGTATTAATTCTAAATGTGTTGTATTACCGCAAAATAAAATTTAAATTTAATTTCCGAGAGAGGTCTTGATAAAACACAATTGTATGGATCTTAATGCATAGAATTTTTTGACATTTAAAATTAACTAAGCAAACATAGTTATTTTTATATTCATATGTATGATGATATGCATTCACAATTGTTTAAAAATCTTATAAATTTTTGAAAAAACAAATCTATTTATTTATTTCTTCAATTTTTTAAATACCTCATTTTTTTTTTAAAATTATTTTTAACTGAAGTCATTAAAAGTCATTATGAATGTGTATAGTTAATATTAACACGTAACAACGTAAATGTTGTATTACAATGTAAATGTTACAACGTAAATGTTATTACAAAGTAAATGTTGTAGTTTGAAATCTAACAAAATAGCTAAAACTAATATTTTCCACGGGAAATATTAAAAAATACTATTATTTAATTAAAGAGAGGTATTATTAATTTATTATTATTTAATTAAATATCAAAGAACTTAAATGTAAAAAATTTGGTAAATGTTATGTTCAGAATGAAAAATGTTCAGAAGTTTGTTAATGAATAATGCTAAGAAGATTATTAAAGAATGAAAAATGTTAATAATGGCTTGGTACATACGTACTTGGGCGTTACGTAGGTTACATTGCTGAGCAATGTAACCTACGTAAATGATTTGAGACCTGCAGCAGATGATAGATAAAAAAAATTATGTTAAAACAGGTGGTCTTCAAAAGTGCCTTCCGCTTTATTTATTTTTTACAAAAACCTTTTTATTGTAAAAAATTCCAAAACACTGCTATACCAATCATTCATTATTTAAAAGTTCTTTAATCATAAGAAATTCAGATTGTAAATATGCGGTAATTACTCGTATAAGCAGCTAATCACAACAGTGTGTACGAAAAATGCTCCATACGGCCCCGGTACTAAACTATCAAAAACAACATTTCATACAAAACCAAAAGCTATCGGTGCCTCCTTCTTATAAATCTATTTGACGAAAATAGGTATATATGAGGGTGGAAATTATTGAATTATCATTTTGAATTATTATTTTTATCATAATTATTACTTCATCATTGAATTATTATTTTCATTCTTTAACAATAATTTGTTAATAGTTATATTTAAATTATTTAAAAATTATTGTTCAAGAATGAAAACTGTTAAGAATGTTTTTAATTGAACATTGTAACCTATGCGAAGGATTTGTGATCTGCAACAGATGATAGTTAAAGAAAAAACAAGTGGTCTTCTAAAACTATTCTAAAAACTACTATATCATTCATTAATTATTTAAAAATTCTTTAATCACAAGAAATTCAGATTGTAAATATGCCGTAATTACTGGCATAAGCAACTAATCACAATCTGTACGAAAAATGCTCCATATGGCCACTGTACTAAACTATCAAAAACAGCATTTCACACAAAACCAAAAGCTATCGGTGCCTCCCTCATATATATCTATTTGACGAAAATAACCTTATTTTATGAGTGTTGTTCACAAGCCAATAATCGTTAAATTTTTGACTTGATCGTTTAGCAACGCTCGTTTGCGCTCTAAACAGCTGCAAGTGTTAGTCCCAGTCATCGTTTAGACTTTATCGCCCTGAAAGTTACAATTACAACGTACTTTACCGTGAATTTTATGGCTCTACCGAAAAAATAATTGACCCTGTAACCGACTCTGCAGGGACTGCAGGAATTCGACAACTGCCTGGAAAAATACCCACCATTTCATTTTCAAATTTGGACCGCATATCCATATATCTGCACGGGAGGTAGACTATAAATTACCACGTTCAAAAGACGTTTATGTCTCTTAAGTATTTTTTTTTCTTCTTGGTGTTTTTATGCGAGGTTCTCTTTTTCCCCCAGGGGTTCCTGAACGAAGCTTCTTTTGGTGCATTTTCATATTTAGTGCAGCTAAGGAGGAAGTGCTCACAAGACGTTATTTTTTTTTTATTTTTTTTTTTTTTTTTTGAAGCTGGAGCCGAATGGTGCTGTGGTAGGAATATAAACTGCACATTAGAGGGTTGAGAAAATGCTGTTAAAAAAAAAAGTGGGAGGGAAATTGAGTAAAAAAAATCGTGTCTTTATCTTTCACTGAGAGAGATAAAAATGAGAGGGAGCCACCAACAATTACGTTTTTGATTATGGATGATATGAAACTAAATTTGTCAGATTTGTAAAAGATAAGATGTATCAAGGCAATAGAATATTTGGTAAAAGAGGACAAATGTTTCTAAAATTCATAGGATTGCATTTGTAGTTACACTAAAAGAAGAAAAAAGTATATTGAAAATTTTGGGAATGTTGCTAATGGATTATTAAATTATCTATTAGAATACTTTTAAAACTCAAAATTGACTTATTTTAAGTAATTTTGAAATACAAGTACTTTGTTATGAATAAAGGAAGTAGTTAATAAGAATTTTTGATGCCATTAATTTGAAAAAAGACACTAATGTTATCTTACTGAGATTTAATAAGTAGAAATTCAGCAATGTATTAAAAAAATGTTACACTGGAAAATATGATTAATATTATTTTGCTATTGGACAAAATATTTCTACCTGTTCCTTTATTTAACATAAAATTGCTCTTGAAGAAAGGTACCGAAACTATTCTAAATATCCTATTCCTGGTGATATAAATTTCCTTTCCATTTGTTTAATTAAGAAGTAAGATTGAAAACTTGAATAATTTAATAAACGAATTGTTAATAGTAAGTTATAAAATTGCTTCAAATATACCTGCAAAAGAAGTTATTTTGTAAGAAATTTATTTTAAATATATGATAACGAATTGTTATAATGATTTTATAATGAGGAATTAAGTAATACTCTTATTAAATTTTACGTAGGGTAAATGTTTAGTGGTATGATATATAAAATATTTTTATTTGGTTATTTATTTATGTACTATAAACAATTATTGGATACATTATCGAATTATTATGCAGATGTTGTCTCTATATCTGTATTATATTGAAAATAGTAATTAGATTTCTTCAACAACACCCACTCCCTCCTCCTACTTCCAATGTGCAAGTTCATAGAATTATGTTCAAGATGAACTCAATCCTTCTATTCAAGTCAAAAATGAAATAAAGTAAAACTTTTACGACGCTTGTTTTAAAGGGGAAGGAATTTGTCTCTTCCAATACACTTAATTAATGTGAAACGGATCAATTTAGTTTGCCAACTGGCTTTTCGACATAACGAACTTCAGTAATGAAAAAACTGATTTTAATTATACTCTGATTTTAATTATTGTCTTTCTCTGAAAAAAAATTTCTGAAATCGGCAATCATTCACCGAAATATTTCATCAATCCTTTAATATTAGAGTAATTTTCTGAAACATTTAATTAAACGAAAATTGGGAAGGTTCTCCAGTCAAAATGTAAATAGAAACTAGGCAAGGATAACTTTAATGATTGAAAAGATGAATCAAGACTATTCTAATTGAACTACAGGAATAAACTAACTTAACAGAGCTTAACTAAAGACAGAAATTTTCATGAATATTTTAAGGTGATTGTTAAAAATACATCATTTAAATGATTATAAATTTAAAAAAAAATTATCTGTAAGTAAAATGTAATTCTGCCTTTACTGAGATTTAATATTTCAATCACTCAGATTTAGTAATTCAGCACCATACTGAATAAATTTGATATTGGAGTCAAATCTTTTTGGTCATCATACAGATAATATCATTATATAAATAAACCTACGCTATTTCTTTTCAAATGGAAATAATAATAAAACTACAATCAAAAAATATTATACATGATACTTTCAAACTATTTTGCTCTGTAATGGAAAATTTTCTTGGCTTACATGTTATTTTTCTGTAATTTTGATACATTTATCACCTAATTAAATCTCATCACGTTGCTGCCTTACAGACAGAAGGCAATAAAACCATAAGTACGTAATATACTGATACTAAGATTTTGTAGCTTTGATTTCGTACCTACGAATTTTTAATTATTTCATATATCAATCCGTTATGTGACAGCTATGAGTATTTTATCTACGCGTTTCGTACATATTTTAAATAATCGCATAATTTGCAATCAGGAGCACCTTCGGATGTTTAAAATATGAGAATGTTCTGCAGTCGATTTGTGATAGTTAATTATAATAGTTAGAAGCAATAGTAATATTTTCTAGCTATTTAAAAAAATAATAATAATAAAGCAGCAAAATTATCATTTTTATCCGAATATGTTGAAAAAAAAGGTGAGTTTTATCAAATTATTACAAAATTTAGAAATATTTTGGATGTAAAAATGAAATTTTCAGACATTTAGATTCAACGCTTATTCTTATGTTTTGATAGCATAGAAAATCATTCTATTAAAATTCATTCCTCTTAGTCATCTTTTAAAATATAAATTTGTAATGTATTTTGCAACTTGGTGGGCAAGTTGGCCAACTAGGTTGTAATTAGGTGGAGTAGGGTTGAGATAACTGAGGCACATATTTGACAATTCACAGCTTTATTGATATGCGCACAAACATCCCATAAATACAATTAGAGACATGCGATATTTAACACATTTAAAGACATATAAATATAGATTTATGGAAAGACTCCCCTTCCAAGCCAAAAATCCGAAATTGGGCAACGCCCAGGGGTGCGAAATATATTTCCTCTCGCAGAAACTATAAACTAAAAGTTTTTCCACAAAAGCTCGTGATTATGATGTGCTTCCTCTCTGGTGAGAGTCACGAAGTCTTCTGACAGTCACAGGGGACGATCTTGCCAGTGCGTAGGAGGAATTATTGTTAATTTACTAATTCTTTGTGAGTTGCTTCAAATTAATGAAAATATGAACGATTACACTTATTCCTTATTAACACAAAAATGTGTAATTCATGTGAAATAAAGAAATTCCTTTATGATACGTGAAGTACAAAGTTGAGATAATTGAAAAGATTTTAATGATAAATTCCATGTAAATATTCACATTTCTCTGTGTTGTTATGATATGATGAAGTTTATTAAAATATAACAAAATTCATCAAAATATAGCAAAATTCATTAAAATACTATAAATCAAAATTCATTAAAATATATCAAAATTCATTAAACTATAAAATATGCATTAAAGCATAACAAAATTTAATAAAAATATTGCTTTTTATGTAGAGGATAGAATTTAGAGTGTATTTCTTTACACGTTGACGAAATTTTTCCAAATGTTTTTTTCATAATATTATTTGTTAATTGTTTGGTTTATTTCTCTGTCCATATGCAACATTTGAACAGCAGCACGAACTCGTTCTTTTCGTGTCCTTTTGCAATGTATTCGTCAATTGATGCTATGCATGGTCGACCTAATTCATGAAGTCTACCTTTTAAAAATCTCGTACGCCATTCAAAAAATGCACGCACGTGGCAATTAAATATGGCTATAAATTTCTAATAACATTTGATAAATAGCTTTTTTCACTTTCACAAGATACCAAATGTCAAACATGACCGTAGTCAGCTGCTGTTGAGTCGACCGTGCTAATTGTAACTTGTTGCAAGAACGCAGGTCAAGGTCGAACACAGTGCACACATTCTTAGTTATGCAAACAAGCTCGTTAATTTTGTGGCATAATATGTGCTCTGACGCTCTGTACCACAGGTTTCACTTTCGAGTCATTCACGGTGTCATGGATGTTTTGTAGTGATTCTGAATCCACTTTCAACCGGAAACATGGTTGAAAGTGGATTCCGAATATACCGTCCGGTCTAATATGACTTTAGAGCGTTGGGCGTAGGGCTGTCAACACCAACCCGTAAAAAATAAACATATCTCGTCTCGAAATCTGCCAGAAGGCAGACGGCCTTGACCCGCCATGGAGCTGTTGCGCCAATGATGATGATGATGAAGATGATGTTTAATATTTATCAGTCTATATACACTCATTTGTAGCGAAAAACGATGTATTTAAAATACTTTAATCATGTGTAAAGCCATATGCTGGTAATTAAATGATTAAAAGTTATTAATGCATCATTTGCACGTTGAATGTTGAAATACGTAATTAAAATTTTAATCAATCTCATACTTGTTATAAAGAAATCTGTACGTGAAGTTTCGAAACAGTCATGATATTTTTTAGCACTTTTGTAAAAGAAAGTATTATAAAAAAATCATAAATGACAACAGATCACAAATATAATTTTATGGTGATCAATATATTGAACACAATGCTATCTAATTTAGTTTAGTTTAATATTAAGATGCCATAAATAAAGTTAACAAAATTCATTAAATTATAACAAAATTCATTAAATTATAACAAAATTCATTAAATTATAACAATTTTTAATAAAAATATTGCTTTTTATGCAGAAGGAGAGTGTGGTGAGAATTCAGAGTGTATGTTTTAACACGTTGACGCAATTTTTCCAAAATCTTTTTTTTTAATAATATTGTTTTTTAAGTGTTTGGTCTCTTTCTCTGTCCATATGCAACATTTCAACAACAGCACGAATACTCAATATTCGTTCTTTTTGTGTCATTTTGCATTGTATTCGTAGATTGATGTTCGATTTCATTCATGAAATCTCTGCTTTCTAAAAATATTTTTTGCCATTCGTAAAACACACGCACGTAACAATTATTTATAGCTATAAATTTGTAACAACATTTGATAAATCGCTTTAACACTTTCACAAGAAATTGAATGTCAAACATCACTGTAGTCAACTGCAACTGATCACCGTGCAAGGACACAGGTCAAGGTCGAATACAGTGCACTCATTCTTAGTAATGTAAACAATCTCGTTACTTTAGTGTCATAATATGTATACGTAAACATTTATTTTATGTAATACACATCTAATTAAGCTACATCATACTAATTAATCTAATTAAGTTACATCTAATTATTTAATATCAAATCTAAAACATGTTATAAATGTATTTGAAAAAGTATACGTGTGAAGTCATAATATTTAGAAACTACTTATTGGTGCAACATTTAACAAAAAAAGAAAAAAACTATTTATATTTTAATATTTATTATGAATTGTTATTTTATATTAAAAAAAAGTACTTAGAAGCATTTTTAGAAATAAATAGATACATCGAGTATTAAATAGATATGATTTAGATATGCAAAATAAGTTCGACTTTAATAATGTAACTAATTGTAATTCGCCGTATATTATTGAAGAAAAATTGGTGTAAGTTATATGTGAATATCGAGTACTTTGTCATGTGATTATTCGCCACTAAAAATGCAAATACTTGGCAGATTCAGTATTACCTAGACTGTGTCATTGAGAGGGGTCTTATTAAATTACATCCTCACTTTTGAGCAAATTCACCCAGGAATGACATCTGGCAACCTCTCAGTCTAATATTTATAAATCTATAATACATTCTGTAGCAAAAAAAAAAAAAAAAAAAAAAACACCGACGTATTTAAAGTACTTTCATTATGCATAAAGTAATAAACGTATTCTGGTAAGTAATTAAATGATTAAAAGTTATCAATGCATCATTTGCACGTTGAATGTCCAGATGCGTAATTAAAATTTTAATCATTTTCATACTTGTTACAAAGTGAAGTTTGTACGTGAAGTTTCAAGATAGTCATGATACTGTTTAGTACTTTGAAAAAAAAAAGAATATATTGCACAATAGTAACGCAGATAACAAATGTAATTTTGTGGTGATCAATATATTGAACACAATGCTATCTAATTTAGTTTAGTTTATTATTAAGATATCATACATAGAGTTGAATGACCGGGTTAAATGTAATTCTTAATATTTAAATTAAAAAACAGGAAACATCTTTTAAAGTCATTCGATCATTTGACAGTTTTTCTGTGTCTTTTTTAATACTACTTCTTGCACGTGCAAAATAAATAAAGAGGATTTCGAATCGCAAAATTGAGGAAATCAGACATTTGTTCTGTTTCCTTATTAGGCGTATCCTTCTAAAACTCGTTTGTTTTTAATCTTGTACTTCTACCCTACAAACTCTTTTTTTTAATAACCCTGTTATCAAAGTTTTGTGTATGTACTATGCACCACATATTAATTATTATCAGTATTGTAACTTCAAAAGAACTCCTTAATTTTGATACTATTCTTTCATAAGATACAAAAATATCTTTTCTTTAATTTTATTTTGAAATGTGCTCTATTTGTTAATTTTTTTCATCTACTCCTTGCTTTTCAGTAAGTATTTAGTTCTTAAATTGTTTGAATAAGTTGTAAAGTTGTTTGTACCGTAATTCTATACACTTATAGAAAAAGCATTTTTTTAATAGATGGAAAAGGTATAAAGAAAATATTTACAAAAAATATTTAAAGAAAATATTTAAAAAAAATATTTAAAGAAAATATTTAAAAAAAATAGTAGTTTATGAAAAAGAATTTGTATCAATTATAATACATTAAGACTTCTTTGAGACTATATAAAAAACTCACTAAAATCTGAAATGTTTAAGTAAATTTTCAGATTAATTCTCCTGAATTTTATGTATTGCAACTTCCTATTACACACTGGTAAGAGCGTCTCACTTTGGCATTCAGGAGAAATGGTCAGTCGGCCTCCATACTTTCTCCCGGGAGGAAGTACAGTACAACCTTCTCTCCCTCTGAAAAACGTTTAGTTTACAGATATCTCTTCCAAGAGGAAATATATTTAATCAACCCTGCGTATTAGTTAATACCCTGCGCGTAGCTGACAATCGGATTTTCGGCATAGAAGTGGAATCCTTCCACGAATCTATAATGATATGTCTTTAAATGTGTTACATATTATATATTTCAAATTGTATATTTGTGTTTGGGCCCGTCTAAATAAAACTCATGTATCTCAACTCAACCACATTCAATTGCAATCCAGTTGTTAAACCAGAACATCTATAAACTGGAACAGCTTAGCTAGAACATCTATAAACAATCGACGTCATGCATTAACATTAAAAAATGCATCAAAACAACCCATGATTATCAGATATGCATGAATTCGAATGCACTACCCTTATTATTTACATCCTAGTTGTAAATTAACCATATCATAAACAGCCTCTTAAATTTGTGAAAAAAAAGGAAAAATATTTTATATTTGACTAAACAAACTAGCATAGAAATTTATGTATATAATGTCTTATTATTTTATTTATTTATTTATTTTTTTTTGCTGAAAAATTTTACACTTTCGTTTGATGAATTATTAATTTAAGCTTTGTATAATTTATGTATTTTTTTAAAATTATTTTTAATTTGTTTTATGTGTAAAATAAACACACTATAAGGGCATATGCTCCATTAGATTCTTCCCTCACTTTTAAAACTCGCATTCACTACCATTTGTCGTGTCACATATCCAAATCAAGCACAGAATGGACGTCATATTCTAAAATTCAATATGATGATTGCAGAACCATTTTCATACATAATGAAGTTATTTAAATGAAAGGAATTACGAGTTCTGGAACTTTCATCAAGCAATTATCAACTCAGAGAATATTTCAAAATTCATTTAGAAATGCGAGTCATTTAATGTTTGAACTTCCACTATTGGATAAACGAATAATATTGAAATTCAGTTCAATGCAATTATCCACTCTGATCTGACATTTAGCCTATAACTATTTGACTTTTACTTTTAGATATGAAGGTTCAACTCCATTTACTGTACTATTTGGTAATAATTCAGTTTGGCATATTTAAGGCTCTAGGTAGACATAGTAGATAAACCTATGTTTGGAAAATTATCGAGATATTTTTGCTTATAAAAGTCAATTTTTTTTTCAATGTGGGATAGTTCATAATTAATAAAAATATTTCAAGCTGTTTTGTCTATGGTAAATGAGATAAATAAACAGTCATGTAAATCACAAATTTTTACTGCAATATGCATACAAGAATTATTTCTACACATAAAAATGGATTATATGTGCATGCATGTCCCTGCATAACTTAAAAACTTTAACGCGTAGAGGTTCAGCTTTCATTTCTGAATTTATTATTTCTTTACAGTAATTCGTATCCAAAAATTACAAAAAATAAAAATGAAATTTTTTAATTTTTATTTACATAAAAGCGTTATTTTTATTATCATCAATTTTTTATTTATTTATTATTATGTATTATTATTTTTATATATTATATTTATTTTTTATTATTTATTTATTTATTATTACTTTTTTATTCTTTATTATCATCAATTATTTGATAATAATTGAATTTGACATATTTAAGGCTCTAGGTAGCCATGCTAGATAAATCTATGTTTCGAAAATTATCGACATGTTTTTGCTTATAAAAGTCAATTTTTTTTTCAATATCGTTTTGAGTGTAATTCATAAAAATAATTCAAGCTGTATTGCTTTTGGTCAGTGAGATAAATAAATAGTCTCGTAAATCATAAATTTTTACAGCAATACGCATATAAGAATTATTTTTGCACAGAAAAATGGATTCTACATGCATGCATGTTCCTGCATAACTTAAAAACTTCAACGCTTAGAAGTTCAACTTTTTTTTCTGAATTTATTATTTCATTCCAGTGATTTTATGCAAAAATTACAAAAATAAAAAAATTTAAATTTATTAATTTTTATTTGCATAAAAACATTGCTTTTATAATCATTCATTTTTCATCTTATCTGATGGCACCAGTCTTAACCACATTGGTTAAAATTAAGTCTAATTTATTCTTATTTAATTTATTCTAATTTACTCTTAAGATTGAAGCCCTTAGTTAATTTTTTGTAAATAATATATACAACAGAAAATGTATTGTATTAGTTTTCAATATATATTTTCCGAACTACAGCTATTAAATTTTTGGAAAAAAAATGATTATTAAAGAAAAAAATTCTTTTTTTGTTTTTAATTTTTTATTATTCTTTTTATTATTTGTTAAAAATTACTTCATTTGTTTTATTAATTATTACTTTATTTAATTTTAAAAATTATTTTGTTTTTATTCTCTTAAAAAATTATTTCTGAAATGTTAATTTATCTGCTTTTTTTTAATTATATCTTTGTTTCATATAAGTTAAGGCGAATTATTTAAGTATTTTTAGTTCTACATAGATATTTACTCTTAAATAAATCACCAGAATTACAAATATTTTATTTTCTGTTATCGGATAACGCTAGTCATATCTTCTAGTATGACTGAAGGCTAATACCAAAATTAAATAATTAGGAAAAATTAATTATTCATGTAGATATTATTATTATTATATTATGTAGCTCCAGCTCTCACAAACTGACTAATAGATATGATAAGTGCTTTTCTTTTTTACCTTTGTTTATACCATCAAATTATTTTGTGAAAAAATTATTTTGCAAAATTTTGGCTCGTTTCATTTTAACACTCATTTATTGTAAACTATCGATTTTTATGGATGATTAATCACGATATTGCTTAGTTTTAGGTAATGAAAATGTATAAAGTCATTTTAAAAGGCAAAGTTTTATGGCTCACTGCATGGGTGATTAAATTATTCATCATTTTATCCCTTACCGCTATAAAATGCTTATATGCGGAACGAATTCCTTCACCCCATTGGTCATGTATGTCCACTGGCATTCTCTACCTCAGGGTACACCCTATCAAAAAACTCAATAATATGGTCTAAGGAATTCAAAGCCCTCGTCCCTTAGACATTTGATGACGTGGGGTCGCTTGGCTTATTGTTCGAATTTATCCATAAAATGTTATCATCGGACCATTTGCTGGACTTACATACCTAAGTAAGTCTGATGACAATATAAGAATATTAGTGACCTTTTTAATAAATGTCTTATTATCATAGGGAAACACAACTTTAATTGATAATGCGAATTTGCTTATTACACAGTCTACTATCCAGAAATTTTAAAACATAATAAATAATATAAACGTTGAATAATTTTTAAAAGAAAAAAAGTGTTTATGTGCCAAAAACTAGTGAATATTTTTGAGGTTCTTTTTATTTTGCCTTTGAAAATGTATCTTTTTTTTTAAAAATCCACAGTTAAATCTGTTTAAAAAAAAGCTAAAATCAAAATATAATCTAACACTTCTCAAGTCATAATAACAAGAATGTAAGACAAAAAATGATAACATTTTAAAGGCTATCCAATATAACTATTATATGCCTGTATTTAATTATTAGGAATATTATATGTCTGTATCTACTGGTACATTTTAATTTTATTTTTAATTTGTTATGGAATGCTAATAACATAACTACGATACAACACTATCATATTAGTAGAATATAGTGGATATTTTATTCTAACTGCAATATCTCAGAGTCAAGATATAATCTAACACTTCTCAAACCATAATAACATAAGGATCCAAGAAAGAAAAAAACATAACATTTTGAAAGCTATCTAATATAATTATTATATGCCTGTACTTAATTAATACTAATATTATATGCCGGTACTTAATTAATACGAATATTTTATGCTTGTATTAACTGATACATTTTAATTTGTTAAGGAGTGCAAATAGCATAAGTACGATACAATGCTATCAGATTAATAGAATATAGTGGATGCTTTATTCTAACTGCAATTTCTCAGAATATAATCTAACACTTTTTAAACCGTTATAACATAAGGAACTAAAAAAAAATAACAACATCTTGAAAGATATCTGATATAAATATCATATGCCATATATTTCATATATGTAAAGTACAGGTATATATATGAAATATTATATATATCTACTTAATTATTAGGAATATTATATTCCTGTAATTTCCTGTAATTCCTAATAATTAATATTATACTACTTAATTATTAGGAATATTATATGCTTGTATTTATTGATACATTTTAATTTGTTATGGAATACAAATAACACAAGTACGATGCAACGCAACTTTATCATAATAGTAGAATATGGTGGATATTTAATTCTAACTGCAATTTCTCATAATCAAAATATAATCTAACACTTTTCAAACCATAATTCTACCCAAATGAGTCTCAGGGCATAAATGTATTTGATTTATTCCCAGCTAGTTGAAAGGATAGCAACATTAATTTAATATCCAGGTTTTCACTTCCATTCATAAAAGATGTCTTTAAGCTGCTCCAAAATATATATTCCGGAATACCTGATGCCATTTTCGGGGCACAGTTTGACAATCAATGGCGGTCCTTACAGCCTGATGATTATATTTCTAGTGGCATAACAACTTAAATCCAATGCGTCTAAGAGGTACTAGAAGGAAGATAAACACAATACCATCCCCTAATACATTCATTACGAACTAGTTCTGATAAGCTGGTTAAGGTTCAAAAGCTGTACGAAATCCTTTTCCAAAAGGATAAATGCACATCTTCCTTAATGTTGGCATTGAATGCTGCCCAACGAATCTCCACCAGAAATATTAATTCCATGTCCTCAAATCCGCTTTCTAAAAGGCTGAATGGGAACTTTGGGGGAAATGGATGACAGGATATAAATTTTGGCATTGAGTAACTGGACGTGGTGACCAGAATTTATTAAGGTATTCGATGAATCATTCATTGATATTTATACCAAACGTACTGGAATGTTAACCGATTAAGAACCATAAATAAATAGAGTGAAAATTGAGTCAAACCATTAATATCTGCATTTAATAATATTCTTTATACAAGAATTAAATAATTATGCATATGTAGTTAAGATAAATTATTATTTATTTATTAAATAATTGAAATTATATTTTAAGAAAGCATATAATGTTTTCAATATTGAATGTGAATAAATTTTTTAAGTTAAAATATATCTCAGTGAATAAGCACTAATCTGAAAAAACAACAAAAAATATCATTTATTTCGTTTCCATATTCTGAAAGTTATTTTTTTTACTTTTAAAAATTAATTTGTTTAAATTATATTTTTAAAAAATAACTTAGAATATGAGGAATATTTAAAGTTAACCACATTTAAATCTGACAAAAATGATGGCTGCATAGCAATAAAAAGGAAATGTTAATGACCATTTAATCTGTTTATTTTTCAACTTTTTATTCTCAGTTTTTGATTTGCACATTTTCCACAAGATTATTATAATGTTATGGCTGTAGGGTTATAAAAATTTGCATAAATGTTCTTCTTATGTTATTTTATTCTGTGAAAATTATAGGACCGATATATTTTAATTTGCAGCATAATAAATATTAAAAATTTTAACAATTTCAATTCTTACTTAATAATTGATAACCGGATATAAATTTTGGCATTGAGTAACTGGACATGGTGACCAGAATTCATTAAGGTATTCGAGGAATCCTATATTGATATTTATACCAAACGCACTGGAATGTTAACCGATTAAGAATCATAAATAAATAGCTTGAAAATTGAGTCAAACCATTAATATCTGCATTTAATGACATTCTTTATACAAGAATTAACTATTTATGCATATGTAATTAAGATAAATTATTTATATAAATTATTAATTATTTATTAAATCATTGAAATAATATTTTAAAAAAGCATATAAGGTTTCCAGTTTGCATGTTTTCAGCAAGATCGTTTAAAAAGTTATGACCGTAGGGTTATAAAAATTTGCAGAAATGTTCTCCTTATGTAATTTAATTCTGGGGAAATTGTAGGACCGATGCATTTTTGTTTACAGCATGATAAATATTAAAAATTTTAACAAATTCAATACATATGGATAATTTTTTAATGTTAAAATATACATAATAAATAATAGCTACGCTGGAAAACGATAAAAAATCTCATTTTTTTCGTTTCCATATTCTGAAAGTTACTTTTTTACTTTCAAACATCAATTTTTTTAAATATAATTTTAAAAAATAATTTAGAATGGTACGAATAATTTAAACTTAACCGCATTTAAATCGGACGAAATGACGGCTAAAGTAACAATTAGAAGGAAATATCAATGACCATTTAATCTGTTTATTTTTCAACTTATATTCTCAGTTTTAGATTTGCACGTTTCCTGCAAGATTTTTTTTAAAAAGTTCTGACTGTAGATTCTTAAAAAATTTGCATAAATATTTTTATGTAATTTTATTTTGTGAAAATTATAGGGTCATTACATTTTAATTTGCAGCGTGATAAATATTAAAAATTTTAAAAATTTCAATTCTTATTTATTTTATTTATTTTAATATTTGATATTTTTAAAATTTTGTGTTTGAAGAATAAATATATTATTTAGCTTCTATTTTATTTAAAAATTTAAGTATCTTTCAAATGTTTTTACTTTATCTTTTGAAAATTGTCTTGTGGCAAACAAAATATAATTTTGCTAAGAATTGTTTATTTTTGTATATTTATTTTAAGTTATTTTAAAAAGTACGATAACTGAATTACAAAAATGAAAACAATTTTCTACAGCTTTATAGACTGAATTTGTCTTTTTCTTATTTGATTTATATTTAAAGCTTCATTATAAAATATACCAAAATTTTACTCGAATAATAAAACTTTATGATTAATGATAAGTCATATATAAATATATTAAAATTATCAATTTTTGACTCTAAAGAAACTATAACCTCGTAAACCAAATAAATTTTTAAGAATATAAAAACAGCACATTATTTTCCCACTAAAATTTCAGATGCAATCATTAAAAAAATTTAGCATATGAATTGAAAAACATTTTTCAATTATACACGTAAAGAGAAAAATGACATGAATAAATAAAAAAAAAAAACTAATAACGCAATATACTTGTCAAATGCATTTTAATATTCATTTAACGATACAGCAATAATTTAAATATGTCATATTAACTGATCATAAATGTTTTGATATTAATATGACATATTTAAATTAACAGTTTGAAATATATCATACAGTAAATTGATGTACATTAAATGACATAACGAGTACTATGGAAATGAGGAATATTAAATTTGAGCCACAATTGAATAACTTGTGTCAAACAGCCTGCATGTTATTAAAAAATAATGGAGCAAATTTTAATAGGTAGTATTGTACACTAAACAAATAATTTTCATAACAGAATTAAGATATGAAATGAAATCCAAAAACTTAAGATGGTGCAAGGAAAACATAAAACGTAGAAGTACAAGAGTGATGATATAGACTTCAGGATAGATAACGTAATACATTATCTATATGATGCAATAAGTTAATGCGTAATGTATATATAAACATAATAAAAATAATTTATATAATTTTACATATAACGTTATAACTTAACGTCGTACATGACTTATTAGTTATTAGACTTCAAGCATCTTTCTAACAGATGATGGAACTAGTAATCCGATGAATCAGATTTGATAAATAGTCCATGTTAAACAATTCTCATCATGTTTTGATGTTCAGTATGTATCTCGTAGAACTGTGAACAATATAGTTTTTGAGATTTAAGCTAAAAAAGAATATTTGCGGCTAATTTTTCTTTTCTGTTTTAATTGGAGGAAAAGAGAATCTAAATCACATCAAGATAGCAGAAGCTATCAGGAAAATGTAACAGACAAAAGACTTTGTCCAAAAAAGAAAAAAGTCTAAGTGATTCAAAGATAGTGATATTCATGAGGAAATCAATCAATTGCTCCCTGACCAGCCCCCAAAAAAGACCAGAATGTGTGGCATGGAGCAATAAAACATAATTCACCTTGACAATAGTCAGTTACATGACGCTATTCAAAACAAAATCTATTTGTAAACTCTTCAAAGTTATAATTCACATATTCTTCAGACATTGCTGCTACTGATTACATGTTGTTTCTATTGACACATATATTGCGTGAGCTACACTTCCATTTTTTGAAGAAGTCAAAAATTGGATTTATTTATGTACAGCCTCAAAAGACTTTTCGTTCTTTTAACGAATAATTCGTTTTTATCCAGAGAGAGATGGGGGAAAATAGTGTCTAGAAGCGGTAAATATCTTGTTTGTTTAGTTAATTAATTTTTAAGGTAATGTATATTTTAAAAAAACCGCATGAATTAAATTCATTATTTAATATAAGCAAATTTAATAAGAAAGAATCCATTACATTCAGTACACTGAAAATTTTCTCAAATTTTTAAAGGAAATTTTTCTCCTACAACACACACAATGTCATGAAGTGTGGTGCACCGAACACATAGTGAACGTGTACCATAATTGTGTAACCATAATAACGTGTACCATAATTGTATAACCATAATAACGTGTACCATAATTGTATAACCATAATAACGTATGCAATAATAGTAGCCATCCTTACACCACCTTCATTCGATCGGTATAGAATATTCACACATCTGCAAATGAAAGCCGCTAATGTTTTGCAGATCGGACAACCGATTATGGGAAAACATTATTCGTACAGTCATGTTGCCTCTCTGCTATTGGCAGCTTTCTAAACAAAACACATATTGGTGTTTTCTATATTAATAAATTACCACATCTCGTGTCAATTACAGATTTGAATAACGATTACGTACTGGAAAGGTTTCAGAAGGCTGGGGTCTACTTCTTTTATTCACCTTGACATTTGGTTATGGGTTGTTATTCTTCTTCTGATAATGTTTACATTCGTGAGGTTTTTCTTCTCCCAGTAATCCACAACAGCTAATTATCCCCAGTAACACTTGGATGTTTACAGAGCGGCCCTTTCCATTAGCGTCTTTAGTTATTTTAAAGAAAATGAAGTAAATGATAATTTTTTTATGTGTACTATCACATTTTAAAGAATGCTTCATATTTTTAAACATCTTTCGTATAATTATGTAAAAGAGAGAAGCTATTATTAAGAGCGAAATTTAAAAAAGATGAATTTTTTTCAAGAATGTGATTTACCTTCATTAAAATGAAAATATTTACTGAAATCTTTGCGTGGTTATTATGAAAAAACATTTAAAACATAATCTAAATATTAATAGTTCCTATAAAGAAAACAATAATACATTGGTCTAATAGAAAATAAATACCATTTTCTATCAGAAAATAATATCCAAACAACCTCAAAGACTTATTATAAATTTCTTTTAGCGATATTACTTTGCTTTTTATCTGATATCATTTATTTCAAGTCCTTTATAATTTATAAAAGGAAATAGATTTCCTTTTCTTTTATACATTCTGGTAACTGTTTATAGATAAATAATATTTAATTATTACATTTAATAGTTTAATATATTTTTTCTTGTTTTCTGAGTTTGATATAATCGATAATTTCTACGCAACAGCTTTTAGTAACGTTATGTCCCTGTATCAATTAAAAACATTTTATGACTTTTAATATGCGTAAATCAAGACAGTTATTGTATGAACTTGATTAAAACAGCACATTAAAGAAAAGCATAAAACAATGTGAAAATAAAAGAATTATTTAAAACAAAAATGATAATCATAACTATCAAAATTAATTGTTTCTCAAGAATATTAAGGATCTACGATTAATCAAAATGATAATTTGATGCATAAATTATTCTTGAGAAACAATTAATTTTAAGAAAAGTTTTGCCATTCAAAATCAATGCCAACACACTGCGATTTTAGATACAATTAAGTGAACTAGTAAATCTTTGTTCAAGAGCTGCGAGATTCTAGGAAGCTGATGATACCTTGTGTGCATCTATGGAAGGATTCTTTTGCCATTGCTTGTCTTAAATTAAATTTTTTTTATCTCCACTTAAGAATACTTCAAAGCTGGTATTTGCAGTGTTTGCACTCTTTTTCAGCCTCTACTAACCCAATGAAAGAATAGTTTAGCTTGCGGATTTATACTCTGTCAATCCCAATATGACAAGTACATCTTGGGATAGTTTGAGAACTGCACGTGTTATCCATCAAGCCTCTCCCAGCCACGCTAGAGTAGAAAATAGAAACAAAAAATTCTAATCAACCACACTGAGTTGTACCATCAAAGCAAAGCAGTGTGCTGTGATGCTCTCCAATTGTGCGGCCTGATATCCAATTGGTTAGCAATCTGGTCTTTGGTACCATGGAATTTACGTTTGAATCATGGACGGTGGCATAGATATTTTTAGATGTTTACACTTTAACGTGTATTCCAAACCACTAAAAACCAAGTTTAGCCCAAAGTGTGCACAAAATGACAGTAGAGTGACAAATCACGTCACACCAAAGGCTAATATACAAACACAAAGAAAGTGAGACTGTACTGTATAATATTATATAAACATGCCTTTAATAGCCATATCACAACTTGAAATGCGTACATCCTGTTTTGTTACCTGAAGTGTTCGTTTACTTTTTTCCCTCTCGAAGCCTAATGAAAGGATTTTCCAGCGTACAAATTTATAGATGCCAACTCCGGCGTATACAAGAAACTAGTGAGTTAATTTGGAAGATCCATGTCCTAACCCTCAAGTCTTTCAAAGCCAGTGTGAGATTTCAAAGAAACTTTAATAAACTGCCATGAATCTTCATTTAAATTGAACTCTATGGGGATGACTAATTTCCTACAAAGATCCTCCCTTAAATTCAAAAACAGTTTTCCAAATACCCACCAGAAATTCCTCCATTTCGAAATTGTTACCGATAGCGATTCCGCTAACAATAGCGATAACTTTCCAGAAAGCAATCCATGCACCCATCAGAAGCGGGCAGTGGGCTGCGATGCTCTCCAACTATTGGAAAAGGCCAATACACACAAACACAGAGTCAGAGAGAGAAAGAGACTGTACAGTACTACAGCAGTATATATATGAACGTGCTCTTAGTAGCAGTTTGTGAAACCCACTCTTTATCACGTAGCTTTAACCTTGTTAGAGCCAATTTTGCAGTTGAACCAGGAGCCTCTTCTTCTCTTTGCTCTTTTCATTGATCTCGAATACGTGACGGCCCGACTTGACGCAGACCAGAAAACGATCCCCAGGGACGTTTGAAACAGATACTGGAAAAGAGGGAAAAGTTAAAAAAAAGAAAAAGAAAAGAATGAATAAAACGCAATTTGTTTCGGGAAGAATGACGATTCGAATGGTCGTCTCCTGCAAGTTTATAGATACCTCGCAGTGTGATAAAAGTTTTAGGTGGGATTTTGAAACGTCGTTTGAAGCACATGAAACCTATTGTAGTAAATGTCGTGGGAAATGAGTTCGGCCAGTAATTTATTTCGACGAAGTCGCATAATTTGAAATTGATAAGATAATAGTTTAGGTAAATTAAGATATATGAAATGAAAGTTGGTTATAGAGAACTAAAGCATTTTAAAATATATTATAATGAAGGCAAGAAGACAAAATGTCCCAGAATAAAAATGTTGAATTTTTTTAAAAAAATTGTTGAGATAAATAAATGAATGTCCAAGTGAATGAAGATTATATCTCCGAAAAAAAGCAGTTAAAAGCACCGAAACGAAATATTCCGTGTCTTTTACAGAGATTGTCACGTCAAATCAGTATACTAGAAAGTCCATTCGTTGGGTTGGAGGAAGCGGAAAGAGGGATAGTATCCCTCAGATATCAACTTGGTGTTCTTAATTCCATATAGTAGAAGCAACTTGTGAGTGTACAGAACAAGTTAGTTGTAGTAGTCCAGCCTTGCTGAACTATTTCATTGATTATGCTGCATATGTAAAATTTTTGTTGCAAAGAACTTTATATCAATATGACCGACATTGAAAAAAAACAATTTATTAAAATAGAAATTGAAATTTACATGTTACCACACAGAGTATTTCAAACTTCATAGTCAAACACTGGAAGAAACAGCCATTTATCTTTATTTAAATTGAACACTATGGGGATGACTCATTTCCTGTAAAGATCCCGACTTGAATTCAAAAACAGTTTTCCAAAAACCCGGTAGAAATTCCTCTATTTCGAAATTGTTACCGATAGTGATTCCGATAACAACAGCGATAACTTTCCAGAAAGCGATCGATGCACCCATCAGAAGCGGGCAGTAGGCTGCGATGCCTCTCCAACTATTGGAAAACGCCAATACATACAAACACAAAGTCAGAGAGAGAAAGAGACTGTACTGTACAATATTATATTAACATGCTTTTAATAGCAGTATTTGAACTGACTATATCCTGTTTGTTATCTGAAGTGTTCCTTTACTTCTTTTCCTCCTGAAGCCCAATAAAAGCATTTTCCAGCCTACAAATTTATCTTTACCAACTCCGGCGTATACAAGATACTACTAAATTACTTTGAAAATTTCATGCCCAATCCTTGATGTCTCTCAAAGCCGCTGTGATATTTCAAAGAATTTTTAATACACTGCCATGAATCTTCATTTGAATTGAACTCTATGGGGATAGCTAATTTCCTGGAAAGATCCTGCATTGAATTCAAAAACAGTTTTCCAAATACCCAGTAGAAATTCCTCTATTTCGTAATTGTTACTGATAGTGATTCCGATAACAATGGCGATAACTTTCCAGAAAGCGATCGATGCACCCATCAGAAGCGGGCAGTGGGCTGCGATGCTCTCCAACTATTGGAAAAGGCCAATACACACAAACACAAGTCAGAGAGAGAAAGAGACTGTACTGTCCCAGCAATATATATATGAACGTGCTCTTAGTAGCTGTTTGCGAAACCCACTCTTTATCACGTAGCTTTAACCTTGTTTAAGCCAATTTTGCAGTTGCACCAGGAGCCTCTTCCTCTCTTTGCTCTTTCCATTGATCTCGAATACGTGACGGCTCGACTTGACGCAGACCAGAAAACGATCCCCAGGGACATCTGAAACAGATACTGGAAAAGAGGGAAAAGTTAAAAAAAAAAATAATGAATAAAACGCAATTTCCTTCGGGAAGAACGACGATTGGAATGGTCGTCTCCTGCAAGTTTTATAGACCCCTGCTGTGTGATAAAAGTTTTAGGTGGGATTTTGAAACGCCGTTTGAAGCACATGCAACCTATTGTAGTAAATGTCGTGGGAAATGAGGTCCTCCAGTAATTTATTTCGACGAAATTGCGAAATTTGAAATTGATTCGATGGTAAGTTAGGTAATTTTAAATATGAAAGTTAAGTTAGTTGCAGAAGGCAATAATATATTTTAAAATATCTTATCAAGAAGGCAATAAAACAAAATGTCCCAAAATATATTTTTCTTTCTTTTTTTAATCATTAAAATAAAGAAAGGAACATCCAAGGGAATTTCGGATTGGGACTTCGAACTAAAGCAGTTTCATTTAAATCCAAAAAATCCAATGCTGTGTCTTTTACAGAGATTGTGACGATAAATCCGTAGACTAGAAAGTTCATTCATCAGGTTATAGGAAGCCGGAAGGAGGGATAGTATCCCTCACACATCAACTAGGAGTTATTATTTCCATATCGTAGAAGCAAATTGTGAGTGTAGAGAACAACTGTTTGTTGTAGTAGTGTCCGGCCACGGTGAACCCTTATTTCACTAATTATTATGCATATCTACCATTTTTGTTACAAAGCACTTCATGTCAATAGGACCCACATAGAAAAACAACAATTTATTGAAATAGAAATTGAAATTTACTTATTACCACACAGAGCTTTTTAAAGTCAAACACTGGAAGAAATTGGCATGAATCTTCAATTAAATTGAACTCTATGGGGATGGCTAATTTCCTGTACTGATCCTCTCTGGAATTCAAAAACAGTTTTTCAAATACCCAGTAGAAATTCCTTCATTTCGAAATTGTTACCGATAGTGAGTCCGATAACAATAGCGATAACTTTCCAGAAAGCGATCGATGCGCCCATCAGAAGCGGGCATTAGGCTGTAATGCTCACAACATATGAACACGTACGCGAATATATAAACGCGTAGGTCAAATAAGGCCAATGTATAAACACGTAGAAAGTGAGACTGTGCTGTACAATATTATATTAAAAACATGTTTTTAATAGCAGTATCACAACTTGAAATGCGCACATAATGTTTTGTTACTTGAAGTGTTCTTTTTATTCTTTCCCTCCTGAAATCCAATAAAAGGATTTTCCAGCCTACAAATTTACAGTTACCAACTCCGGCGTACACAAGAAACTACTAAGTTAATTTGGAAACTCCATGTCCTAATTCTTCAGGTCTCTCAAAGTCGATGTCAGATTTCAAAAAAATTTAATAAATTGCCATGAATCTTCATTTAAAGTAAACTCTATGGAGAGGACTAATTTCTCGTAAAGATCATCCCATGAATTCAAAAACAGTGTTCCAAATATCCGGTAGAAATTCTGAAATTGTTATCGATAGTGATTCCAATAACAATAGCGATAACTTTCCAGAAAGCGATCGATGCACCCATCAGAAGCGGGAAGTATGATGCTATGCTCTCCAACTATTGGAAAAGGCCAATACACACACATTCATAGAGAGAGAAAGAGACTGTGCAGTAGTATAGCAGTATATATATGAACGTGCCCTTAGTAGCAGTTTGCGAAACCCAATCTTTATCACGTAGCTTTAACCTTGTTAGAGCCAATTTTGTAGTTGCACCAGGAGCCTCTTCTTCTCTTTGCTCTTTCCAGTGATCTCGAATACGTGACGGCCCGACTTGACGCAGACCAGAAAACGATCCCCAGGGACGTTTGAAACAGATACTGGAAAAGAGGGAAAAGTTAAAAAAAAAAAAAAAAAAGAAGGAATAAAACGCAATTTACTTCGGGAAGAATGACGATTGCAATGGTCGTCTCTTGCAAGTTTATAGACCCCCTCGCTGTGTGATAAAAGTTTTAGGTGGGATTTTGAAACACCGTTTGAAGCACATGCAACCTATTGTAGTAAATGTCGAGGGGAATGAGTTCGGCGAGTAATTTATTTCGACAGAGTTGCGAAATTTGAAATTGATTCGGTGGTAATTCAGGTTATTTTAAATAAGAAATTAAAGTTGACTGCAGAGAAATGATATATTTTAAAATATCTTATCGTGAAGGCAATAAGACAAAATATGCCAGAATAGTACTGTTGATTTTTTTTTTAAATTGCTGAAATAAAGAAAGGAACCACCAAGTGGATAGCAGATTAAACATCCAAATTAAAGCAGTGTGGTTTTAAATACAGACAAGAAATGCTGAAATGAAATATTCAGTGACTTTTACAAAGATTGTCACGATAAACCCATTAGAAATGGGCAGTAGGCTGCGATGCTCTATTCAAATACATAGAAAGTTAGACTGTACTGTACAATATTATATTAATATGCTTTTAATAGCCGTATCACAACTTGAAATGTGCACATCTTGTTTTGTTACCTGAAGTGTTCCTTTAGTTCTTTCCTTCCTCAAGCCTAATTAAAGGGTTTTCCAACCTACAATTTTATCGTTATCAACTCCAGCATAGACAAGAATACAGGTCCAGAATCTAGACTATCCCTCAGGTTTCTCACATCCGCTGTGATATTTTAATATAAGGTTATGAGTCTTCATTTAAATTAAACTTTGTGTGGAAGAATAATTTCCTGTAAAGATCCTCTCTCGAATTCAAAAATAGTTTCCTCCATTTCAAAATTGTTACCGATAGTGATTCCGATGACAATAGCGATACCCTTCCAGAAAGCGATCGATGCACCCATCAGAAGCGGGCAGTAGGCTGCGATGCTCTCCAACTATAGAAAAAGGCCAATACACACAAACACAGAGTCAGAGAGAGAATGAGAACTGTACAGTAGTGCAGCCAGTACATATATGAACGTGCTCTTAGTAGCAGTTTGCGAAACCAACTCTTTATCACGTAGCTTTAACCTCGTTACAGCCAATTTTGCAGTTGCACCAGGAGCCTCTTCTTCTCTTTGCTCTTTCCATTGATCTCGAATACGTGACGGCCCGACTTGACGCAGACCAGAAAACAATCCCCAGGGACGTTTGAAACAGATACTGGAAAAGAGGGAAAAATTTAAAAAAAGAAAGAAAGAATGAATAAAACGCAATTTGCTTCGGGAAGAATGACGATTGGAATGGTCGTCTCCTGCAAGTTTTATAGACCCCTGTGATAAAAGTTTTAGGTGGGATTTTGAAACGCCGTTTGAAGCACATGCAGCATATTGTAGTAAATGTCGTGGAAAATGAGCTCAGCCCGTAATTTATTTCGACAAAGTTTAGAAATTTGAAATTGATTCCACGATAATTTAGGTAATTTAAAATATAAAACGAAAGTTTTCTGTTAAGAAGTATTGTATTTTAAAATCTCTATTTTTGAAGTCAATAAGTCAAAATATTCAAGACAGGAATTGTTAAGTTTTTTTTTTATATTGTTGAAATAAAGCAGTTAACTGCATATTAGACCTCCGAACTAAAGGAGTTTGGCTGAAATACAGAGAAGAAATGCTGAAACAAAATATTCCGTGTCTTTTACAGTGTCACAATAAATCCTTAGACTAGAAAGTTGTCTTTTACAGTGTCACAATAAATCCTTAGACTAGAAAGTTGTCTTTTACAGTGTCACAATAAATCCTTAGACTAGAAAGTTGTCTTTTACAGTGTCACAATAAATCCTTAGACTGGAAAGTTGTCTTTTACAGTGTCACAATAAATCCTTAGACTAGAAAGTTGTCTTCTACAGTGTCACAATAAATCCTTAGACTAGAAAGTCCATTCGTTAGGTTGGCGGAAGCGGGAAGGTGGAATAGTATCCCTCAGATATCAATTTTAATCCCATCAATTATCAATTATTAATCCCATATAGTAGGAACAATTTGTGAGCGTAGTGAACCACTGTTAGTTATAACAGTCCATCTTTGGTGAGCCCTTATTTTATTGAATGTGCTGCATATCTGCAAAATTTGGTCCAAAGGTATTTATGTCAATATGACAGATATAGAAAAAACAACAATTTATTAAAATAAATATGTAAGCTTACTTATTACCACTCAGAAAGTTTCAAAATTTCAAAGTCGAACACTGAAAGGATGAGATTTACATTGAGAAATTAAAACTTAATTGGTTACATCTTTAATATAATTGAACTGAAAATATTTCTTCAATGAAATTTTTAATAACAAAATTGCCTTCGCTACGATTCAAAATTGACTTTATAGATGCCATTGCAGTTTATTATGCTAATGAGAGTTGTTATAGAGGATTGTCTAAGACGATCACTATATATATAATTGATGCATGTATTTTTATATTCGTGATTACAAATCTCAAGAGAGATCTTTCCTTTCGAACTATAATTTGATTGTTATTGATTGAAACTGAAGATTGATTACAGCAATAAATGTGCATATTTATAATTGAAAACCTGGTGCTGATATATATAATGAAAACGTGTTGTTGGAAAAAAAAATTTTGGTATGTGAAAATCAAGTTTAGGAACTTTTCGGAAGGTTCAGCTACATCTAGAATAGAAATAACATTCCAATACTGGATCGGAAATGTTTTCCAGAAACGATAAATGATATAGCGTGTGAATGTTCCCACAGAGACTCTTCCTTTCTCAGATTAATGTAGCGATTGTAAGAGATCATATACAAACGTGGAACTAGCAGATACACAACTGGATTATAATACACAACTGGCATTACACAACTGTATTACGCTACTGGATTATTATACTGTTATTACAACTGGTATAGAGTGCTATGAGTGAACCGTACAACGCTTGTATGCACAAAGGTACCTGAGGAAGTGTATTTCCAGTCATAGCCTCAATAGACATATCACTAACGGTGATCTGAGTGGGGTTCTTTTTTGAGAGTGGCTTAAGTGGTCTAGTGTTTGCATTTCTCATGATTCAGCGCTTGCGTTCTTTTTCAATTTGGTGTTGAAGCAGGGTCAGCTGTCAATGAATGACAATGTTCGAGATAGCGAGTGATCAGGAAAACTTTAAGATGGAATCTGGCAATATATGTACGGACTTCAGATATGGAAGAGATACAGGGACAGTTTCAGTAAGTAAGCTATAGCTCCCCATGCGCAATGACCTGCTACATCAACTGGATAATTCTGGGTATAAAACACATGCATCTGTTGTTTACCTTTTTTACTATTGACCATTTTACTCCTGTTGATGTTATTGATCAATAAGTCATATTTTGACTTATGAGAAGTTTTTTGTTCCTGTTTTTTTCTGTGTACACCCCCGCGATAGGCAAGACATCCAGCATATTGTTAAAAGCAATAGTTATCAGCTGTGACGTCATTCGATAAACCGAGTTTCCACACACATACACATATCATATTATATCATATGAATCGTTGAATCGTTTGTGGCGCTGAGACTCTCATCTGTAAAGTGGATGTTAAGTTTTTTATTTAAACATTACCGTCGATGAACACCCTGGCAACATTAAATATGTGGAGAATAGATAACCTTTAAGAACTCGCCTGACCAAATTTGTCATCGTATTGTCATGTGTAGCAGATGAATAATGTTGCCCCTTTACTGTTATCAGTCACTTTTTGCTTGCAGTACAGTACATGTCTTCCATTGGTGTTGCTTTTCTTGTCCCACCACCACTAACATCTGTCCTTGCGATTAATGAAGGCTTTTCAAACACATAAAAAGTCATTTTTTTGACGCAAATCCTGAGATTCATTTATCACACATTGCATTGTTATGAGTTTGCGAGTTTCTACGTCGTCCAAATGGTTTCTTCAAACCATATTGTACTCACCAACTCACTTGCATTTGCAATCTACAATAGATTTTTTTCGTCATTGTTCTTATTGTAATCTTGCATTGCCGACTCTGACTAAAACATTTCTGCGTGTCTTAGCATAGCGTGTCTTACATGTACTTGCACAAATCACAAAATTAGGTATTTCTTAACTGAATGAATATTTATTGTGCTGATCATAATAAGACGTTTCTACATTTTTTTGACTTTTCCAAAATGACATTGTTGCCTAAATTTTACAATGCAACGTTTTAAGAGTCAATATTTTTTTAATTTATTAATAATTTTTTAATGCTCTTAAAAATATTTTTATTCAGTTTTACAGCAACAGTTTATTCAGTTTTTAATATTTATTACTTATACAATTACACTTAATGAAAATATTTTTATAAGATGATGGCATAAATTGTGTTATCATTAAATAAAAAAAAATGTGTTCATTATAATTTTAACTATGATCTTAAATGTTACAAATTCGTTAAATAACATTGAGTAATAAAATTAAGGAAAGGAAAATAGAAAAGAGTAATTTTAAATAACTTTCATTGGAATTTTTAGCATGAGTATTTATGTTTTTACTCCAATTTCTACTAAACATTTTTGGTACCAAATGAGATAAAAAGAATTTTTTGATGCATACCGCATATGCCAAGGTAGACAGGCTTTGGTCGATTTTTCGATTTTCTTCTTTTCGGATAACAATAGTTTTTCGAGAAAATTTGCATTAAAAAGTCAGGCCTCCAAGTAAGAAAAACACTATTCTCCATAAATTTATTTTAAAGATCTCGAAAATAGCGATACTAAACTTTGGAGTAAAATTTTCATATGCGTAAACAAGTACTTTTAAATCCAGCCGCATGTTGTCTAAAATCCTCGAGGAAGAAAGCAGACTGCATAATGAAGCGGCTGCCACTCAAAATGTGACAGTGTTTTGCGGCGATAAAAATAAGAATCAGCGTTAAAGGACGCATAAAAGACTGAATCAAATAAACATGAGCATCACTGTGGAAGAACTGTTGCTGTAAAGTGTCACAGCGCTTTGAAAGGCCTTCAGTCAGATTGGTTTACTAGACCAATTGCTTAAGTTTTTCCATATGCCAGATTTTAATTGAACATTTGTCTGTGGATAACTTATTACCGAAATAACTTACTCCACATTCTAAAACAAAACACAAACACATTTTAAAGACGTTATTATTATTATTTAAAACTAATTTCTGTATTATAATTGTATTGAAACTTAAAAATAAGTTTCACTTGGGAGTAAAAGTTTTTAACATTGCACATCAAACCGATTGACTGCGATTTGAATAGACTCATTTGTACATCAAATTCTACAATATTCTACAACATATATTAAAAACAATTTTCTTATTATTTTAAACTAATTTTCTTATTATAACTTAGAAATATATTTGATTTAACAGCAAAAGTTTTCAGCATTGCACATCAAACCGATTGGCTGCGATTTGAATGGACATCAAAACGCATGCGTATTTCTATTCCAGGTTCTACAATATTCTAAAACACATATTAAAAGCAATATTATTCTTATTTTAAACTAATTTTGTTATTATAATTATATTATATACTTCGTAATATATTTTACTTGAGGGCAAGAGTTTTCAGCATTGCACATAAAACCAATTGACTGCGATTTGAATGAACATCAAAACGCATGCGTATTTGTATTCCAAATTCTGCAAAATTCTGTAAAACATATTAAAAATAATATTATTATCATTTTAAACTAAGTTTCGTATTATAATTGTATTATAAACTTCAAAATAGATTTGACTCGAGAGCAAAAATTTTCAGTATTGCACATCAAACCGATTGCCTGGGATTGACCGATTAAACCGGACATCAAAACGCAATCGTATTTGTATTCCAGATTCTATATTATTCTACAACGCATACTAAAAACGATATTATTATTATTTTAAGCTAATTTTCGTATTATTGTTATATTATAACTTCGAAATAGTTTTGATTAGAGGGCATTCCGCCCCGCATTCGTCTTGCAATGCAAGCTGTCTAATTACTTTTTCTGTGTTTACTCCGAGACAAACAACAAATTCTCTAACACTTATTGTAGGGTTGGCTTTAACATTTGCCTTCAAAATATCATTATAGAGGACACGTTTAGGTTCTAAGTTCATATCTCCTGATTCAAATTTAAACCATCGTCTCACTGTGGAAAAATAAATTTTATCATTTGCCAAATGCATCATTAACTTTATATGTCGCGCAGGTTGCCGAATGTTTCGATATATATGTTTATATTCGAACCAAAAATTTATCTCGGGATTCTATGTTTCTATTTGTTTAAGATTTTCTAAACATTTCGTAATTTATATGCAAACAAAATATATCATTAATCAGAGCACAGAATAGGGAATTTAATAATACTAACGCTCTTATTTAATTTAATACTGGTAGATATAAATTTATACAGCGTTGGCTAATACTAAAAAATTCATTTTAGGTGGAATAACCAAAGGGATTGCAAATATATATATATTACCTTAAAGATTACAGGGCCTGAATGGCCGAGTGGATAGCGTTCTGGCGCTCGGTACCACAGGTTTCGGGTTCAACTCCCGGCGGTGCCATGGTTGTTTGTAATGGTTCGGAATCCACTTTAAAAAGTAGGTCCCGGTCTAATAGGATCGTAGAGCGTGGCGGGGGCATTGTTACTCCGCGTCCGTGGCTTATCTTCAAGTTACACGCGCCCCCTGGGTAATTCAAAGTGAGTACGTCTGTGCAGTACTTGCCTTAAGGCATCCAAGATTAAGCTGTCTGTGTTTGCCAGCTGCATTAGAAAGAAAATAAAAAACACCTTAAAGATTACTAAAAATCAACAAAGATATATATATATTATAATAATTATTCATTACATATGCATCCAAAGAAAATATTTGAAGAATACTTTCAACAATAATTTGCTTTCTTTGGATAAAATATTAGAATTTTGAGATCTTGAGAATTTTATGTAAAAATTTAATCTTTTCTCGTTCCTGAGAAAAAAGAATTGAGGATAAATTGATAATTTTTTTGATGTTGGTATTGAAAGCACTAAAATAAAAACGAAAGCATTTTATTTATTTATTTTTATTTGGATATCAATAAAATATTAAAGTACTAAGGAGCTTTCTTTTCATTTTATTTATGTATTTATAAAAATTATTAATTAAATACTTCACTTTTTGTAGAAAGTTGTTATTTTCATGTTTTCTTTATTCAAATTTTAATACAATTTAAATTTCATAAATATTTTCTTTATTATAGCATGTGAATTTTTGAGAAGTATAATCGACTAAATAATAAATAAATTATTACTTTATGATTCAAAAACTTACAATTAAATACTTAAAAAAAGCTGTTATTATAATCAAAATATCTATGCGTATAAAGTATACATACACACATAGTCTATTTAGAATTTGTTTTCCTGTGTCCTTTGGATTTTCTATAATTTATGACGTTTTAATGAAAAAAATAATCCAAATTTCACATTTGTAAATATTTTATTTAAAATGGCATTATTTTCTTTTTTATTATCTGTTCATACTTTTTTGAATGATAAAAAACTTTCATTTATCAATTAGCAATAGACTTTGATTCAAAAAATTACAATTAAATACTTAAAAAAAGCTGTTATTATAATCAAAATATCTATGCGTATAAAGTATACATACACACATAGTCTATTTAGAATTTGTTTTCCTGTGTCCTTTGGATTTTCTATAATTTATGACGTTTTAATGAAAAAAATAATCCAATTTCACATTTGCAAATATTTTATTTAAAATGGCATTATTTTCTTTTTTATTATCTGTTCATACTTTTTTGAATGATAAAGAACTTTCATTTATCACTTAGCAATAGACTTTGATTCAAAAACTTACAATTAAATACTTAAAAAAAGCTGTTATTATAATCAAAATATCTATGCGTATAAAGTATTCATACACACATAGTCTATTTAGAATTTGTTTTCCTGTGTCCTTTGGATTTTCTATAATTTATGACGTTTTAATGAAAAAAATAATCCAATTTCACATTTGCAAATATTTTATTTAAAATGGCATTATTTTCTTTTTTATTATCTGTTCATACTTTTTTGAATGATAAAGAACTTTCATTTATCACTTAGCAATAGACTTTGATTCAAAAACTTACAATTAAATACTTAAAAAAAGCTGTTATTATAATCAAAATATCTATGCGTATAAAGTATTCATACACACATAGTCTATTTAGAATTTGTTTTCCTGTGTCCTTTGGATTTTCTATAATTTATGACGTTTTAATGAAAAAAAATAATCCAAATTTCACATTTGTAAATATTTTATTTAAAATGGCATTATTTTCTTTTTTATTATCTGTTCATACTTTTTTGAATGATAAAAAAATTTCATTTATCAATTAGCAATAGACTTTGATTCAAAAACTTACAATTAAATACTTAAAAAAAGCTGTTATTATAATCAAAATATCTATGCGTATAAAGTATTCATACACACATAGTCTATTTAGAATTTGTTTTCCTGTGTCCTTTGGATTTTCTATAATTTATGACGTTTTAATGAAAAAAATAATCCAAATTTCACATTTGTAAATATTTTATTTAAAATGGCATTATTTTCTTTTTTATTATCTGTTCATACTTTTTTGAATGATAAAAAAATTTCACTTATCAATTAGCAATAGAATTTTTTTTATACTGAAACTTAACTTGGAGTTAAATGATTGATTTGCCTCAGGGAGGGTAGTTTCCAAATTTTTATTTCTTTAACACAATTTTAAAAAAAATATTTGCATATCTTCAATTATGAAATAATATAAATTTTTTAATCAAACCTAAAATAAATTTTTTATACTATTTTAGTTATTCGTTTGTAAAAATCACTTAATGAAATATATATCATGATTTAAATCTAAGCTAAACATAATCGATATAAAAATAAAAACAATTTAAATAAAATTGTTTTTATTTTAATATCGCTATTTATATTAAAATTTTTCCTATTTTTTTAAAATTTTATGCTTTAAATTTTTCCTTCTTGTGACATGTATGAATTTATTTTTCTTAGTAAGAGTAAAAAATTTTAGTTTTGTTTAACTTCTTGATTTATGACGTTTTAAAGTAGTTTTTTTCTAAAAGTTGAGTTTTATGAAATTTATATACCTAATATAAACATCTAAAACAATTAAGTTGCACACAGAATTACCACTAATAAGCACTAACTCAAATCATCAGCTACTTATGAGATTAAATATCAAGGAATTTTTCTAGAATATTGAAATCGTTTCTAATAACTATTTCATAACAAATACTCTAATTTTTTAACAATCGCATAATTCCTTTATCAACTTTAGTTTCAGAATCCTCATTTTTTTTTTTTTTTTTTTTTTTTTTTTTTTTTTTTGTATTTTGCCGTAGTATTTAGAATTAGGATATTATTATATATATATTTTTTAACAATAAATCGAATGGTTATAAAACCATTAGTAACAATAAAAGTTTTTAGAAACAATAACAGAAAAAAATTTCAAGGAATTTTACTTATACACTGAAATCAATATGAAATCATTTATTTACAAACAGAACATGTCATATTATACATACATTTATTAAATTGACTGAAACTAATACAAAGTCATAAGCAAAGATACAATAAATGGATGGAAATTTTTAATAAACTGAGTTAGCAAAAGAGAAGTACAAATAACTTTTTTTTAAAATCAAACTTAATTTAGTTCATAATTAGTTACAAATATTAGTAAGCATATTTAGCTACATGATACATTGCATACATTACAGGATACACATTTCTTAAAAATTGTCCTAAAATTCATTTCTCATATAAAAGTGACTTTATTTCTGCTATCCGTCGTAGTCATTATATAGCTGAAATGCAATATTTCCTACAGGAGCGGTACACTTAAAAGAAAAGTCTAGCCGGCTTGCCAAATAATCCAATAAATAACAAAGGACACCCTCTTAATAATTGCATTAATATTCGGATGATGGGCTTCTATCTCATTAAGAACTTTATTAAAAAGAGTTAATAAATGAAACAAAAAACATTACTCTTAAATTATAGAGGTTTCAGGATTCTAACTGAAAGAAGTGTGGATCGGCAAATCACAGTAAATGAAACATATTTATTAAAAATGAATGAACACGAAATTTCTAACGAAATATTTTCGTGTAAGAGGTATTGTAATATACAAATGAATTGCAAACTTGTATAAGCAACTGAACGGAAATAACGTAGATTTTATTATATGTTTCCTTTTAAATGTTAAGAAATTTTAAAATTAAATTTAAAAATGAATGATCTCGAAATTTCTAACATAATATTTTTGTGTAAGAAAGAGGTATTGTAAGATTCAAATGAATTATAAACTTGTATAAGCAACTGAACGGAAATAACATAGATTTTTTATATGTTTCCTTTAAATGTTAAGAAAATTTAAAGATAAATCTAAAAATGAATGAACACGAAATTTCTAACAAAATATTTTTGTGTAAGAGTTATTGTAAGATACAAAAGAATTGTAAACTTGTATAAGCAACTGAACGGAAATAACGTAGATTTTATCATATGCTTCCTTTTAAATGTTAAGAAAATTTAAAATTAAATTTAAAAATGAATGAACACGAAATTTCTAACATAATATTTTTGTGTAAGGTGTATTGTAAGATGCAAATGAATTCTAAACTTGCATAAGCAAATCTTAACTGAATCTTAATCTTATTTTTAAATGTCAGGAACATTAAAAATTAAACGTATTAATTAAAAATGAATATTCATAAAATTTTTAATCAAATATTATTGAGTAAGTAGTATAGTAAAATGCAAACAAATTGTAAACTTGCATAAGCAAATCTTAATTGGACGGAAATAACGTAGATCATTATATTTCCTTTTAAAAGTCAGAAAAATTTAAAATTAAATTTAAAAATGAATGATCACGAAATTTCTAATCAAATATTTTTGTGTAAATGGTATTGTAACATACAAACGAATTGTAAACTTGCATAAACAAAGCTTAACTAAATGTAAATAACGTAGATTGTCAGGTTTGCTTTTAAAAGTCAGAAAAATATAAATTAAATGTGTATTAAAACTAAATGATCACGAAATTTCTATTAAATTATTTTTGTGTAAGAGATATTGTGAGATGCAAACGAATTGTAAACTTGCATAATCAAATCTTAACTGAACGGAAATATTTGTAGATCGTGATGCTTGTTTTTAAATGTCAGGAAAATTTTAAAATTAAACGTATTTATTAAAAATAAATCATCACGAAATTTCTAATCAAATATTTTTGTGTAAATGGTATTGTAACATACAAACGAATTGTAAACTTGCATAAACAAACCTTAACGAAATGTAAATAACGTAGATGGTCATGTTTGCTTTTAAAAGTCAGAAAAATATAAATTAAATGTGTATTAAAACTGAATGATCACGAAATTTCCATTAAATTATTTTTGTGTAAGAGGTATTGAGATGCAAACGAATTGTAAACTTGCATAATCAAATCTTAGCTGAACAGAAATAGCGTAGATCGTGATGCTTATTTTTAAATGTCAGGAAAATTTTAAAATTAAATGTGTATTAAAACTGAATGATCACGAAATTCCCATTAAATTATTTTTGTGTAAGAGGTATTGTAAGATGCAAGCGAATTGCAAATGATGCATATGCCAATCTTAACTGAATGGAAATAACGTAGATCGTGACGTTTATTTTTAAATGTCAGGAAAATTTAAAATTAAATTTAAAAATGAGTGGTCACGAAATTTCTAATCAAATATTCTTGTGTAAGATATATTGTAAGATGCACACGAATTGTAAACTTGCATAATCAAATCTTAACTGAAAGAAAATAACGTAGATCGTGATGTTTGCTTTTAGATGTCATGAACATTTCAAATCAAAAGTATTTAATAAAAATGATTATTAATGAAATTTCAAATCAAATATTTTTGTGTTTGTAAGAGGTAAACGAATTGTAAGCTTGCATAAGCAAATCTTAACTGAACAGAAATAACGCAGATCGTAATGTTTGCTTTTAAATGTCAGAAATCTTGCAACATGATGAATTGTCCAATATTATTGTTTGGTATTGTATTGAAATGTTGTTTTTGCTGCAACCATAGCAACTTTTTATTTCGACTTTCAGAAGACTCGTAAGCTTTAATAAACAATACAAAAGTGTTGTCACTCACTTATGATTTTAAAAATACAATATTCATTTGTATACAATGCCATTCAAATATATTCAAGGTCATTCTATTCAACTATATTATAACAAATATATAAGAAGTCTAAAATACTTTTTTTATATAATGTAAGACGAAATTATTAGAACAAGATCTTTCTAGTCATATCTGCAATTATCTAATGAGATATTAATTAAGACTTTAGAAATAAAACAAATTTCTAATTAAGGTCTTCATCTTGCATTTACATGACAAACATAAAAAAAAAAAAAAAAAAAAAAAAAAAAAAAAAAGCTTAGTTTACCATAAACCATTCCTCTCACAAAATCAAAATGAAAAATTATTTATTTCACCTACCAATCACAGTCTTTGTACTATCACAACTGTTTTTCTACCAATGTCATTCTCTTCTATTATATTATAAAAAATATATAAGAGTCTAAAATACTTTTTTTTATTAATATAAGAAGTTATAAAAACAAGGGCTTTCTGATCCTAATTGGAATTAACTAATGATATATTAATTAAGACTTAAGAAATATAATGCATTTCTAATTAAGGTCTTCATCTTATATCTACATAACAAACATTTTTTTAAAAATAAAATGGCTTAGTTTACCATAAACCATTCCTCACTCAAAATGAAAAATTATTTATTTTCATCCCATCCATCACAGTCTCTGAACTACTGAAATATAAATCTTCTCTTCAGACAGAAATAGAGAGGGCAAAAAAATATGAAGAGCAAAATCCTCCCGAAGAAATGCCCGACCCCCTTCGTCAAATGGTCCCATCAACATCAATTGACACCCCCCTATTGACCGCATCAAGTGCTGGGCCTCTATCTCGCTGAAGGCGTAATTAAGAGGCTGGACAAAAAGGTTTTCTTCTAAGGGACTATTCGTCATTCCATGTCGAGCGGCCTCGGACCATTATTGAATGCCTTTTGAATGAGAGGGCATTCTTGGATCGGCCTTCCTGCCATCCATTTTATTTCCTGCAGGGTGATAGGTGAATCTCTGGACTGAAAGAGGGGCATCCCCGAGATGGATTTGGGTGGGAGTTTGATTTATTGATTCCACAATGAGGTAGAGGTGGCTTTGAAATTTACAGCACACTACTGGGGATTTTTTTTTCTCCCACCATTACTATTCAGAGTCAGTGAATGTATTCTTTACGAAATATAATCCTCTGGCTAGATAAGAAGTGGCTATCATACAGTAGGGAGTGACTATAATCTGAGACGAAGATGAATTGCAAATAGGGCTCGTTATTGGAGCATATGCATTTAAAAGTTGATTAAAGTGATTAACTTTCAAATGCATATGCTCCAATAACGAGCCCTATTGTTAATTAATCTCATGGCTGAACACAATTTTTAAATATTTTTATTTTTATCAGTACTATTCAGTGACAGTAAATGTATTCTTTACGAAATATAATCCTCTGAAGAAGTGCTATCATGCTGTATGTATCGCCTATCCTCTGAGATGAAGATAGATTGCAAATGAGGCTCGTTATTGGAACATATGCATTTGAAAATTAATCACTTTAATCAAAGAAATTAATATTAAAATGTTATGAAATCTCAAGGATGAACACAAACTAAGTATTTTATTTTTAATCATTACTATTCCAAATGAGTAATACTATTCTGAATAAAGTTCATTATTACTATTCCGAATGTGAATGTATTCTTTACGAAATATAATCCTCTAGAGTGGCTATTTTACAATAGGAAACGACTATCATATGAGACGAAGCTATGGATTGCAATTAGGAGTCTTTATAGGAGTCGTATTATTCATTTGAGTTTAATATTCATTTGAAAATTAATTACTTTAAACAAAGAAATTAATATAAATATGTCATGAAATCTCATGGATGAAAAATTTTAAGTATTATGAATTTCAAATTTATTTTGTTTTAATATATAATTGACGATTTCAATTTTAAATCAATAAATAATATTTCTTCTTTAAGATAGTATTTATGCAATAATCATTTTTTTTTTAATTTGACTACTATAAAAATATATAAAATATATTTTTTTATAATTATAAGTTACTTCTTTTGTACAACATTGGTGAACCTCCTGTTACGTAATGTTCACACCACGGATGTGATATGTGGAGAGGATATTGCCTTCTGAGAGGCAGTTAAGCGGTAACTGTCTCGCTCTTGCTTATCTTATTCGAGAAAATAAGAAACTCCAACATGGAAATCTGAATATTGATGCACGACAATTTGCATACGTTGTTCCAATACCAATTTCCTCGTTTCAAAAAGCAATGGCTGCAATGGACATCAAAGGACATTGGACCTTATTGCTCAAGATTTGTGCACGTTATTACTAGGATATGAGTCAAGCAATTATGCGTTAGATTACAAAAATGGCCCTACCTCATGTCATTAGTGATCAAATAAAGATATGCGTTTAATTATTTTGGGCATACCAAGTTAAATATTTAGCATTCATTGTTACATGTTATCTATCCATATATCTATTCATTAATTGCAATTATTAACAATTTCTGTAGACATTTATTTTGAATACTTTAATATTAAATTTAAAATAAACGCTACTCAATAATATTAGATAAAGTGACAAACATTTACAACATATTTTAAAGTGACAAACGTTATAATTGAAATTAAAGTTGTAAATGGAGTGGCAAATGTTTTAATTGCTAATGAAGATCTAAATGCATAATTTTGGAGAAACATTGCACTAAAGAAAAACGGGAAACCTAAATTCAAATATGTTTCAGTAAAACTTTTTTTTCATCATTTAGGTTGTCCCAAAAATTCACTCAAGAAATGTTTTTGTTTCTAATAAATTTTTAAAAATTGCGTCACTCGAAAACAAAAAAAAAAAAAAAAAAAAAAAAAAGCAGTGTTTCATAAAAAGTATAACCCCAATCATAATGCAGCGAAGGTAAGTAAGGCGCTAAGATGCCTCTGATAACTGATGGTATAAAAAATATTGATATATCAGCCTAATTTTAATGATTTTTGCTTGAATTTTGGGACAACCTAAGTATGTAGGTATTTTACAAATAGAGTATGCCCAGATTGAATTATTTTTTTTTATAATCACATATAATTATAAAAAGGTTGTTTAACTCTTCTTTATTAACATAGCTTACAAAGAAAATATTAAACATAAGAAGGAAAATTACCTTTTGTTATTCATGAGATTATCGGTTTATCAGCAAGCAATAGATAAAATTAAAATAGGATCTTTTGAGGCAAATTTTGCACCATTTTAAAATTCCATACAGAAGTTCATACAAATTTCCATCTTATTAAGAGAATATTAAAAGATTTATTCCAACAGGGAATAAATAAAAGCTGTATTTGAAGATTTTTAAAAGATGCATTATTTGAATCAACTGAGAAATATCTCAGTACAGTCGCAAAGAAAATAAAATTATTATTGGTCTGCAATAAAATTACTATCTTGATTATATAACCACTTCTGGTAATAAATGTTCACATTTGAAAATTCTTATAAACGCTTATATATGCTTACTCTTTTGTTTAAAAGAGTTTATTCAGGTCCATAATACCAAATATTTAGTAATGGTTGCTTAAAATCGATGTCCTTTTTTGTATATGAATTATAGCAAAAATATTAATTATTACTTTTATTTTCTTCTAATAAATCTGATAACTGATTTATCAAACATTCGTCAAGAAATTTTTCATGAAAATCAATTTAATTAAAAGAATATGATTCTTTGAATTTAAATTATATTTTGCCTCTTAGATTACGCAAAATGTGAATAATAAAAATTAATGTTAATTTTTGTCTGCAATAATACCCAGTTTTGTATGATAAAGGTTTTGTTCAATTCAAGTGAGTAAATCTTGAAACAGACAGAAATTTTTCGAGTAAAATTTTTTCTTACCTCTGCTAATTAATTCGTGTTCTTTTCCTGTCTTAATTTTTTCATTACTGAAATTCGTAAAATAAGGATCATGATAAAGTGTAACTTTGAATATTCCTAAAAAATGCAATGTACTAGACTCAAAGTCGCCGAACTTAGAAATGGAATAAAAAAGATATTGAAATCTTTTGAGCTACAGAAAATATTTAAGTCTAGAAGTCCAAAAAATTTATCTATTTTCAGAATTTATTGTGCTTAATCCATATATCGTCAAAGACAAAAAAAATTTGGGGTCATGAATTATTCATTATTAAGCAATTCTGTAAGAAATTTCGTGGTACCGGATCTTCAACGGAGTGGATCTTAGACAGCATGAATGCAATATATGCCGAGGCAATATCTTATTTTGGAACGTTTGATTCAATATATTGCAGATTTCTACTATACATCGCAAATGTTTCTGCAATTAAAAATTTGAGATTTCTGTTACATGTTGTAGATGTTTCTGATGCTATATGTTGCAGATATCAAAGTTTTAAATCTTAACTTTGAGTGACTATCTTAGTTCCTACATCTTAATTCATGTAACGTAGGGTTCATGAGATATCTAAAAAGATAATTTTTTATCATAATTATTGCAGCTATTATTTCTAACATTGCTTCTTCTCTCTGATTAACGTTTACAATTAAAATATTTTAGAAATCTTTTTGACTATCTTGATTCCTAATCTTAATTCATGAGGCATTTGGTTTATAAGATATCTAAAAAGAAACTTTTTATAGTGATGTCACCAATTTGTCATACTCAGAACATTAAAAAAAACCATATTATTGTGAAGCCTGACTGCAGAAAATGATAGATAACTGGAGACGATTTACTATAGCTATTATTTGTAACATAGCTTCTTATCCTGGAAAGTAACTATTTCAATTTTATGTACTTTGAGGAATTTTCAAGTTGAATTCTTTTGACCAGAAGAAATTTAAATTGGAAACTTTATTAGGATTGTCCTGTATAATTCTCTGCAAGTATATAAGTGAAACGAAATGCTAAGAACGTTGCTTTTGCAAATTAGGGAAATGTATGCGCAATAGAAGATAGCTAATAACTAGCTAATTTTATTCAATTGAATTAAATGAAATATTTCCTGTTATTCCCTAGCTTTTAAATATTATATCATGAAAAAATGAAATCTATTTGCATTCAATAACTTATTAAATTATTGAATGAAATATTATTTTCTGATATCAATGAATTTATTTAATTGAAAATTAAAATTAAAGATATAAAGTTCTCTTTCTTTTCATTTGTATGCATTCATACATTTTAATGAATTTCTAAATTAAAAGGGGTACGAAAATAAAAAAAAATATCAATACATTAAACTTCGACATTCATACTTTAAATACTAAAAATGTGTATAAAATTTAGATCATAAGATATAAATTTCATTATTCCATCTAGGACAAAGCTTCATAAAAATATCACTTTTATATAAAGATAAAATATACTTATTAATTCTTTTTCAGTATTTGTAAAATTAATTTGCAAAAAGTAATAATGGCATTTATTTTTTAACTTTAGTAAAACATTAATTCCATGCTATCAAATGCATCTAGAGTAGAATAAATCAACTTTTGAAATAAATATTTCACTATTTTTAATTCAATACAATAACTAGGATAAATGTTTATTCATAAATTGATATTTATAACGGATTAAAAATTTTGAACACGTTTCTCATGAAGAATATCTGAAACAATTTGAATTTATTTCCCTTGAACAATAATGTAATACTTATTATAATATAAATCTTTTTTTATATATCTTGGATAAAATAATTGTTTTTAATCTACATGCAAAATCTGGCACTTTATTTACAATAACTTTAAAACCTTTTAAAATAAAAAAAAATGTTTAAATTATTAAAACTTAAAATATAAATGCATTTGATAAGAATATTAACGCTACATTTTGTCTAAACTCTGCCCTTTTTTCCCTCCTTTCTTAATTATTTGCTTTATTTCAAAATACTTTAAAAGTGATAGAAAACTCTTTTGAAACAAAATTTGTTTGACTCACAATTATTATAAATGTTTATCAATTTAAATAAATTTACATGATGTTTTGTTTAGTACTAATATAACAAGAATTTTATGAATATATTAAATCATTCTGATTTTTATCAAAGAATTTTTAATTTTCATTAATAATAAACCAATCTAAAAGCACAAAAAAGCCGTATTGCTTTGAAATCTAATTACGAACAACAGATTGAAACGCTTTATTATAAATATTTTGTGTAACATTTCTTCTTTTTCTCCCTAGCAGTAACTTTTACAATTAAAATCATCAACGTAGTAGTAATAATAACTAAAAAAGTAAGACTAATAATAATAAAATAGCAATAATAATTATAGTATTGAATAAATTATAAAAATAGAAATATTCTGTAAAAAAATCGAATATAAAAACAATTTTCATAGCAACAAATTAATTAAATAGAAATATATTAAATAAAATTGCAAAGTATTAATTAATCTATCAGTTATTCGATTCTATCAATTATCAATTAGTCAATCTATCAATATCAATATTTTCGTTAAATTGATTCAAAACTACTTTTTAACTATTTTACTATTTAACTTTTTACTATTCAAAACTATTTTTCTTGTCACCACACAAACTTTTATACCTACAGTTTATAAATCGACCTCATTTATTCTTTAAAAAATTTTTCTTTTTTAAACATTTTATAGCATAGATGCCATAACATGATAAGAATGATTTTTTTTACTTTGTTCTTTACCTTTCATCAAGTGAACTTTTCAAAAAGGTCAAACTTTAAATTTCAACTCGCCTAACGAAACATTTAAATCCATACTTTCTGCAACTCAAAAGTTTTTTTTTTATATCATACATAGATCAATGTGCATATAATAATGAAGAGAGTTGGAACTCCGTGGAATTTATTCCCATAAATAAATCCTCGCGGGCAACTTCAAAGAGAAGTTTTGACCACCAAGAGCTAAAACTCCGCAATATATTTATAAATATAAGATAAAAACTGGGTTGAAGAAGAAAACCATGACAAATCGAATCAGGCCGTATTTTCTCAACTTGCAACAGCCAGTTCCAGACTGCGAGAGTCTCACAGACCGACTAATGACACACCATACAGTCCCAGCAATGTCACATTAAGACTGATGGATGGTAGGCCATGTTTCAAAACTGTCACACAGTATTTCTTCTGGGATTTTTTTTTATTCCACACGGGCGGCGTTCAGGCCAAGTGTTCTTCAACTAGGCATGAGATGGTAAGCATGCAGCAAGAGTTCTTTTTCTTTGTTTTGTTTAAGTTCTCATTTTTTTTTTATCGATGCTTTACTTTTTTACACTTTATCTTTTATATATGGTTCTCTGTCGCAAGTTTCCTTAAGCCAAAAATGAGCAAGCGCATACTGTAAGGTGTTATTTTGAAACAACGGCGAATCATGCCTCATTCATGGGTACATGAGCATCTTGAAAGATCAATAGGGTGAATCAAATATGGACCAAAAAAAAAAAAAAAAAAAAAAAAGAAGTTGATGCCTGTTATATTGACTTTCATTCTGTGAAAGGGAATAATTTTTTCCCCAAGCTTTTTTCCTTCTTTTTTTTACTTTCTGGAACAGGGATTCTGGGGTAACTTTTTTATTGATCCCTCCAGAAATTCTTTTCACCTCTTTCTTTGTGTAGGCATTAGGGATAAAAAAAAATATTCCCCAAATAAAAACACAAGACGCCCCCCTCCAAGCCTTCGACGAATTAATTATCGGATTATTAAGTTGTTTAGCAATCGCTGGAGCGGTTTATTGGAAGTTAGGAAATTAAAATGATTGGGGAGGCGAAATAAAAAAAAGGACTCCAGTCTAATTAAAAGTGCGTCAGGTGGAGTTTCCCCCTTTTTTTTATCCCTAAACCTTAGAAACAACATTTATTTTTGCTATCGATAAGAAATAGAATTCAATTGGAAAGGACGGGAAATAGATTGTTGCTAAGGATGATTGAACAATTTGTATTTATTTCCAAACATAGGCTATTTAATTACAAGAATTTATTGTGTTTTATTTTAGATAAAGAAAAATCAGCTTAATAAGATAAATAAGATGAATTTATGTATGGAAATTTATCGATTAATATACTGTAGAACCTACAGAAATTGAGATAATTAGCTTTGCGTATTTACCCTTGTTATTCGAATTAAGGATTTAAACCCAACAAGCATTTTCATACGAATTTTTCTTTATCAAAGGTTTGGGCATGATAAATCCGTGGGTTTTTAAGTCATTCCTTTATCCTCCAATAATTAGAAAGAAGATGCAAAATTTTTACATATCTGAGAAAGTTATTACTCAAAATTACAAGGACACCAAGAAATTCAATCTCGGTTTAAAATAATAAATAGACCTGAAGAGGTTGGGTTTAGTTTTGCGTATTTTCGCGGTATTCGAACTAAGAATTCAGACCCAACAAACATTTCAATACGAATGTTTCTCTGTGAATGGTTTGGACATGATAAATCGGTGGGCCTTTAAGTACTTCCTTTGCCCTTAGAGTAGGAAGTTGAGAGAAGGTGAAAATTTTCCGAATATCTCAGGAAGTTATTACTTTAAATTTTAAGGATACCAAGAAATTCAGTCTCTGTTTAGAGTAATAACTAGTCTTTTTTCCATGAGTCTGACTATGATTCACACAGTCATGGTCAAATAGACGCGGTTTTTAAGAAATAAACGAAAATTGAAGGAAATTGTTTTAATTTTTGTAGTTTTAATTATAATCAAAAATTGTTTTGTTATTAATATGTACTATTTTTTATCGATGCGTTCACCTGATTTTTTTATACGTTACTTCGTAAAATTTATTGTCGCCCGACTCATGGCTCAGTGGCAACGTGAGCATCAGCGCTGAGGTTCAGTCCGCTCGTGGCTTTGTTGTAGACACTGTTTCTAAAAACAGGGAAGCTCGATGGCGTTAGCATCTTTCTGCAGTAGTCGGATTACCTAATGTGAGTTTTCCGGATTTTCTCCCATACGATACTCAAATGAGGTAGCTCCCTCTAAAAGCCCTAGGCTCTTTCCTGCTTCTTCAACATCACAGAGGTAAGTCTGATTTCTATCTACATGTGCTCCATCACAACAGAAGCCGCCCCCTTTCTTTTTTTCCTTCCATGAGAACACACGGGTTCATGGATTTAGTCTAGATGTTGCTGTCTACAAAGTGGGATAAGAAACAACAACAACAACATTAATTATGTCAAAATTTGTGAAAGAGTAAGTGTTCATTTTGAAGGAACGACGGTTTCATTCTTGGTTGCATGAACAACTTGAAAGATCAATAAGATAAATAAAACAACGGGGAAAAAAATAGAAAATTGATGCTTGCTATATGAACTCTTAATCTATTAAGGAAATTTATATTTTTTCCGGTTTTTTTACCATTGTTTTTTGAGATAAGGACTGTGATGTGAAAACATTTTTAATGTTCCTACTAAAATTCTTTCTTTGTGAAGGCTTTTGTGATGAAAACAAAATCGCCAAATAAAAGCACAAGATGCCTTCACCAAGACTCCAACGAATTAATTATCGAGTTATTAAGTTGTTTAGCGATCTCTGGAGCGGTTTATTGGAAGTTAGGAAATTAAAATGATCGGAGAGGGGGAAAAGAAGACTTCCGTCTAATTAAAAGTATGTCAGGTGGAATTTCCCTTCTTTTTTATCCCTAACCCTTAGAAATAACACTACTTTCTGTTATCGATAAGCAAAAGAAAGGAATTGGATTGGAAGTAATGAGTTCGAAAGGATATCTGATTCCGTTCGGTATTTATCCTCAAACATAATGTAATTATCTTTTATTACTTGTATTCAAGCTAAAGAACATACTTAGTGGAATAAGTTTTTTAAATATCAAAATTAAAGAATTAAAATTATGGATAGGAAAAATTACATTGAGGGAAAATTAAATTTGAAATATATAATGGAAATCAAAAAAATATTTTTCTGTGAATTTCATAAGTAATTACTGCATGTTTTTAACATTATTGATTGCTAAATTTTAAGCAATTGTTAATTGTTTTCAAAATTTTCAAATGCAATTTAAGAAGTTGTAAATGGTTAAAACTTATAATATAATAGTTATATCTTTCTTTTTAAGAAGTTTTTTTTAAAAGCTGTATTTTAAAATGCTTTCAGAAATTTTGTCTTAAAATTAATTAAAAATATACTGATTAATACAGGTCTTTCCAAATCTAAAAAAATTGTTATTACTAATTATATAATATTATAAATCAAAATGTAAAATAAAAATATTAATGTTTTATACTAAATTAAATGTTTTAGCATACATTATAAGTTTCATATTTGAATTCGAAGGATTTTTTTTGATGACTTCAATTTAAAGGAATTTAGTATTGTCCTGAATGGCCGCGTGACTAGCGCTCTGGTACTCGGTGCCACTCGTTTCGGGTTCGAGTCCCAACGGTGCCATGGAAGTTTGCAGCGGTTCAGAATCCACTTTAAGCCGTAGATCCCGGTCTCTCATATGACTGTAGAGTGTCACGGAGAAAAGTCAGACTTTTAGCTGCGAGTGCTTCGACGCAACAGAATCTGCCCTCTCTCTTTCCATACGGGTTCGAGGACTTGATCTAGATGTATACCAAGTGGGATAAGAAACAACAACAATAGAGTTTAATATTAAAAAAACATGTTGTTATATACCAATTTTTTAAAAAATAAGCGATATCAACATGTATATTTTGATAAAAGAGGGTTTGAACATTAAAAAAGCATCAATTTTGTTTCTCTTTCTGTACTCTATTATCCATGGTAAAATCGATCTTTGTCCAGTGTAAAATCTTTCTGTATAATTGGTTTCAAATGAGAATGGTCCAATGATCGTCAACAAATCTAATATTATACAGCTAAAATCAGCGATCATCAACCAATTGGAAAGTTTTACATCTCACAAAATCAATTTGATCATTACAATGAAATTAATTACAAAAAAATCTATCCATTTTTTTTTTGTATATGTTCTTTTAAATAAAATTGTATTTTTAAACTGTTTAGAAAACAGAAGGCGTACAAAATGAAGTCGTTTTTCTTTTTTAACATAAATAATGTGTATCACAGAAAAAAAAATAACTATTCAATTCTAAGTATTATAAATGGTTATTTTTTTATTCTTGCATCAATCAGAAATATGTTAATAAAACTTTAAGTTTTTATTTAACAACTTCAAACTCAAATTCAGATAAAAATGTCTGCAAATATTTCTTAACGTCACATATAATTTTATATTGAGCAGAACTGAACTTTACATAAGAACTCGTAAGCTACTACTAAAAAGGAAATTACACGTTATTTTTGAGTAATGTATCTTAGTCAAAAAGAATTTGAAATTGAGCAGAAAATTGTGTTCCATATGTATTATGATCCCTGCATTATGATTCCATATGTATGATCCCTGCTTAACTGGATTAAATTGAAATGTAGTGATTAAAAAGGTTTTTAGAAGGACCTATTTTTCAAAATTAAATAAAAAGTACCGAAAAAAGGTTATTTTTATCGAGGTGTATTTTCATCAGGAATACATATATTACAATAAGTTGTCTATAAATTGCAATGAAATTTTAAAAAAAATAAGAGAACAAAATTAATATTGTCATATAATATTTACACACATAATGGAATGTGTAATTTTTTCTTCTTTTTTGTACCTGTACTTTTTTTGGATTTAAAAGAGTTAATACATAATAAAAATATTTTACTTTGGTCGAAATTTAAAACAAGTTCTTAAAGAAATTTTATTTATTTTGTAATTTAGGAAAAAAAAAAAAAATTCAAAATACACGTATAAAAGGATTTCCTCTAAAGTAGAATTGTTATTAAAAATAAGAAATATTTATAATTTTGGTAGTTATATAAAAATCTGATTTTAATATTTATACGAATTTAGTAACAATTTAAATAGAATAAATAAACACTCCAGTAAACATATTTCTGTGTAATTACACGTTGCAGTATTCTATAAAGAGAAAGACACCTAAATGTCCTGATCTTAGTATAATGTTTTGTTTTCCTACAATATTTTTTCACTATTCAAAAGCCTTATTTTCAATCGTAATGTACTTCAATATTTTAAATGAGTTACAGTTAAGCGCGTATCACAGGCGGTTATTTCATTACGTTCAACGAGTAGCAATTAGGCCTTACTTCTCAGATAAACTTTATGATTTATATGACCTTCAGCGAACTTATCTGCGCAGATGAAAAATCATGTAACCATAAACTACACTTCCCACATTTCTTCCCGAGAAATGGCGATAGAATACTCCATGCAATTGAGCTACGGAGTAAAATGTTGGATGAGCGCAAAGCAATGCATTCATTATTTGAAGAGCAACAGCAGTTTTTATCATGCTGAAGATAGCGAAAAACGCTCGTCTGATGGGATAATAGGCTCAATGTTAATTTTTTTTTATTACTTTACTTTCGAAATAACATGATTAGCTCACAAAGCGGGTATAGCAGTTATTTCCTAAAGGAAGTATTACAGCAGGACATTGTATTGATTTTTTTTTTTTTTTTTTTTTGTTATTGTAGTTAATAGACTTAAAATTATGAGTCTTTTCAAAATAAATTTCCTTGATATTATTTAACTTAATTGTAATTAATTATTTTTCTGTTATCAAATAATAATAGTTTTTATTATTATTATAACTAAATAAAATGAAAACCTCCTTTTCTTTTAATTAATATTAAGTCTCATTCTTTGAAAAACACTAAAGAATAATTTCGAAATTCAACTATAGGTATTTTCTAAAGCAATAGTTTCTTTGATATTGATGTAATTAAATAAAAATTACAAGTGCTCTTATCTACACATTATGAATATTCAGATATGGTTTATGAAATAAAAAAATCTTCATTTTATTGAATAAATATTTCTTTTATACCGAAAGCAAGTTAAAATAATTAGTTTATTTAAAACAAATTAAGATCCAAACAAAATAAGATACTCAAGTGTAGCACAAACAATCAACAAAGAAATTTATTACTCATTTCAAATATAAGAACCCATTAACTCTTTCTCCATTACAAATAAAACATTTGTTTAGAGATAAATATATTAATGTGCAATTGTCGGCATAGCATGTTACGGAAGATATAAAAATTCAAGCAATAATGATGCAGATGAAATTTAATTTTTTATGGATCAAAAGTACTTACAAAAACATTTAATTAATTCTTTTGTTTGAGCCCTTGAATTTTACTTTTTTTTTTTTTTCAAATTGAATCTCTAATCAGTAAAGCATCTTGCGCATAAAAAAAAAGCTAATTTTATTTTTAGGTGGAATAAAAGAAATTATAATTAGCAATAAATGTCAATTTTGTTAAACAAAAGAACAGTTTATCGCATAATGCACCTCCTAATGACCCATCTAAAACTTCATGTTGTCTGGAGTGTTAGATTAGATTAGCCTGTTTTTCCTATTAGTGAGAGCCTGCTGATGAAGGATAATCATCTCATTTAAAAAGAAAAAAAGTTAGTATTTCAGGGCTTCCATAAAGCCTACTCGTCTGAATATTGAAGAAAATTTATTATTATTATTTTTTTTAATTCTTTTAATTAATATGCAGAGAATGGATAATTGGAAATATATATATATATATATATATATATATATATATATATATATATATATATATATATATATATATATATATATATATATATAAAGGGTAATTATAGAAAAACTTTGTCGATATGTGTTCTGTTAGCTATCAAAACAAACTGAATAATAATATATAGTTTACACAAACTGAATAAAATTTTGGTTTAAGGTATTTTGAGATGTGTGATCAAGAATCACACGACAAGTAACAGTTAATTTCCAACAGTTACGATTGCAGTGACAAAATTTCGAAAATATTATGTTTATATTAATATTTTAATATTTTTAAGTTCTTCGTCTGAAATTTCAATAATCTCCATGTCTTCCTTTGTCATCTGCCCTAGAAAATCAATATGGTATGTTTTTGAAGGGACATCTAATTTTGAAAATAGCCGTGTCCTCTTTTTGTTGGACAGTATGTGCTCATTACAGTTTAATATTACTGTGCCAAAAAAGTAAGACCAATTATTAAAAAAACAAAAACTCTTTATTTATTCGTCCAAATTTATTTCATTGCTTTCAAAGTATTCCTCTCCGGACACAATGCACTTATGCCAACTTTTTTTTCAATCCTCAATGCATGCTAAAAAGACATCGGCAGGGATGGCCTTCAAGGCGCGCGCCGATTCACGTTGAAGCTCTTCAATCCACTCAAATCGGAGCCGTCTTTTGAGTTTAGGGAATGGCCAGAAGTTGCATGGTGTGAATAAGTTGGTTGTGGGATGATATGGCTTTCATTTTTGGCGAAAAAGTCACGAAGAATCAATGCAGTGTGAGGTAGCGCATTCAGCGTTTTCAGTACTAATCGAGATTTGACGCTCTTGAGGCCCAAAAGGAAATTGGCAGATCCTTTTGAAATTCCAACATCAGCAGCAAATTCTCTAATTGTATATCGACGGTTTGCAAGCACCAAATCTTCAATTTTTTTCACGTGAGCGTCGTCAGTTGAGGTTGATGGTCGGCGAGAGGGCTCTTCTTCTTCAACGCGTTCTCTGCCTTCTTTGAACTGTTTATACCACTTCTAAACATTTCTTTCTGATATAGTCACCGAATGCCTTATGCAACATTCTATACGTTTCCGCAAACAAAATTTTATGCAAGTTCTTTGTTCAATTAATTCAGACATTTCAAAAATGTCCGGAATCAGTTTTAGCGTCTCAGAAAGCCAAGCGTAACTCAAACACTAAAGAATATTTTGACTTCAAATTTCACACAGATGTCAAGAACAGTACCAACAACCTAAAAAAGAAAAACAAATTTGAATTCGATATGCCCCGGGAATTTTAAATTGAAAATTGGTCCCACTTTTTGGACACATTGGTATAATACATATGAATCACATGAAGTGCAAATCTTATTAAAATATATATATTATAATGAAATTATTTAAGAATTGGAAAGGGATGTTTAAAAAAAGCTTAATGTTTAAATTATAAGCAATTCTCTAATTTCTTTTTACCACTTATATATACATATACTGCAATGATATATAAAGTAAAATTTAATCAAAATATGCTCTCTTAATAACATGAAATTCAAGATTTCATCATACGAAAAGACAGAAAAAATATAATACAATCTCTTAAAAAGTGAACATGTGTTGATGACATTTAATATTATCAGTAAACGTGCATGGTTATGCATGACTAGAGGGATAGATAGTAGTCCACTTTTTAGTAGTACCACCCTTTAGTCCACTAGAGGGAATCAGCCTTCGTAATATTTAATGTTTAAAAGATTATATTTAAAAACTTAATAAGAATTTTTTCATAATTTTTTCTTGGGCATAAAAATAATACTAAAACCAGAAAAAAAAATAGAACTCTAAATATTCAAGTTATGCTGTGAACGTTTCTTACGTTGTAGCTGTATTATACACTGAAGTGACAAAAGTCATGGGATAGCAATATGCAAATTTTCAGATGGCAGTAGCATCGCGTAGAACAGGTATAAATGCGCAGTGCTTTCGCAGAGCTTTCATTTCTGTTCAAGTTATTCATGTGAAGAGGTTTTGACGTGATGATGACCGCACGACGTGATTTAACAGACTTTGAACGTGGAATGTTAGTTGGAGCTAGACGCATGGGTCATGCCATTTCGGAAATCGTTAGGGAATTCAACATTCCCAGATCCACTGTGTCAAGAGTGTGCCGAGAGTATGAAATTTCAGGCATAACATCCCACCATGGACAGCGCAGTGGTCGACCGCCTGCACTTAACGACCGAGACCGGCGACGTCTGCAAAGAGTCGTAAATTCTAACAGACAAGCAACACTGCGTCAAATAACCGCAGAAATCAATGTGGGACGTACAAGGGACTTGTCTGTTAGAACTGTGCGGAGAAATTTGGCTTTCTTGGGCTATTCCAGCAGAAGACCGACTCGAGTGCCTTTACTGACAGAACGACATCGCTTGCAGCGACTCTCGTGGGCACGTGAGCATATCGGTTGGTCCCTAGATGAATGGAAAACCATGGCCTGGTCCGATGAGTCACGATTTAAGTTGGTAAGAGCTGATGGTAGGGTTCGAGTGTGGCGCAGACCCCACGAAGCCATGGACCCAAACTGTCAGCAAGGCACTGTTCAAGCTGGTGGTGGCTACGTAATGGTGTGGGCTGTTTTTTTCATGGCATGGACTTGGTCCTCTGGTGCGACTGGACCGAACATTGACTGGAAATGCTTATGTTCAGCTACTTGGAGATCACTTGCAGCCATTCATGGACTTCATGTACCCAAACAACGATGGGATTTTTATGGATGACAATGCGCCATGTCACCTGGCCACAACTGTTCGCGATTGGTTTGAAGAACATTCTGGACAATTCCAACGAATGATCTGGCCACCTAGATCGCCCAACATGAATCCCATCAAGCAGTTATGGGACATCATCGAGAGGTCTGTTCGTGCAAAAAATCCTGCACCATCAATGCTTTCACAATTATGGACGTCTATCGAGACAGCATGGCTCAATATTCCTGCAGAAGACTTCCAACGACTTGTTGAGTCCATGCCACGTCGAGTTGCTGCACTTCGCCGGGCGAAAGGAGGGCCGACACGATATTAAGAGGTATCCCATGACTTTTGTCACTTCAGTGTATATGAACATAGTAATGCGTGAATAAGCTGAAAATTATAGCTTTTAAATTATGAACATATATGATCAATTTTTAATGAACAGAGAGATTGCATTTACTATGGCTATTACTTACTTTCGATGTTATAAGATTATAATTTTAAATATGTGTGCATGTGGTAGTGCTGTATCGCAAAAATTAAAAAAAAAAATCCTAAAAGAATTAATATATAATACAGCTCTAACCCGTAATGTCTTAAATTTAATTAATTATTATTTGCTAAATAATTTCATATGCTTTTGTTTGTTTTTGTAAACTTTGCTCCATGATGCAGTCTACTACTTAAAATTTGAGACTATTCATAAATCTACTTACTTAAAATTTAGAAATACGAAGCAGTAGCTATTTAACGCTTTAGGCTTTCAGAACTAACAGATCTCGGTTGAAAATTCAATAAGCGACGCTGAAACTTCTGTGTCCATGCCAGAGTTGGGCCCTATAAATCTGTAGGCAGGAAATTTTATTGAACGCATGAAGATGCGATGCCCCTTTTGGGTATTTGTTACACATTGGAATGTTAAAATTGTTTGTTGGTCAATTGGTTAAATTGTTTTGAAAAATATTCCTTCAAAGTAAAAACGTATATTTCTTATAGGAATCGAAAATAATTATTAAAAATCTTTTTGGGAAGAACTATTTCAAAGTAAAAACTAATTTATGTCGTAAAATAATTATTATTTTAATATGTATTCTAGCAAATAGCATTCAACAACACAATATTTATGTAATATATGGTTCAAAATAAAAAGTTTTCTCCCTACGTCCGGGAGCATTTGACATTAAAAGTCCTCCCAGAAGGCACTTTCCACACATCAACCTATATGGGATCAATCGTTGATCTCATCATTAAAAAAATTAAAAATGCGGAAATTAAATTCGTTAGAAATATTGACAAAAAGTTTTCTCGATTTCATGAGAAATCGACATAATTCTTATTTAAAAACAAATCAAAGCAATCATATCTAATATACTATTAAATGTAAAGTTGAAAAATGAACTGATAATAATATAAATAAGGTTAATCACATCAATATTCAAAGTTTTGTAGTATAAATTCAGGTCAGGTACATTTAATTTTTAAAATAGTTATATCCGATGATAGAAGTTTGTAAATTTAAACTCCTCTAGATGAAAAACAAAAATAATAATAATAATGTAATGAAAATAAATGTAATTTATAAATTTATTATTTAATATCATTTTTTATCATTTTTATCATCGTCATATTTTATTATTTAATATCAAATATAGTTACATTATTATAATAGAATTTCTATTTTTATGGCAATTACAAAAAATAGAATAGAGTGAAAAATAAATAGAGAAAAGTTAATCGAGACCTATAAAGAGACAAGAAAAATAAATAGAATGTGAAAAGCTAATCGTTTTAATGTTTATAATTCAATTTTTGTTCATATTTAAAATTTAAAAATGTTACAAAAATTATAACAGTGCTTGAAAGTTTTTATATAGAATTTAGTTTATTTATTTGTTTCTAAATGAAAAAAAAATCGCATTTTGTGGAGACATGACTTAAAATTTTGCAATAAATGAAATAGCTCTTAATTTATAAATTACCTGCCATAAGCAAAACAGTTAAATAGTATTTACTTCCAGTAATACACAGAAGATGGCAGCACATCACTTAATTGTTGCTACGAAATTAAATTCATCAGCTTCATTTTAAATTTGCTTTGAAGAACTGATGATTTTTAGATTTTTATTATTAAAACCCTTTTTTTTTTTTTTTAATTCAAAGAATAAAAAAAATTTCAAAATAAATTAATATAAAATTTAGCTTGGAATCAGTACGATTTTTAAGGGTAAGAAGTTTGCTTCTCCGTTCTTCATTAGTAGCAGATATTAATTTACTGGTGCAGCAAAAACCACAAAAACACACACACAAAAAAAAAAAAAAAAAAAAAAATAAAAAATAAATAAATAAATAAATAAAAAAATTTAATAATAATAATAATAATAATAATAAATAAATAAATAAAAAATAAATAAATAAATAATAACAATAAATAAATAAATAATAATAATAAATAAATAAATAAATAATAATAAATAAATAAAAAAATAAATTAAATAAAATAAATACATAAATAATAATAATAATAAATAAATAAATAAATAAATAAATAAATAAATAAATAAATAAATAATAATAATAAATAAATAAATAAATAATAATAATAAATAAATGAAAATATTAATCGTAGTATCAGTATCCAAACACTTAATTTATTTATGAAAATAAATAGGTGATTTTTTTCCTAGTAGAATATTTGTAACAAATTACTTGTTGTATTTTTTAATTTTACAATGTTTCTGTGTTCATTTGACAAGATTTATTAGAAAATCGTACAAAAATTTTACTAGAAATTTCAAAACTAATATTATAAAGGTTAGAGCTGTTATACAGCTTAAATTGCAGCTAAATTTGGTCAACTTTAGATATATGTTGTCCCAATATTTTAATATAATATTATATATAACTTTTATAACTCAAATTTATAATGATTTTCAAAGAGATACTCATTGTAAACGATGATACAAATATAGAAAATTTTCATTCCTCCATTAAGAAAATTTAACAAAAATACAAAACACAACAACCCTTCATTTTTTTAAATATTTTAATCATTCATTTTTGATTAACCACTAAATTAACTGGTATTTCGCGAGAGAACCTGAAAATAAATGTGATACAATAAGGATAAAAGAAAAAACAAAAATCATTAGAAAATACAAACGAAGTGAATTTTTCAAAAGTATCTCTTGAAATGTTGAGATTTTAAAGTTTCTTATCAATTCGACTAGCTCTTAATCTGCATTCATACTAACTTTTGTTCTGATATTTCTGGAAATAAAATTTTGTATAAATTTGTATTATTTGGACATAAAGGATGGTAAGTTCAACTCGCACATTCTCTCACACACTCGCAACATTCCTCGCTGTACCTATGCAATTCTACAAATATGACTCGATATAATAAGAAAATAAATATGTTTGAAAATATGACAAATATGACTCGATATATGACAAAATAAATAAATAAATAATAATTTCGGCAAATTTTATGAAGAAAAAATATATGTTTAAATTAAAGGTTTGATATTTTAAGTAACTGGCTGTAATAAAATAATTATTCCAATATATATATATTTTTCACATTCACAATATTTGGACGATATTTTTAAAGTATAATAGTGTTGATCTGCAAAATAATTACTAACAAATGCTGTAAATTTCTTCCTACTTTTGTATAGTAATTTAATTGGCGTTATCTAGTGGCAGTAAAAATGAAGTATTTTAATTAATAAGAAAGGAAGCAATTAGGGGGAAAAGAGAATCTCCAAGATTTGAAGTAGCCTATGGCCTTACCCTATATACGTTTCCAGATTTGAAATGTCCTTACTGAAAACATTAAATTTGTACAGGGAAACAATAATTTATATTTCATATCTAAATATAAATAGTAATTTTATCATCTACATTAATTTAGCATAAGCAAATTAAATGACAGTTTCAGATATTTCGTGTGGTGCTGACATCTAGTGGGAAATAGAAAAACTATTTGTGTATGCCCTTACATGAGTTTTCAATTAATTTCTACATATTTTATTTTATTATAAATCAATTTATTTAACATTATTTTAAAACTCTTCATCGCTTTTTATTTTTTATGAATTGAAATAAGTTTTAATTTTGCATTGTTATTTATATTAATTATTTAAATAACGTTTCCATTACGATATTTGCTTAATTTTTATATATATATATATATAGTAATTAAAAATTCGATGGTGGAAATAAATAAATGTTTCCTTTCAATAAAGGTTTTTTTACACCTAAAGATCAGTATTATTTACCTTTTATAAGAAAAGCATCATGTTACATAGAATAAATAAATATTCATGTGCAATTAACGGATGTGTATATTAAAAAATTTAACTATAATTAATATAAAAATAGGTACATTCAATTTTATTAAAACTAACAGCCGTAATTTTTAATTTTATTTTTGAATATACCCTTTGAAAATACATTGCTTTAAATGAAACAAGAAATTGAAGCGTCATTATTTATAATCCGTACTATTGGAATTTTTTTTTTATATATTTAAAAACATGTATATTAAGAATTTTATTTAATCAGTAATAAAAATTCATAACTGCCAAATACATGTCATAATAATAATTTTTTTTCTAATTCATTGAAATATATTTTAACTATTGCCAATTGTTTTGTAATTAATGTTTTATGAAATTAATATATACTTTTGCCTTATTCATGCTTACCTCTCAAAAAAAAAGTTTAAGAAAATTCAAAATATATATTATTTTTGACAGAAAATATCATCGTTTATCTCCAATATGTTAGAAAATAAAATTTCGGAAACAATTTTTTATCTCGTTTCTTGATAGATGGCAGCACAAAAATGCAATTTGTTTTTAAGAATTTTAATTACTTATTTGGAATTTTACCCTTTTTCTCCTGATTTATTAAAAAGGTTTTTCTAGGCGCATCATTTATAATGGTATTAAATAATTTTTCAAGATCATACATTTTTAAAAATAATTGTTGTTTTGAATAAAAAATTAGATATAAAAAAAAAGTAATTTTTTTCTTTTTCTTTTTACATTCTTATAATTTGATCTTTAATATATTTTTAACTATATTTTTAATTTATTTTAAAATATTTTGTTAACTATTTTTATTTATATTTTTTTTTCACCCATGAGTAAGTTTTTTGTTTCTTAATATTTGAACCAATTCTGTGTTTAAAATTGCTTCCGTCAGATGGCGCAACTATTCCAGCATTTGATATAATATGTATTCAATGCAAATTAGCTTTTTCAATCAAGAAGTCTATGTAATATTTTTTAACTGTACTCTAATAATGTTGGAAATATTTTTAATTTTTTTAGTTATATTCTTTTTTGTGGAAATTTATAATCAATTAAAAAAAATTATATATATTTTTTAAGAATATGAGAATTATTATTATTATTATTTGCTGAAATTTATTATAATTCAAATAATAAAAAAATAATTTAAATAAAACATAACTAAATATAAGAGATTATATGACTATTTTTTTTCAGAATATTTTAATCATAGAAACCATAAAAGTCAATATTTGCTTTTTACTATTTCTAATCAAATAACAATTGGAAAGCGAAAATATTTGCGTGGGTATGACATGGAAACATTTAATAAATTCCCTTTTTTTTAATCTTAACAGAATTAACGCTATTAAGAACTTCACCATTTAATAAGTGAATGTTGGTGTGAAGTTAAAAAATGTATTTTTTTTTTAATAATATGTTTTGTAACACTATTCTGAGTTTAAATATAAGCGGAATAAAAGAAAATTTTCAAACATAATGATAATGATTGAATGATGTTAATTTTTTTTTAATGTGATATTATTGAATATGATGTTAAATATTTTTAAGTGAGATGTTGTTAAATATAATATTAAACATGAAATTATGAAATATGATATTATTCAATATGATATGAGTATTTTATTTAAATAAGTAAATAACTTATAAAAATAAGTTAATTTTAATAATTTAACTTTATTAAAAATTTTACTTATTTGTTTTACAGGGTGGTTATAATTAAAGTCACCTATTCAGACCCCTCTAGAATCCGGAACGGATTTTAATGCCACTTAGTATATACGGTATATGGACCATGAGGAAAAGATTTCTGCAAAAAAAATCAAATTTCGACCACCAGGGAGGATGATGGCGCTTAAAGAAAGATAAAAAATTTGTAGGAACCATTAAAATTTATTCTAGAATATTCTCAAAATTTATTCCATTGACATCAATTACATGCTGAAAGCTCATTATAGCGTGTTCAATGGTAGAACTGGAGGATCTTTCAATCACAGTAGTAGCGACTTCTTCGGTAGTTTCATTCGCAACTCGTTTCCGCTCTCTTCCTGGTGCGCATCCAAGTCTCCTGTCTCATCAAATTTCATAACAATCTTCTTCAAACCATCATTTGATATGGGCCTTTTTTACAATCCTTTTAAATGACGATATTCAAGCAGTGCAGCTAAGCTATTGCTGTAGTTCTGATAAACAGTTTTGATGATTAAAACAGTTGATTAATAATGACAAAGGCACGCAGTACGATTTTCTGCTCTGACTGCAAGTTTCACTAATTTTCATAAGGAATTTTTGAAATTGCCCCTGGTGATCAACATGTGAACTATTTTTTCAATTCCTTCTATTAGCTCACACTCTTCCTATATATATCTTGTTCAAATTTTCAAGCGTTCATAAAATACTTTTTATTCATCCATTCAAGTTCAAATACATTTTTTTTGAACTTGTAGTGGATGACACTGGATGTAATACAGTTTTTTCATATACTAATTCATTCATTAAATTTAATTAATTAATTTTAGGTTCTTTTAGATTTAAGTTGCATATATCCACCAATAGATGGCGCCGCATAAACTTAAAAAATGAATTAAAATAATTTATAAAGGACTTTCTGCAATATAGTGAAAAAAAAGTAGGAATTGACTTTATTTATTTATTTTTTTTTTTTTGTATTGTTTTTATTGCAGGAATCTTTTCCCCATGGTCCATATATTGTATATACCAAGTTTGGCAGAAAGGGTTCTAGAGGGGCCTGAACAGGTCCCTCTAGAATAGTTAGGAAAATAGGATAGTTAGGAGAACAATTTTTTTTTTAAAAAACCGGAGGCATCCATTAAACTGACAATTGCCTGTCGACAATTATTTTAGCAGGATAAATTTAAATTTTATTAATTATTTATCATTTATTTTAATAAATCAATTGGTTTACAAAAAATAAAACCGTCCTGTATGGGCTAAATATTCCTAATTGTGTAAAGTTTTTACATCAATAATGAAAAAAAGGGAAACAAATATATATCAAGACTGTTATAATGAAATATCGTAAATTTTTTCTTTTTAAAAATCACATAGATAAAATGTTTGAGAATCACTATTTAAGAGGGTAAGATGATATTCATTAATTATTTTTTTAAGACAAAAGGTAATAAAAGGTAAAAGGTAAGATGACCCAGCTTGTAATTCTGGTGTAGAATTTCATGCAGAAATGTGGTCATTGTCAAAATAAGTTAAATTTAATAATTTACTCCACGTGTAGAGTATCTTTGAATATCTTTGAATACTAAGATGTATTTTTTTTATATCCCGATTATTAATTGTTTGAAAAATAACATTATTATTAATTATTAATTATTATTATACATTTGTTTGAATGATATATTATTGTTAATCCTTAATCATTATTATACATTATTTGTTTGAGCGATACACATAATTTATATCGTTTTATCACATTTTTTTCTTACCTTTTGTCTTGTGAAAAAAAAAATAATGAATATCTTTGCATAATAAGATGTAAAGTTAATTTTTTTATTTGCTGATTATTAATTGTTTGAACGATATATTATTGCTAATCATTAATTACTATTATACATTATTTATTTGAATGATACATATAATAAATAATTATAAATTTTAATTTGTTTATTACCTTTCGTCTTATAAAAGTAATTAATGAATATCCTTGCATAATAAAATGCAAAATTAATATTTTTATTTCTTGACTATTTATTGTTTGAATGATACATTATTGTTAATCATTAATTATTATTATCCATTAATTGTTTTGAATGCTGCGTATAATTTATAAGCCATTTTTTTCTTACCTTTGCCTTGTTTTTCAATACGACTAGTTTAGATATTAAACTAGACTACACTTATTACTAGTTAGAAGGCTAAAAAGCTTAGAAAAAAATCAGTATCTATATTTAAGATTCATGAATCCAAAGGAAACTCCCTTCTCAATTTTTAACCGCCCCCTTTCTCTCCTGCAAAACATTTAACGCCACAGTACTTAATGAAAGATCCACACATATCTGCCTCGCCACCACCACCACCTTCTCCAACAGCACCTCCCCATCTATCTGCAGCCTCCCATCTGCTCTCTGATACCCATCTTAACAGCCCCTCCGAAGTTGTGGACCTTGACGGAGACCAGAACCTGCCATCAAACGGCCCTAACTCAGCCATCCGATGGGTGCCATCTCAATAAAATGTGTTGGCACACGAACCTCAAGTTAGGTTTTATGAGAAAAAGATAATCTATGGCCCCGGCTCTATGTCAGTTGTTTGTTTTTAATGACCATGCTCCCAGGCGGTGGGGGAAAAGTTTTGTTTAGATGGCATTCTGTCTTGACCAATTGGAGATCTTCACCACCAGGTTCTAAATAACCGTTAAGGACGTCTGTTATTGCCAAGTGCACTCACCGTGGTAACTTTTCATTCTCCTGATGGGCTATTGTATGGTTCATGTTTATCAATTATAAGCTCTGCAGCGAATGTAAAGTGGGCATAAAAGTGGCTCGTTTATCTCTGCGAAGTGTCTTTCTCTTTCGTATGGTATTATTCCTTTATTTGTTTTCTAATATGGCGTGGTGATAAGGGCTTTTATCTAAAGATGAGCCTAAGTATGTTGATTTATAGTGGCCACATAGTAGAGAGATATTTAAGAAGTAAAATAAATTTACCATTAAAGTAATTATAAGTCGTGTTTGTATAACTAATTAAATGCTGATAAGATTTTTTTTTACTAAAGTTTGTACTTCGACTTATTTAGATTCTAATGATATTGAGAAAATGTATGATTGGATTTCCCCCTGTACTTAACTAAATTAACTTTGTTTAATCTGTAAAACATTAAAGCTTTTATTATTATTGAGACTTAATGCTTCTTACATATTTATTTGTATAGTTTATTAGCCATATAAGAAAAAAAAATCCAATTAAAATATTTTATAAAATGCAAATATTTAAAAACAATTTAATCAATTTACGATTGATTGACGGTAATTTTTCAAACTACTATTATTAATCTATCTACTATTATTTCTTTCGTATGGTATTTACTTTATTTGTTTTCTAATATGGCGTGATAAGGGCTTTTATCTAAAGATGAGCCTAAGTATGTTGATTTATGGTGGAATATAATGGTCACATTGCTAAGAAATATTCAAGAAGTCAAATAAATTTATCATTAAAGTAATTATAAGTCTTGTTTGTATAACTAATTAAAGGCTGTTAAGATTTTTTTGTATAAAATTTAAACTTCGACTTATTTAGATTATAATGATATTGAGAAAATGTATGATTGGATTTCCTCCTGTATAACTTTAGTAATTAACTGTATTTAATCTTTAAAACATTAAAGCTTTGATTATTACTGAGACTGAATATTTTCTAACATATTTATTTGTATAATTTATTAGCCATATAACGGAAAAAAAATGCAATTAGCATCTTTCATAAAATGCAAATATTTTTAAAACAATCTAATTAATTCCTTAAATGATTGGTCGATTGCAATTTTTCAAACTATTATTATTAAAATGATGTATACTGTATCAGTGAACAAAAATATCATTTTTACTTTTCAGTTCTTGCCTTTATTTATAAGGAAAAAAAATTAAATAATTTTCCATTACATATTACAGATAAAAGATTATTATAACATTATAAGATATTTTCTCAAAAAATTGAGCAATCAATATATATATATATATTTCTGTAACAATTTCTGTGTTTGTTTTCTTTTTCTCTCCAATAACCATTTTCAAAATTTATTACAGTTTATTATAATAAATACAGTTATGCTGTTACAAATACAGCTAATACAGTTGAATTTTTTACAGTTTATCACCATAAACATTTTTTTATTGTTTCAAAGCTTATTAATCACATATAATGATTGTTTTGGAAAATTTGCAAGCCGATTAGAACTCATTGCAATTTTTATCAAGAAAATATAGATTGCCTTGATTTAAAAAAAATACTGTTAGTTACACTCTCAATTATTTTGTACATAAAATATAACTTTATTAAAAATGATTTATATAATTCACTTTTATGTAATATAGATTAAATCAATCATAATGCAATTGATTAGAACGATATTATAGCAAAAAATGTAATTTCTTGTATTTTAGTGTAGCATTTTTCCAACAAGAGAGTTGTATCATTTCATTCTCAGTAGAAGAGGAATGTATATTCCTTAACAAGTACATAATGGCAACCTACAACCTACTACAAACCTATTCAAATTTGACCGAAGATAATCAGTGTTGTGGATATTTATATTACACACAATTAGAGTTTTGTATTAATGAGAACAAATTTGATAGCAGATAATCAGTATCATGTATAATGGTACCTTGATTGACTGCTCGACTTTCACAGGTCAAAACTATAACAGAGGGGACATGAGTTGCTGCATCGGGACTGGGGATAGACAAAGAGTTGAAGAAGTGTCGACTCCAATCAGAAGTGAGGGAAGCTGACGGACTTTCTTAAAGGGAAGTTTTTGGAGAAGGAGACGAGAGAGACAGAGTTCTGCGACGAGTCGACAAGAAATTTTTTTTGTTCCTCTGAAATGACTGAACAGGCCTGTTTCCTCCTATTTTTAAAGTGAGTCCCTTGTGGTTTCACATATCACGCCGTGTGATAATTTAGGTCTACCGCAGACCATGTGTTTTAGATTCGTCTTAGACTCGAGGACTCTGAAAACCTCCGTCCTTGAAGTAAACCACACTTGTGTTTATAATTTATATATTTTTAATTTTCATTTCATTGTAAATAGGGTTCAGTATACATAAAAAATGCTTGTAAATAAAATTTAAAGTGTTCCCATGAATATACACTTAATTATTGTACATATAAAGCATAAATTTATTAAAGAAATTATTTCTGCAATTCCCTTTTATGTAATATAGATTAAGCTTATCATATTGTAAATGATTAATGTATTCCCATGAACCTGAAAATGGCCCTCTTCTTGAAGCCGTTATAGGCATAGTATAGGCCGAGACGTTTAATTTAGCTTTGCAATAGATCCTGGAAAAGTATATGTTAATCTACTGTTTTAAATGCTAGATTTAGATAACATGCATTTTGCCAATGTTTTTTACTATATTCGAGATATTAAATCCCGTGTGATTGCCAAAGGAGCTTTCGTGAATAACTGATTGATGTTCAATTGATAACCATTGATGTCTATAAGTTTAAGTTATTTTATTATTTTTGTTTTGACATTACGTGTGTTTAACTTCCATAACAAGGGCCCGATGGCTGAGTGACTACGGATCAGGCGCTTGGTGCCACAAGTTATGTGGGGTCCCGGGGTTGCTATTGATATTTGTAGTGGTTTGGAATCCAATTTAAATCATAGGTATCGGTCTAATATGACTGTTGGGCGTAGTGCTGACAACCCTATCCCAAAAAAATTAGCATCGTGGAGCAAAGTCACACTTCTACCTACGATTGCTCCATCACAACAAGCTGCCCACCGTCTCCCTTCTTCCACGAGATCACATGAGTTGTTGGATTTAATCTAGATGTTACTGTCTACCAAGTGGGATAAGAAACAACAGCAATTTAAATAGTAATAGTTAATTTGTTCGTAATAGATAAAATTGTGGATGCTTGATCATATTGGATACTTGAGTCACCACCAGTTAACATAAAGCTAGTTAATTTTAGAAAAAAAATCAAATCTTTCATTGTAATATTTCATTTCAATTGATGAATTACAACTATAAATAAAAATATTCTTTATAATTTAAGTTAGAAAATTTCGTCAGTTCATTTAATTTTTAAATAAAACAAATCGAATGAATCGGGAATGCTCTGATATTAAAATGAGGAGATACAACCAACTTGAGAAAATACGAATTAATTCTGCATGGGAGAATTTTGTAACTGGCAAAAGGGATCTCTTTCAAATTCATTTATGTGTCTAGTGAAAAGAGAGAAAATTGTATAAAAATATATTTCAAAATTTACTATTAAAAAATTTTAATCCAATAGAATGTAATCGTATGTTTAAATACTAATGTGTTGAATACCTTCAAAAAGTAAAGATAAAAAATTTGCCGAAAAAGTAAAGGATAACGAAATGAAATAAACAAAATCCAAAATTTCTCTTCAAATTGCATTCCTACGTAAATAAACAATTTTTAGAAAATTATTTCAATGAAAATTTTAGTTTTTTAACATTTAAAAGAGAATTCAATTCTGACTTAAGAAAAGTGAATGAATATTTATGATAAATATATGATTCAATAAATAAGAGGCATATGATTGCTTAAAATTTTATTTCCCACTAAGTTGTACACTTTAAAAAAAAACATAAAAGTAAATTGAAAATGTTAAATTTTAAATAAGAGAATTATTTTAACATTTCCAGTATTAATTTACTATAAGAAGTGTTTTTTTAAAATAATAATAACATTAGGAATAAATGGATAAAAGATGGCATTGAATTTCAAAATTTCTAAAAAGAATTTTAAAAACTATTGAGTATAAATAATTTTATCCTTTCAATTTATTACATTCCTAACATTATAAATTTGGTAATTCTAGAGAAAAATTTTATTATAAAAGGAGAAATAGTAATCGTCAAAAGTTACCCTGTTAAAAATTCGATAAATGGGATTTTCAAAAAACATTTGAAAGTTGATATAACCAAATACATATTTTAAACATACTTTTTTTATTGAATGTAATCTAAAAATGGTAGAAAGGAAATTGTAAAATACAATACTAATTATGTATTAAAAATGAATACTAAATATTATACGATGAAATTAAATTTTGTTTCAAATGTTATATTGCATTTTAAAACATTATGACTTTTGATATGAAAATAGTTTTATAACCACATAATTTGCCCAGATTGTATTCATAATTAATTATCTCCATACATTTTAAGTTTACCTTTTTCTAAAGTAATACGTTTATATAAATGTATTTTTTCATATATGACATCACAAAATTCATAATGATTTTTACAACACTGAAACTTATTATTTGATGTCTTAATTTTTAACTCTTATAAAATTAAAAAAAAAAAAAAAAAAAAATACAGCTTTGCGTTTGATTTAGATTATTTGTAATTTAACATATTTGTTTTTGATTGTTTGTAATACATTTAACACCACATATAAAAGTTATGGTGACTGATGAAATATAAATAAACATTAGTCTGATACTTGTACCCATTCAGCTTTTACCTTAAGGTAAAGAAGCCTTACCTCCCTTCAGGTAATGTTATATTTTCTTATTAGTTAAATTTTTATGGTTATTTCCCATGACCTTTATGCAATTCTTTGTTGGAGTAAATATCAAAATCACTCGGATAATGAGCTATGTGAAACTTATGTGCTTTTTTAAAAAAAAGATTGACTGTAATAGACTCGTTTTTATTGGAAGATATTAAAATCCAATGCTTTTAACAGCATTTCTTGGAATTAGGATATACTTTATGATACATGATACTTATAAAATACTTTATTTCACCGAATAATTAATGCACGACAAAATATGAAATGAAATAGATTATTACTTATTTACAGTTAAAATAAATTAGGAAAATTTAAATTAATGTTCCTTAAGTAGATCAGTATTTATTAAACAATTGATCCTTTGATTGGTATTTATTGAACAATTGATCTTTTGATCCAATCCTTCAAAAAAGGATATACATCAAGAATTTCTACAAGACTGGCCCACATTCGTTAATACTGTTTGTTATTAAAGCATTTTGCAGCATTACAATTGTAAACACGACAATTTGTTGGCAAATTGGATCTATCATAATTTTTATTGTGAAAAAATGATTCTTGTAGAATGATTTCATACAGACTTACATCCAATTCTAACATAGATGCGTTTCAGGTGAGGTTGGACAATGCTCATGGCGTCAAAATGGGAAAACCTAAATCAAACAAAATTAAGCACATGAATTTTTTTTTCCTGTTTGTATCGATATGAACTACTGCTCCATAATGAAAAAACAAATTTTGTTTTTAAAAGAAAACCCAATTTAATTAATGTAGCTTTAATAAAATCGAATTATTCTTTTAGAATTACTTCATTTAGCCTCATAGGTCATTTTAGCATAAATTGGTGAACATGAGAATGCGGATAGCATCTGAACTTAAAAACATAAACAAATATTAAACCATGGAAAATTTAACTTTCTGCTTGTCGTAATGTGGTACACTGCTCTATAACGTAAAAAAAGTTTTAAATTGTTGGTTTTAATTCATAACCCTATATCATTAATGTAGCTTATTACTTTAGTAAGATCAAATTAATTTTGTAGAATTACCTCATATAGCCTTGTAGCTGTTAGAATTCGTAAACATTTTAGTGTGACACTGGGTGTTGCTGCTCATGTTGTAAACACTTGATTCCACCTGGAATCCCACATGAACTACATCTACTGGGAAGTAAACACCCTCTTCTTTACTCTGTGAATAATGTAATAGTGTAAAATAAATATTTGACGCGTTGATATTGTTGCGTTATAACTCCATAAGAGAAGATTTCTTTGCCCTTAAGAAAGTGATGACGTTAAGAATTCTGAATCACCAACGGTGAAAATATAACGTCGTCATCAGATAAATAGTACATTCTGTCAGAAATATAATATGTGAACAGTACAAGTCTCTTTAAGAGAAGTTTTCCACATCTTCACAGTTATTGAAGTTTACAAGAACAGGCTAAATATTCTTAAATTTTTTTGAAGAATTTCAAAATGAAAATGAACACTCAAGATCTTAAAGTTAACGAAACTAAAAGTAGAATATTTCGCAGCTCAGTGAATAAATTAACAAAAAGAATCGATGAAGAATTCGATAAGGTTGATGGCTTTAACAGTTTTTTTAGAACATAAAGAAACACAGGATGGCGTAGATAAATCTGTCAAAAGATAAATCGATAAGAGTTTACAACTTACAGATACAGCTTAGATAAATCCGTAAGAAAGAAATCGAAGGCTCCTTATAATATACAGATTCTACAATTCTCTGTAAGTCATGATTAAATAGATATTTTGTTAACGTAAATAAAACTCAAAATTTATCTAATTGAAATTCAAATTTATATCTCAACATCACTGAACTTGACATATAGAAAAAAATTAGCACTAAATTACCAAGCATATTTTTAGATAAATTTTCTGGTGATATTGGTAAATTTCAGGAGTTTTGGCCTCATTACAAGGCAGTTATCTATGAAAATGAAACTTTGCAAGACATCAAAGAATTTAAATACCTTAAAACTTCACATAGCAATTCGGCTACAATTGTAGTAAGTGGTCTTCCCTTAAATCTCCAAAAATTATAAAAACGCGGTCAAAATACTAAATGATCGATTTGGTAAAAAAATAAATTTTAATATCCACATATACAAATCGCTTATTAAATTTAGAACCAGTTCGTACCACCAGTGAAATATCTGCATTAAGAAAATTTTATGATGAAATAAACGTGCAAATGCGGAGTCTCGAATCTCTATGAAATAACTTTTACTGATATGAATTATTCCTAGTAATTTTGCTTTGGAGTATAATATAGAATAAAATAGCAAAAACAAAATTATAATGCAACAAATTTATAAATTTTCTTAAGAATAAAATATATGCGCAAGAAAAATCATTAAATCTGCTTCTGTTGTTTTTAAAAATGCAAACTCTTACGAAAAAAAACAACAAAATTTTGCAACTTATTCAAATTCAATGAAATATATACATGCATCAGCTTACAAATTAAATTAATCAACAGAAATAAACCGCGCATTTTGCAGTGAGAAACATAAATCTGATAGTTGTAATTTAAATTTAGAAAAATGCAAAAACTGTGCGAAGACAAGGTAAATTCTTTCGATGTTATAAAAAAATCTTTATAAGAAATCTCTGTTAAATTATACGTATTAAAGACACGATTTGTAAATCTAATGGGCATCCGTATTCTGTATGCAACCAGACAAACAATTCCGATAACGTGGCAGCGGAAAAAAAAAAGAAAAAAAAAATGTTCTCTTCTTTAACATCTGCTAAGAAAGATGTGACATTTAGATTCAACCTTGTTAGTAGATGCTAAATCGTAACTTAGAATCCACAACTTCAAGTATATTTATTACTATTGGTTCGACGCGCAGGCTAAGATTGAAGATCACAAGCCAGAGAGATTTAAGTATTATTAATTCTCAAGTGAGAAGAGATATTCATCCTACAATCCAGAAGAATAGAGTACGTTTCTTACTGACAAATAAGAGGATTGAGTGTATGCTGAATATAGGCACTTCAGATAATTTAAACCCATATGCCCAAATATAATGACGGCAGCTATTTCAGAATTACATGATGAGATTAAGAAATTGGTAATAGGTCATTCGGATGCTTCCGATGATTTCAAAGCAGGGAATAAAATAGACATATTAAAAGATAGCATTATTGGTCATTCACGGCTGGAAAATGTAAAAATCTTTCACTAACTGTCGTCTTGAATGAAACTAAATTTGGATGTACATTGTATAGAAGATTATATAACGCATTTAATTCAAATTCATGTTTCTGACTGGGATGAATGTAAAGACAAAACTTAATTGAATTCCAAATTTTAAAATTTTAGGTGTTCTAATGAATAAAATATTCCGTAAACAATATTAAAGCAATTTGATGAATCTTTGAAATTTAAGGATGGTAGCTATGAAGTTAAATACCCTATGAAATTTGATAATGTTAATCTATCGAATAATTACGATGTTGCAAAAAAGAGAATTGAATACTTGCTTAAAAGACTGAGGAAAATTCATCTTTGTTTAAAGACTACAGAGCAGTAATAGATGAATATTTGACCTTTTGAATTGTAGAAGGTTTAGCTCCGGAAAATTAGTTCATCTTCCGGAAATATGACATGTTATTTAACGCATCACCCAGTAATTAGCAAGGATAAACAAATAACTAAAGTACGCGTTGTTTTTGACGCTTCAGCTCATGCTGCATCAGAATAATATTTAAATTATAAATATTATTTTAAAGTCATTTGAGGACCCGGCGGTGCAGTTGATGCTTTTATCTAAACCAATTTTTAGCTTTTTTTTTTCCTATTTGATATTTATACTCTCCTTATATTTATTTTGCAGTATTTCTTAGAATAAAGTATAGGCCTTCTACTTTTTGATCCTGTTATTAATTATTGTTTTATGCTTATATAAATTAGTTTCAATATAAAAATATCTGAATTCCAGAGACAGAGAAAGTTATTTTTCACCCTACTATTATGAAAAAGCTACAGATGAACTTTCCCTTAAAACATTTCAAGTTAATCATGATTTAAAAATTTCCCAGCAATTTAATATTATGGCGGACATTGATTTAGCCTCACAGAAGGAAACTCGTTATTTTACAATCCATTTTTAGGTTTAAGACGGTTCAATTTTAAAATTCACTCTAGATTCCTGAAAGATAATCTGTACTTCAATTTAACTACGTTAAGATATATAGAATATATGCACATAACAACAGGGAAAGCTTAATATCACCACATATCATTTGGATGCAACCCGAGAGCCTGCTACTATTAATACAGCACTAATGGGATTCTAATTCAGGCCTCATTCATAAAAGAAAAAGTTACTACACTTTTTTTTTTAAAAAACACACCAGTAGGCGTATCATCAATAAAACTATCATTAGAATTTGAAGTAAACGATTTCCATATCTATGAGCTGCATTCGTTTAGAAGTTCCACTGTCATATGATTCAGTTTTGGTTACAATTTATGACACAGTCTTCCCGAACATGTTAAATTACGACTTAAACGAAATAAAAATTATTCTTTTTACATACAACCCTCGTCAATGTTGCAATAGCTTTTCATTTAAGTATCCGTCTAATAAATGTAAAAACTCCTCCCTTTGCGAAAACTTCTCAAAACATCCTCCTACTCTGTCTTGTACTTCCCAGATGTTCTATGCTGCTACGTTCATAATTTTTTTTTATCCCCGGCATGTATCAAAAATAAATAGGAAAAAATATTTCTAAAATTTAAGTGGTTTTTATTAATAGAAGCTTGGAAACTGTATAATTTCTCAGAACGAAAAGACCTATTCAATTAAAACTCAACAACCTGTACATTGTACATCTGCTTATTTTGCAAAGTAAGAAATCCTTACAATATTCCCAGAAAACATGGAAAAAATTCCATATTTAATCAAAGAAATGGTGGAACTTAGATAGAACCACTACAGGAATCCCTTGAATTCTTAACACATCATGTGGCTACATCTTTTAATATGGTGAAACAAGCCATCCAAAAACTATTGTTTAGATCAGCAAACATCAAATCAACAAAATTAAAAACCGAAAAGAGAATCATAAGTAAAAAAAAAATATATTTCTCGCAGAAATCCTACACTTCAATAGCGCAGCTGAGCCAAAGTTAAGTACCGTCTCCCTTTACACTTTTAAGTTCTTTATTAGTTTTAAATTTTAAACTAATTTTTATTTCATTTAATTATTTTAATTTCGGTTTTTAACAAAAGTTTTGAAAAAATAATTTTACGCAGACTTCATTTTCAAACACTGAGAAATTGTATTTTTTATTTCCATCAGATAGTTTTCCAGTATTACAAGCCATAAAATATAACACTTTCAATCCAACATGGCTGCTCCGAAATGTTTGGTCATTTAATTTCAAAAGTTAAAACGACTTCTGTAACATTTGTTTGGATCCCTGGGCATACCAGAAAAGAAAAGAATGAGTTACCGGATTCTCTGGCTAAAATTGCTTCAGAAAAGGTGATTTATGATAAGATAAAAGATATATAGCTGGACAGTAACACGCAAAAGAGTTTATCATTTAAATATCATCAATCCTAAACACCGTCTGTATCCTACGAATAGGAAAATGGATATTGTACTTTCCGTTTTCGCACCAAAGCATATCCAACAAAAGCTAAACTCTATAGATTCGGTCTAATTGCATCACCAATATGGTCATACTGCGACGATCCGGAAACGGTGGAACACATCCTTTTTCAATGTAAGCAATATGCGCATCACAGTTAAAATTACAGAACAGCGTGTTGTTCTTCTCCTGGATTTTCTATTTAACTGTCGAGGTGTAGCACAAAACTCAAACAATATTGCGATTCTTGCTAAATGTTGAATAAAGCACGACATATTTCCACCGCATACCAAGATCCATTCATGGTCTAATAATTTCCTAGAAAAGTTTTTCTTTCAAGCTAGTGAGAGTTTGTTATTAACGTCGTTATTTGAAAGCAGACAACCAGGAGCATAATATTTACCTGTATTTTTTTCACATTCAAATTTTAACCATGGTTTTTGAATTTATAGTACTTGCTTTGACAACAGGGAAACAAGATTTTATAGTACTTATTAATTTTGGGCTTTTAATGAGTTTCCACGGTAAATTTAAGATTTCTTCAGTAGGAAGGCAAGAATAAATATAATGTCTTGTATATATATATATATATATATATATATATATATATATATATATATATATATATATATATATATATATATATATATATATATATATATATATATGGCGTTCAGGAGAAATAGTCAGTAGTCATTGATACTCTCACCCAAGAAGAAGTACTGCGCAACCGGCACTGCGTCAGATGTGTGTGTGTGTGTGTGATTGTAAATAAAGCCGTGTGTTCTCAAATCTGTGTCTCAACTCTAATACCCAGCCATACCCAGATACAGCTGCACAAACAAACGACAACACTACAATATATATATTTGCGATATACAAGTTGGTGTTTTAGGAAAATTTTTAATTTACTTTTTATCTGTTCGATCACAATTGGATAATTCAAGACAAAGCCTTCAATTAGCGAGCATAAATCTCAAAAAAAAAAAAAAAAAAAAAAAGCCATTTCGATTTAATCTATCATGATATAACTTTTCAAGTCCAATTTTAAACTCGTATTTATTTAATTTAGGTGTAATAATATCGGACTAATATCCAACATTTAAAAATGCATTTATACAAATAAGTCTTGCGAAAGATAATAAAGATTTTAAAAAATGATAGAGGAAACTGATCTAACATGTTTTTTGTGTGTTTATCCCTTTCTACATGATCGGAATATTTCTATAAAACACGAAATTCTGAGAATGCCTATTTTGGGGACAAAATAAGTTGAATATATATTTCCACAGAAAAATATCGTTCTTTAGATAACTCAGGTTTATGGCAGAAACATTTGTTTTAAATTTTATCGTTTTACCCTAAAAATCCTCCTTTTTTATTTTTGGACTGTTTGTGGTTATACGTAAATAGAAAGCTATGCCCAACGATGTATTAAAAAATTTAATAGCTGAGAGTTTAAATTTTTTCCAAAACTTTTAATTCTCTACACTTTTTATTTAGAGTTTAAAAGAGTTTTTAGTATATCCTATCTTATCAGTAACTAATATTGCAACGTTGTTATATTTATATTTACATAAGTAGTGTTAAAAGTAAAATATATATTATAAAATTTATTTCTTATGACAAAACTTCAGTATCAAGAAATCAGCTATATGATAATTATTTCAATGCATGTAGATAATTTATTATATCTTTATAATTTGATTACATTATAAAGGTTAACTGCCAGGGCTAACAAATATCGCCGTTTCTTTATTTAAAAAATCTAAACATTTTAGAAAATGTAGTGAATGCACATTTTGTATTTATGTTTTATTAGTATCGGTTATTTCATGTGTTAAGTTAATGAATATAAAACATTGGAGAATGATTCACAGATGGAAAATTCATTAATTTCTTCTGTATATACCTCCAAAACAATATCTAGCTGCATATACAAAAACATTAAACGCCTTATTATTACATTTAATATGTCTTTTTTTATAATTAGCACAACTTAACAAAACCTACAAAATGTGATACATTAATTTGTTATTAAGTAATTTCTTATATACAAAATTTATTCCAAATAAAAAAATCATAAAAGATCATCCATCATTTAAGTATCTTAATATGTTGGATCTTCTTATCCAGAAGATTGTCTTTGGAATATACCTGCTGTCTTTGCTAAATTTCAGCATTTTTTGCAGATTAATAGGATTTATTATTCCGAAGTTTTACTCATCATCGTAAGCATTTATGCATAATCTCTTAAGTTCCATTCAAGAAAATCGTATTTTTTGAAATACCATTTTTTAAAAGAGCTTATTTTTTAAAGCTTTTCTTGTAAAGAAAAAGTCAAGAATTGTAGTCATTTTAAACATTTCATATTTTCAATAAAAAATTATAAACACGAAATATCTGTGCTTCACTATAGATTACTATTCAAGTATTATGTATCGAAAATTATTTTTCATGTACCTTCCAAAAGCATAAAACTAAAAACTTATTTTCTTTAAAAAATGGAAAATTTTGCAACAATATTTTATTTTTATTAAAAAATTTTCTTTATATAGTTTTAAAATTTTACCTACTGTATCTTGGTTGGTTTGAATCCGATACTTTGTCTGTATTGTCCTTTTCTCCTCTTCTCTATCGACAGTACAGTACAGCCAGCTCAGTATCATCGCCGGTCGAATTGAATCATGTACGAAATTACCAGTATTTACTCCTTCACAATGGCAAATTTCGAACGTACTTGAGTGACGGGGAAAAAGAGAGGGGAAAATATAAAAAAAGAAGAATAGGGAAAAAAAGAATGAAACATTCCCTAAACTGAAATTACTTTCCCCAATTCAATGGTGGAAAATTTAAAAGCGAAATTCTCCTTCGCGACGTGCACTCCAAAGGAAAGTGAATGTTGCACAGGAAAAAAAAAAAAAAAAAGTCGTCAGTATATGTGCGACCAGAAGTAAAGTGAAGAGATTAATCGAAATAGGAGAAAAAAAAAGTCGTATTTCTCTCCTTCTTGAGACCTGATGAAATGAAACGTGTTGTTACGAAAGGGAGTTTGTGGGTCCTGAGACTAGAAATCGAAGTTACTTACCCCAACAAAGAGATGCACTCTTAACTCAGAGGAACAGACGAATAAAGGATGGATCCATAGTCAGTTAAATGTTTGAAAAACATGTTTTATTTGTTAAAGCAGTTGCAGGAATAATTTATGCTTAAAACGCGATATTGTAAATATTTAATTTATCACTTCAAGATAAGCTATGTACTATAAATTAATTCGCTATGCAAATATAAATGATTAATTATAAACTATACTGTTAATTCTTATTAATGAAGTCATTGATTAATCTTCTTACATTATTGCAATTAGGTTTCTGTATGTGTAAGAATATTTGAAAATTTGGTAAGAGTTAGTTAATATTTAGGGAGAACTATGTAGATTTTTTTGTATTATTTATTTATTTGTATATTTTACTTATTTTTTTATTCTTTAACTTTTTTATTTATATATTATGCCCGACATGTGGCTCAGTGACAATGTGCAATGTTGGTGTACCATTAGAGCTGAGGTCCAATCCACTGGCGGTTAGACGTTTTAGGTTTGGTTTCTCGCTCTACGATCATTTTGTGCACACTTTAGGGTAATTAGACCGGGGATTATACTTTAACGTAGATTCCGAACTACTAAAACATCCATGCCACCAAAGACACTGTAGGAGCCAAAACGAGGTGAAAACAAACCTAGGTAAACCCCTAATATGATGATATCGGAATCTTTCTCAAAAATCTTTCATAAAAAAAACTAATTAGCAAAATAATAAAAAAAGGCCCAACTCGTAGCTCAGTTGCAGCGTAGGCCGCTAGTGAGCGTTAGGGCTGAGGTTTATTCCGCTAGCTGCTTTTTTGTTGATACTGTTTTAAAAACCGGGGAGAGTTGATGCCGTTTGTGATGTTCAGCTTTTTGCCGCGTTAGTAGAACTACCGGGTGGGAATTTTCCGAGTTTTCTCCCATACGATACTCAAATGGGAAGTAGTGTCTTCTAAAAGTTCTCCCTACAGAAGATTACAGACCTCCTTCTTCAGCCACACGGTGTCAAATCAGGCTTCTATCTGCAAGTGTTCTATCGCAACAGAAGCTGCCCCCCTCCCTCTTTCCATGAGACCACATGGGTTCTTGGACTTAGTCAAAACGTTGCTGTCTACCAAGTGGGATAAGAAACATTTATATATTTTAGGTTTATTATTATATTGTTGGAAATAAAATAATAAACCTAAGCATTTCTGCGAATAAAAAAATGAACACAACAAAAATTACAGTTGTAATTTTTGTTTCAACAAATTAACTTCTTTTAAAAAGTTAAAATTCTTATCTGAGAATCAATATCAATGAGAATCAATCATTCAATAATATTACATCTTATAATGTCATATTGATAAAATCGATCCTTAAATTAAACTTTTCGTATCATAATATAACGTTTATCAATATTATGTAAAGAGAAGCAAAATATACAGAAGAAAATTTAATAAACGCGACATTAAATAAAGAATAAAACAAAAGTAATTTGTATTGGTATTATTACCTGCTGTTACATGGTAAAAATAACAACCTAGGATTGCATGAGTGATAATAATAATTACATGAATATCAATTTGTATGAAAAATATGTAGGATTTTCTGTTAGAAATAGAAATGAATGGAGGGAAATTGAATGAGGCAAACGAAACACAGAAAAAATTAAAAACACATTAAAAAAAAACTTGAGACCTTCCAGCAAAAAGGTTTTTTTAATAAAAATATGTATTTTATTATTAAAACTTGCCATTTTTATCTAATGAATATACACTATGTGGAAGAAAGTGACGGGACACGACACTATAACAACATAAACCCATATTTATTAAAATTAATAGGAGGTAGGGCCTCCTTTGGCTGCGATCACAGCTGTAACCCTTCTGGGCATGCTTTCCACTAAATTAGCCATAGTGGCAAAAGGAATTTCCTTCCAAATGTTTAACAGGAAGTTCCATAGTTCACTCTTGCTTTTGGGGAGTGGGGTGCAGGCCCTCAACCGACGGTCCACACAGATGCTCAATTGGGTTAAGATCAGGACTCTGCGCCGGTCACTTCATGCGTTTAACGTTGTTGTTCACATGCCAATCAAGAGTCCTCCTTGCAACATGGCATGTTGCGTTGTCGTCTTGATACCAGCAATCATCCATACCGTACGTTGCCCCCAAGGTAGGAAGGACATGATTGTCGAGAATATCACAGTATCTATCGGCATTCATCGCACCATCAACCTTCACCAATGGGCCAGCCCCATACCAGGAGAAACAGGCCCATACCATCAATCCTCCTCCACCAAACATTACAGTTGGGACGACACACTCGGGCAAAAGGCGTTCTCCTGGTAAACGCCATACCCAAACACGTCCATCGGAACGGAAAAGGGTAAATCGTGACTCGTCATTCCAAAGGACGCGTTTCCAGTCATCCAGAGTCCCAGTGCGGTGGTCTTTGGCCCATCGAAGGCGCGCTTTCTTGTTGATTTTCGTAATCAAAGACTTATGGGCCGCCGAACGTTCACTGTAACCTAACTTATGGGCCTCCATACGAAGAGTCTTGGTCGAAACGGCCACACCTGTGGCTTGTCTAAACTCATTAGCGATGTTATCCATGGATGTTTGACGGTTACTTCGAATCTCTCTGCCGAGCACCCGCTGGTCCCTGCTGGTGAGAACTGTAGGTCGTCGACTTCGGGGTTTGTTCTGACAGTGTCCCTCAGTCTTGTAGCGACACACAACACGTGCTACAATTGATTTTGAACAGTTACGGAGACGGGATATCTCCCTAATTGACACCTTGGCAAGATGCAATCCAACCAACACACCTTTCTCGAACTCAGACAACTCTTCCCGTGGCGGCATCTTGACAAAAAACAGCTCTAGTCGACTCCACAGAGTATTTATAGGATATGTCTGACACGTGATACCGATTATTGCGCATGTGTCGGCTGTATTGTCGACTTTTCTACTTTTCGAGGGGTGTTTCGTCACTTTCTTCCAGATAGTGTATTTGTTATTATATTATCTAATGAATAGTTTGAATGATAGTTGGTAATAATAACAACCGATTATAATCGGTTGGTAACAATAACGACCCTTTATTACATTAGTGATAATAAGTGATAATAATAATTAGATGATAATGCAGTTTGATTGAAAAATATGTAGGATTCTCTGTTATAAAGGGAAATAAATGAATGGAAATTGAATGGTGCTGACGAAATACAAAAAAAATTAAAAACACATTAAAAATAATTTGAGACTTCCCAGCAAACATTCTTTAAAATCTTTTATAAAAATAAGTGATGTTAGATGCTATCTAATGAATAATTTGAATAATAGTTGGTAAAAAGTACAACGAATTGTAATCGGTTGGTAAAAATGACAACCGATTTTTGTATTAGGGATAATAATAACTATATCACGATGCAATTTGCCATTTTTTATCAAATGCATATATTTGATGTTATCTAATGAATAGTTTGAAGGATAGTTAGTAAAAATAACCACCGATTATTACAGCAACTGATTAAAATCGGTTGGTAAAAGTAACGACCATTGATTGCAATAGTAATATTAATTTTATGATCATACAATTTGCACGGAAAAATATGAAGGATTTTCTGTTATAAATGGAAATGATTGAAGGAAAATTGAATGATGCAAATAAAATACAGAAAATTTAAAAACATACTAAAAATGCTTTAATGACTTCTGAGGAAATTTTGTAAAACTTTTTTTTTTTATAAAAATATGTGTTTTTTCAATTCCTTCTATTAGCTCACACTCTCCCTATATATATCTTGTTCAAATTTTCAATCGTTCATAAAATACTTTTTATTCAGCCACTCAAGTTCAAATACCTTTTTTTTTAACTTGCAGAGGATGACACTTGACGTTAATACAGTTTTTTTCAAATATTAATTCATTCATTAAATTTAATTAATTAATTGATTTTTTTTTACATTTAAGTTGCATGTATCTACCAATAGATGGCGCCAGATAAACTTAAAAAAATAGATGAAAATTATTTATAAAGGACTTTATGCAATATAGAGGAATTGACTTTAATTTTTTTAATTTTTTTTTATTACTTGTTTTATTGAAACTTGTAACTTTTATTTAATGAATGATGTTTGATGCTTTTTAATGAATAGTTTGAATGATATTTGATGTTATCTAATGAATAGTTTAAATGATGTTTGATGTTATTTAATGAATAGTTTAAATGATGTTTGATGTTATTTAATGAATAGTTTGAATGTCTGAGGTTTTTTAATTATCAATTTTTAAAAAAAATTATGCATTTTGAAATTATTTCGTATCAATTCGCATTCTCCTTTTAAAATCACAATTTATTTGAAGTTTAGTTGAAAAATAAAACTGCCCATAGTATTTTCTATTAAACATAAGTTAAACTATTTAATTCAAGTAAAAAATAATTCATTCAAGCGGAAAGAAAGAAAATTAACGTTGTAATTCAACGATTCAAAGCAAAAAGGAAAAGCACAAAAATTAACATAAAATGGATGTCAAAAATATATATTGCTTACTATACATTTAAAAATATATTCTATTGTATATAATATTAAAAATCATGGGATAAATCTAAAATAAAATAAATTATTATTAATCATTAAAATTCACAGTTTTTAATGTAGTTTATTGTACAAATTAAATTATATTTACAACATGTTTTAAAAAATAATATCACGATTTGTATAATGAAATCTAGAATGGAAATGCATTTAAATAAGTATTTTTAATCAGTGTAAAATCTAAAAAGAAATAGACACAGTTATAGTGTTTAAATAAATTAAAATACATTGTTAGCAGGCGCAATAGAATAAGGAAAGGAATTAATTCGCAATTCTTCATTTTCATGTTTTTTTAATAAAACATATGAAACAAATGAATAATATTTAATGAAGATTTTTATAAAGTTTCATTAGTAAAACAAAGTTTCATTTATCAATCATAAATGTATAAGTATAATTTTAAAAGTTATTCTTTAATTCTACATCAGATTTTAATACGCGAAAAATTTGAATAGAACGACATGATTCATTAAATATTTAATTGGAAAAAAAACTTCAACTAGAATTGAAATCTTTTTATGAAAACGAAACTTTCTTTAAAAATAATAGAATTCTTGTCAAATCTGAAAATTTCCTTTTTTACCTTTAGAAATGATAAATTATATTTGGGGCTTATAGGCAATCTAAGCTTTCTTGTAAAAATCATTTTTTTCGAACTATGAACGATTTTGAAAAAAAAACTTTACAGTTCAGTTATCTCACGGTCTCGGTATATGAAATTGAAACTCCATTTTTTTTTTTTTTTTTTTTACTTTCTGACATTTTTTTTAATATCGTGAATCTATTTTAGCATGAATGACCTTTTACGTTTTTATTTAGTATAATAGAAAAATAATCAATCGAGAGGAAAATTAAAGAAAATATTTCATTGAAATCTTTTATGAAGTAGAATTTTTTTAAAAATGTTCATTAATTAACAAAAATTTAAAGCGGAATCATTATGGTGAATTGCATTTATTTTTTGGATTAATGGAATTCGGTGTGGAAAGCTTCAAGCAAAGTCAAACTAAAAATTCTCGTATCTATATTTAGAATGGACACGATATATCCGTAGGTGGGAAAATCCTTTCTTTGGCCTTAATGAGAAGTAGGCGAATCCCAAGTAGTATTTTTTGTAGTATAAGTCTACAATTCATGCTATCATCTGTCTGAGGCCTGCTGACTCACAAAGACTTAAAGACTATATATCTAATTTTAGTATTTTTCAAAATCTACATAAAAAAGTTATTTTGCAATGGGTTTGGCTCACTGTGGAATTTACGGCAATGAAATGGCGGATTTATTACCTAAAAAGGAACCAGATTCTTACAGAATCCATGGGACCCTATCACTTTTTCAATTATAGTGCGAGCAATAAAAGTGCATGTATAAAGTTTTCCGATCTAAATATATTATTGTGCATGCATAAGGACATCCGATCTAGGCGAACTGACCAAATAAAGAAAATGTTTTGGAGAGAATCTCTTTTAAAGATTCCAGCTGCCCCCAGACGGTATGTTGTTGCAGATTTTCGGTTGAACACTGGGCATGATTGCCTTATAGAACATTTACTTAGATTTAACATCTTTTCGACCCCTAATTGTGTATTATGGATGCATCGCATCGAATGCCATGGATATATATATGATAGATACTGACAGGCAAGAGAGAAACTTCAAGATACCCAGACTGGTTGACGTGTTGACTTTTGTCATTTTTTTTATTTTGCATTCTGTTTTTGGTTAACTTCATGTGTATATATTGTGTTTGCTTGTCACACATTTGTCAAAGAATTTGTATGCTCAAGCGCTACTGCTAAAAATAACAATGAAATAATTTCTAGTATTAATTTAAAATTGTAGTGACAATATGTAAATTCAGCATGAAAACTTCTAGTGGCTGCAACCTTTAACTTAATTTGCAACACGTTTATTGTTCTATTAGCAAATGATTTCACTTAAAAAAATTCTCTTATTTGAATACAATTAACAGCGTTAACAACAAATGCCAAAATTAGTCATTTACTCACTAAAGGACTTCAATAGTAACTTGCGGATTGATGGCCAATTGACTGACGCTCCGGCCTTTGGTACCCCTTTGACAGTCCACAGGCTTCAGGTTCCAATTCTGGAGGTGACAAGAATGTTTGTTAGTGGTTCGGAATTCGCGTTAAACTGTAGATCCCGGTCTAATTAGATTAAAGTGCACAAAATGACCATATAGCGACCAAACAAACCAATCAATAATAACTTTCAAAATGACAAATTTGAAATCATTAGTGACGAGTACTGAAATTCGAGAAATTACATTCAGAAACTAAGAGACTCGATGGTGATTGTGGTAAGTAATCGCCACGCTTTGACAGTTACACTACTTGGTATGAGTTTTTAAGGTTTTCTTACGAAAGCTAGAAATGTATTCCCTTAGACAAGACATTAAGTGCATTATTTCCTCATTTCCCTGGAAGATCCAATCGTAGCATACATTAGAAGTTCCCCAGTACATAAAAATAGTTTCAATAATATTAAGGGTTTAGGCCTTTGTGTAAAAGCAGAAGGAATATACCATACATAGATCGAAAGTTAACTTGGGAATAAACTGAACGGAATGCCCCATGTATTGTTAGCTTAAACTAATGTAGAGATTATAATTCATTCAAGCATGTAAATTAGCAGAAAATTAGTCCTAATGCAATGAATTGAATTAACACGCTATTCTAAGCTCAATATCTCTCTTTAAACGCTGAGTCAGTTTGCCTGAATAGAATTCTACAAAGGTTCTTAATTTGCTGACACAGCCGAATTGGTACCTTTAACTGTTAAAACCACTCTTTTAAACGATTTCCCTTTAGCAAAGATATGCATTATTTAATAACTATAATAAAATAGAGTTTAAAGGAATTCAAATATTATTTTTTATTAATGCATTTAATGAAAATGCCTAAAAATAAAACAGTTCAATTTTAACTAATAATTTTTAATATTGAATTAAATAGTTCATCTATATATATGATGTAATAATTTAAATAGTTCATCTATATATGATGGCCGTATGACTAGCGCTCGGGCGTTAGGTGTTATAGGTTTCGGATTCGAATTCCGGCTGTACCATGGATGCTTTTAATGATGCAGAATCCATTTTAATCTCTGTTTAAGATGATTGTAGAGCATTTTATGTAGGGATGACATAGATACCCCGTAAAAGAAAGCAGCCTGATGGCCAACTGGCTCAGTACTTTGGCCTTTGGTAACCACATGCTTCAGGTTCAAATCCTAGCGGTGGCATGGATGCTTGTTCGTGGTTCGGAATCCACGTTAAACTGTAGGTCCCGCTCTAATTAACCTAAAGTGTGCACAAAATGACCGTACAGCGCCAAACCAAACCAAGCCGTAAAAGAAAAAAAATTAAAACATCTCCTGTCTCGAAATCTTTCAGTAAGCAGTAGGCATTGGCCCACCGTGGGGCTGTTACTCCAATGAGGAAGAAGAATGTCGAAAAAAACAATATAATAAAAAAATGCAGTAATTTCTGAAGGAAAATTTTTGAATATATTAATAATTTATAGACAAACATAAAATCAGTATTTATTCAATTAAACATAAAGAAGGTACTTTTATCATTAAATTTCGATGTTGTTAATTAGGATTTACGAGATCTTTATTTCAATACTTACGAAACAGAAGATTTTCCGCGTAACCTTTTAAATGGTATTGATTAACATTTGTATTATCCATTAAGAAAATCATGGAAATACTCCATTTAAAAGAAACCTATTTGGAGTAGAAATCATTCTATTTGAAAAAAATAATTAAATAATGATAGAATTCATACTATACTCATCCTTCTGTGACGACAAAATGAGTTTGTAGCGAAGCTGATGATCAATGATATTTGTATTGAAAATTGATTGAAACCCTCTTGACAGTGGGTACCAGGAAAGCATGTTTACAATACTAAGTATTTAGATGTTATTAAATATTAATAATCATTTACAAATTATAATAATATATTTAAAATAATTATACTTAAAATATAAGTAAAAAAATCATGAACATGATTCAATACAAAATGAATTAGATTAAATCATTATTTCTCAGAACATATCACCAATAAATTTTACATGATAATATCTGATGAATGTAAATTATTATTGACGTAATATTTTATTATTTTATGAGTTATAATTAGATTTTAAATATAAAATTGTTAAAAAAATCATATCTTCTAATAAAACAACAACAATCGCACAATTAAATATTACAAATAACGGCACAGTTAAATTTCTGATTCATGTTAAACAAAAATATGAATGATTAATAACTTTATATACTACTGTATGAATTTCAAATTAAATAAAAAAATAACTTAAAATATAAGTAGGACAAAGTACACCATAATTGCAATTTCTTTATTTTATGCTAGTTCAACAATAGCTAACATTTTTAACATACTAAGAACTACTTTAATTAGTTTAGTTTATTTTTACAAAAGCTCAAAAAGAAAAAAAATGCACTTTTTTAACCTAGATATATATATAAAAAAAAGAAAATAGTATAAATTTATATTTTTTATTTAATATGAGCATTTTACCCTTTTGATACCCACGAAAAAATTGCACGTGAATATATACCACAGGTATGTGCATTTTCAAGCAATAAATTTTTCAAACACTTCAAAGAAATATTTCATTTAAATTTTGGTGCGTCATGTAGAACCATTAAAAGTGGCGTTTTTCCCTTGCAATGTCGTAGCAATGCAGAACAATTTATTACGACTCACGCGAACATTCCTATGGAATTATGATTCCGTTTTCATTTCCTACTCTGGAATGGAATGAACATCCTGATATTTCTTTTTATTAATTTTTCCGAAATGAGAATTTTGTAATAAATGATGGGAAGGAGAAACCATTTAAAATAAAAACAAAATAAATAAATTTTAGATTAGAAATGTAATTCCTATCGGTGACTTTCATTTGAATGAAGCGTTTTATTTCAACTTGAAACAAAATTATTGTTAAGAGTCTATCTGAATTGATTCGAATCTTGGTGATTCGCAAATTAAACTGCAACAATTTTGTTTTGGTACTAATTAAAATACTTCATTTTGTTGAAGATAAACGATTAAATATTTTATTTTCTTCTGAAATTATAAAATCTGATTTTAATTTAATAATATTAAATTTGTTTGTGTTTTTAATATAGTTTTAGTTAATGTGGAGGAAAATTTCCGATTAAAATTTGACATGTCCTTCTTATAATTAAACAGCAGTCTCAGAAATATGACTCAGAAATATGACAACAGAAATATGATTCACTTACAAATAAAAAAACAGTTTCATGCCATTAAAAATGATTCATAACAATGCTAGTATTCTAAATATTAGATTGTTTAGCAATATAAATAATGAAATTAAATAATAAAATTGAGTAATTTTACCTAGAATTATTTATTGGAATAATTTTATCTAGAATAAATTAAAACTAAAATAAATTATTTTTGATTAGAAATATGATTCTTATCCGTGATTTTCATTTAGATGCGCTATTTTATTTCAACTTGAAACCAAATTATTGTTAAGAGTACATCCGAATTGATTCGAAACCTGGTGATTTTCAAATTAAACTGCAACAATTTTATTTTGATACTAATTAAAATACTTTGTTTTGTTTAAGATAAACAAATATAAATGATTGTTTCTTATGAATTTAAAAAATCTGATTAGATTAATTTAATACTATTAAATTTTTTTGTGTATTTAATATATTTTTAGTTTGATCTAGAGGCAAATATTCTGATTAAAATTTGTCATGCACTTTCTTCAATTAAACAAATCACAACTGATTCATTTTAATTAAAACTATGTTTTATGGCATTAGAAGGATTTATAACAATGCAAATGAGGATATATAACACATAAAAAATGTCAGATTCAGTAGCAATGAAAATATTGAAAGAAAATACTGAAATTGAATAAATTTACCTAGAATTATTCCATTCTTGATTATTATTTAAAAATAAATATATAAAAATTAAATAAATAAAAGACAAAATAAAAATTAATTTTTATTATGTGTAATATGTAATGAAATAAGTTATAATTACTAAATCTAAGTTGATTTACACTTTAAATTGTAATTAAATATATAAATAAGATAAAGTACACCAGAATTAAAATTTCCTTATTTTATGATGGTTCAAACAAAGCTAAAATTTTTCACATATAAACATAAGACAAAGAACTACTTTAATTAGTTTAATTTATTTTAACAAAAGGCCAACAGAAAAAAAGCAATTTTTTAAAAATCTAAATATAAAAAAGAAAAATAGTACAGATATATATTTTTTTGATTTAATATAAGTATCTTACCCTTTTGATACCCGCGAAAAAATTGCACATGAATATATACTACAGGTATGGGCATTTTCCACATATAAATTTTTCTAAAACTTGGAAGAAATATTTCATTTAAATGTTTGGTACATCATGGAAGAACCATTAAAAGTGGCATTTTCCCCTTGCAATGTCGTTTCCAGAGCAATTTATTACGACTCACGCGAACACTCCTATGGAATTATGATTCCATTTTCATTTCCCACTTTGGAATGGAATGAATTTTCTGATATTTCTTTTATTAATTTTTCAGAAAAAGAGAATTTTGTAATAAATGATAGGAATGAGAAACCGTTAAAATAACAACAAAATAAATTATTTTTAGATTAGAAGTATAATTCTTGTCCGTGACTTTCATTTGAATGCGCGTTTTATTTTAACTTGAAACAAAATTATTGTAAAGAGTATATCCGAATTGATTCAAAACTTGGTGTTTCGCAAATTAAACTGCAACAATTTTATTTTTTTAATTAAAATACTTTGTTTTGTTGAAGATACAAAATTAATATTTTATTTTCTTATGAATTTAGATTTTATGAAATCTAAATTCTGATTTTTATTTAATGATATTACAATCTGAATTGATTCGAATCTTGGTGAATCGCAAATTAAACTACAACAATTTTGTTTTGGTACTAATTAAAATACTTTGTTTTGTTGCAGATAATCGTTTAATATTTTATATTCTTATGAATTAAGAAAATCTGTTTCGTTTTATTTAATAATATTACAATTATTTTGTGTGTGTATTTAATATATTTTTAGTGTGTTCTAGAGGCAAACATCAAGATTAAAATTTGCCATGTCCTTTTTCAGTTAAACAACAGCCCCGATTGATTGATTTATAATTAAAATATTGTTTTATGGCTTGAAAACTAATTTATAACAGCAAAAAATATTAGATTGCTTAGCAATATAAATATTGAAAGTAAATAATAAATTGAATAAAGCTACCTAGAATTATTCCATACTTGTTTGTTATTAAAAAAAATAAATAAATAAAAAATAAAGTTTATTAATTCAAAGTGTTATTATGATTTACATTTTAAATTGTAATTAAAATATAAATAGGACAAAGAACCCCATAATTGAAATTTCCTTATTTTATGCCGGTTCAACCATAGCTAAAATTTTTAACATATGAACCTAAGACAAAGAACTACTTTAATTAGTTTATTTTATTTTTACAAAAGGCCGAAAGAAAAAAAATGCACTTTTTTAAAACCTAAATATAAAAAACGAAAAATAATAGTACAGATTAATATTTTTTGATTTAACATAAGCATTTTACCATTTTGATGCCCGCGAAAACATTGCAAGTGAATATATACCACAGGTATGTGCATTTTCCAGCAATAAATTTTTCTAAAACTTGGTAGAAATATTTCATTTAAATTTTGGTACGTCATGGAAGAACCATTAAAAGTGGCATTTTTCCCTTGCAATGTCGTTCCAGAACAATTTATTACGACTCACGCGAACATTCCTATGAATTATGATTCCGTTTCCATTTCCTACTTGGGAATGGAATGAACTTTCTGATATTTGTTTTATTAATTTTTTCGAAAAGAGAATTTTGTAATAAATGATAGGAAGGAGAAACCGTTAAAAAAAAACAAAATAAATTATTTTTAGATTAGAAATATAATTCCTGTCCGTGACTTTCATTTGAATGAAGTGGTGTATTTCAACTTGAAACAAAATTATTGTTAAGAGTACTATCTGAATTGATTCGAAACTTGCTGGTTCGCAAATTAAACTGCAACAATTTTAGTTTGGTACTAATTAAAATACTTGTTTTGTTGAAGATAAAAGATTAATATTCTATTTTCTTATGAGTTTAGAAAATAAAATACTAATCGTTCATAATAATATTTTATAGTTTATTTAATAGTTTAACAATATTACAATTGGAGTGTTGTAAGTAGAGTTAGTAGTTAGTTTGGTTTATTTAATTTCAGTTTAGTTTATTTAACAATATTACGTTTCTTTTGTGTGTATATTCAATATATTTTTAGTTAGATATTGAGGTAAATTTTAGAATAAAATTTGACATGTTCTTTTTTAATCAAACAACAGACTTAACTGATTCATTTACAATTAAAATATCGTTTTATGATATTAAAAATGATTTATAGCAATACTAATCATGATTTATAATAAAAAATATTAGATTGCTTAGCAATGTAAATATTGAAAATAATAAAATTTAACTAGAATTATTCCATTCTTGACAATTATTTAAATAAATAAATAAATAAAAATAAAATGTACTATGTGTAATACGCAATGAAATAACTTATAATTGAAATTTCTTTGTTTTATGCTAGTTCAACCATTGCTAAAACTTTTAACATATAAATCTAAGACAAAGAACTACTTTAATTAGTTTAGTTTATTTTCACAATAGACCAAAAGAAAAATGTACTTTTTTTTATCTAAATATAAAAAAAAGAAAAATAGTGCAGATATATATTTTTTGATTTAGTATACGCATTTGAACGAAGCGTTTTATTTTAACTTGAAATGAAACTGTTGTTAAGAATATATCTGAATTGATTCAGAACTTGGTGATTCGCAAATTAAGCTGCAACAATTTTGTTTTGGTACTAATTAAAATACTTTGTTTGGCAAAGATAAATGATTAAATATTTAATTATCTTTAATTATCTGTTTAATTTTATTTAATAATATTAAAATTTGTTTGTGTGTATTTAATATATTTTTAGTTTGATCCGACAGCAAATATCCCGATTAAAATTGACATGTCCTTTTTTTAACTAAACAACTGTGCCAATTGATTCATTTATAACTAAAATAATTGGCATTAAAAATGATTTATAACAATTCTAATGAGGATTTATAACAAAAATATTAGATTGTTTAGCAATGTATATATTGAAAGTAAATAATAAAATTGAATAAATTTAGCTAGAATTATTCCATTCTTGATTATCATTTCAAAAATAAATAAAAATAAAATACAGAAATAAAAATAACGTTTGCTGTGTGTAATATGTAATCAAATAAGTTACAATTTCTAAATCAACGTTTTATTTTTATTTACATTTTAAATTGTAATTAAAATATAAATAAGACAAATGCTGGTTCAACCATAGCTAAAATTTGTAGCATGTAAACCTAAGACAAACAACTACTTTAATTAGTTTAGTTTATTTTTACAAAAGACCAAAAGAAAAAAAATTTACTTTTTTTAAAAATCTAATTATAAGAAAGGAAAATAGTACAGATTTATATTTTTTGATTTAACATAATTATTTTACCGTTTTGATACCAGCAAAAAAATTACCCGTGAATGCATACCACTACAGGTATGTGCATTTTCCAGCCATAATTTTTTCTAAAATCTCGAAGAAATATTTCATTTAAATTTTTGTTACGTCATGTAGAACCATTAAGAGTGGCATTTTTCCCTTGTAGTGTCGTTTCAGAACAATTTATTACGACTCACGCGAACATTTCTATAGAATTATGATTCCGTTTTCATTTCCTACTTGGGAAAGGAATGAATTGTCTGATATTTCTTTTTATTAATTTTTCCGAAAAGAGAATTTTGTAATAAATGATAGGAGTGAGAAACCGTTAAAATAAAAACAAAATAAATTATTTTTAGATTAGAAACATAATTCCTATCCGTGACTTTCGTTTGAATAAAGCGTTTTATTACAACTTGAAACAAAATTATTGTTATGAGTATATCTGAATTGATTCGAAATTTGGTGACTCGCAAATTAAACTGCAACAATTTTATTTTGGTACTAATTGAAATACTTTGTTTTGTTGAAGTTAAAATATTAATATTTTATTTTCTTATGAATTTTGAAAATCTGAATAATTTTATTTTATAATATTATATTTTGTTTTGTGTATTTAATATATTTTTAGTTTGATCTATAACTAAACTGATTGATCTTTAACTGAGTAACTTTAGTTTGATCTATAAGAAAATCTGATTAGTTTAGTTTAATAATATTACAATCTGAATTGATTAAAAATTTAGTGTTTCACAAAAAAAACTGCAACGCTTTTATTTTGGTACTAATTAATATACTTTGTTTTGTTGAAGAAAGAATATTAAATATTTTATTTTTTTATACATTTAGAAAATCCGTTTTGTTTTATTTAATAATATTATAATGTTTTTTTTGTGTATTTAATATATTTTTAGCTTGATCTCGAGGCAAATATCCTAAATACAATTTGCTATGTCCTTTTTTAATTAAACAACAATCTCAATTGATTCATTTGTAATTAAAATTTTGTTTTATGGTCTTAAAAATGATTTATAACAATGTTAATAATGATTTATAACAACAAAAATACTAGATTGCTTAGCAATGTAAATATTAAAAGTAAATAATGAAATTTAATAAATTCACCTAGAATTATTTCAATCTTGATCGGTATCGGTATGAAAGACATTGTACACGTGACGTATGCAATGTTATTATAATTAATTATAATTAAAAAAATTATCATTTCAATCAAGACATCAATTATTGTTACTTTTATGCATTAGAAAATTAGTATATGCGTTTTTAAATTATCATAGATATAAATAAATAAATGTTTGTTAGAAAAAATTACTTTTAAAACACATTTATTATTAAATAAAATTTATCAGATTTTCTTATATTTTATATTATACACTGAAGTGACAAAAGTCATGGGATACCTCTTAATATCGTGTCGGCCCTCCTTTCGCCCGGCGAAGTGCAGCAACTCGACGTGGCATGGACTCAACAAGTCGTTGGAAGTTTTCTGCAGGAATATTGAGCCATGCTGTCTCGATAGACGTCCATAATTGTGAAAGCGTTGATGGTGCAGGATTTTGGGCATGAACAGACCTCTCGATGATGTCCAATAAATGCTCGATGGGATTCATGTCGGGCGATCTAGATGGCCAGATCATTCGTTGGAATTGTCCAGAATGTTCTTCAAAGCAATCGCGAACAGTTGTGGCCCGGTGACATGGCGCATTGTCATCCATAAAAATCCCATCGTTGTTTGGGTACATGAAGTCCATGAATGGCTGCAAGTGATCTCCAAGTAGCTGAACATAAGCATTTTCAGTCAATGTTCGGTCCAGTCGCACCAGAGGACCAAGTCCATGCCATGAAAAAACAGCCCACACCATTACGGAGCCACCACCAGCTTGAACAGTGCCTTGCTGACAGTTTGGGTCCATGGCTTCGTGGGGTCTGCGCCACACTCGAACCTTACCATCAGCTCTTACCAACTGAAATCGTGACTCATCGGACCAGGCCACGGTTTTCCATTCATCTAGGGACCAATCGATATGCTCACGTGCCCACGAGAGTCGCTGCAAGCGATGTCGTTCTGTCAGTAAAGGCACTCGAGTCGGTCTTCTGCTGGAATAGCCCAAGAAAGCCAAATTTCTCCGCACAGTTCTAACAGACAAGTCCCTTGTACGTCCCACATTGATTTCTGCGGTTATTTGACGCAGTGTTGCTTGTCTGTTACAATTTACGACTCTTTGCAGACGTCGCCGGTCTCGGTCGTTAAGTACAGGCGGTCGACCACTGCGCTGTCCATGGTGGGATGTTATGCCTGAAATTTCATACTCTCGGCACACTCTTGACACAGTGGATCTGGGAATGTTGAATTCCCTAACGATTTCCGAAATGGCATGACCCATGCGTCTAGCTCCAACTAACATTCCGCGTTCAAATTCTGTTAATTCCCGTCGTGCGGTCATCATCACGTCAAAACCTCTTCACATGAATAACTTGAACAGAAATGAAAGCTGTGCGAAAGCACTGCGCATTTATACCTGTTCTACGCGATGCTACTGCCATCTGAAAATTTGCATATTGCTATCCCATGACTTTTGTCACTTCAGTGTATATATAAAATGAAATATTTAATCGCATAATATGCATTTAAATCGTGTTATCACAGATTATGTAATTTTTTTAAAATATATAATTAAAATTCTACCAATGACTAAATATTTTGGTAAATATAATTTTATTTTTCAAGATTTTAATAAATTAAAATAAATATAGTTATTTAGCAACATAACAATATTCTTGGATTTTTGGATTCCCTTTAGGATAAAAAAACAACTGAAATGTTTATGACGATGATATTATAGAATTAATAATATAATTTTAAAATAATACTAATAATTAATAGTTAAAGTAGTCCCTATGGATTCATTTACAGTACCCGCGTATAAATAATGTTTTATGGCAATAAAAAGATTTATAACAATGCTAGTATTATATATATTAAATTGCTTACCAGGGCAAATAGGAAAACAAATAATAAAATTGAATAACTTTACCTAGAATTATTTCAAGAAAAATGGTGTTTTTTAAAAGCCTATTATGTGAAATACTATAAAGTGAATTAAGTTATAACTACTAAATAAAAGTACCATTTTGATTTACATTTTAAATCGTAAATAAAAATTAAAGAAATATAATTAAAAACTTATCATTTCAATCATGACAGCAATGATATGTATTAGAAAAATTAGCATATGCATTTTTTAAATTATCATAGAGACAAGCAAATAAATATTTGTTAGTAAAAATAATTAAAAATTACTTTAACAACACATTTATTGCATTTAAATCATGTTGACAAATAGTATGTAATTTTTTTTAAAATTATAACCAAAAATTCATCCAATGACTAAATATTATTTAATTTTTTTTTTCAAAATTCTAATGAATTAAAATAAAAATAGTTATTTAGCACCACAATAATATGGTTGGAGTTTTGGATTCCCTTTAGGATAAAAAAAATAACTTAATCGTTTATGAGGAAAGTATTTTAATTAATAATTTAATAAATAAAAACTGTTAAATTTAAATTACAGTTAATCTTAATAACTATGTATTTCATTTGGAAATATTTACGACAAATTTTTGAACACAATAAAATGTAATCTTCAATTTTAATCTAAGATTAATTAAAAATAAACGATTGTGTTGAATTCATTTGAGTATTACAAAAAATTACTTAGTCATATATTTTTATGTATTACTCGCTTTTTATTAGATTTCTAGATTATTTATTTAATTTGCAAAGTTGTGTGAAAATTTCGTTCTTTAAAAGGTAATCATTTGCTTAATTAAAACAGATTATTTATGGTTTTAAATATTTCAAAACTGAATAAGAAAACAATTAAACAATAGTAAGTAAAATTTTTTTCTATTCTTTTCAAAACACAACACAGAAAATGTTTTTAAAACTAGATATTTTTCAAAAATTAACGAATCATTTTAATCGCATTCAATTTACAATGAAAAATAATTATTAGTATCGAAATAAATTGTGTCCCAAAATAAAAAGATATTTTTATTCTTCTCTCATCGTAGAAACAAAACGTTTTACAATTTTTTTTAATACCTGAAGCACTTAATACTCAAACACTCAGAAATAATATTCTAAAGATTAAATATAATGAAAAAAGAAGAAAAAAAACGTTAGAATTTACAAGGAATCTTCACATGCAAACGAGCATATATTTCAAGAAAGGATTTCTTTAATTAAAATCAATGAAACTAATTAACCTATTCTTTTATCTTGACAGAGTACTGTGCACACATTTGTCCGATGTTATAATACAAATTTTAATTTCTTTCTCATCTTCTCTCAGCCAGTGTTTATTCTCTTTAGATTCCTTGGGTATTTCTCTGTTTGCTTTTCATTTAAGAAAGCTCTTAAAATATTAAGTTTGGATCATATACACGAAGCGATAGAAAGAATGTATTCAAACTAACTGGTCAATATTATTTTCTTCTTCTTTTTAACACGACGGAAAAGGCTAACAGAACGTCTACATATTTAAATAAGCGTTAAATTTGTTTGGTTATCAGAGTATCATCAAACAATTCAGAAATTCTTAAATATTTGAAAAGTTATATTATTTTTTTAGTCAAGGCCTTTTCTTTGTCATTTCTTAATTACGCTCTTTGTAGTTGATGTTGTTTAAACAACTTTCAATATTGGCATTATCTTCTTTTAATTTTTTAAATTTGAAGAAATAACATGTAATTGAAGAATTTAAGTAATAAAAAAAATGTGTTTCAGAAGTGAAATTTAAAATATCACATGAAAATAATAAGTTTGTATTATCTAGAAAATGATCATGCATCATTTAAGCATACAGTAAACCCAGTTTTTTTATGCCGTATTACAAAATAATTTCTGCAGTCTTACAATTTTAGGCTGAATTACACTGTGTGAAAAAAGTAGAAGGACAGCCATTTTTTTTGTACAATATGCTTTTATTTTACTGCTTTTGACCTGATTTTTATAGATAGTTGTTTTGTTAGAGTTTTAATTTACGTTAAGTGAAAGTTAAATGAGATTTTTTTACTTACACCTATTTTAACTTAGGAATGCAATACTTAATAACTTTGGGTGTGTGAAAAAAGTAGAAGGACTCGTCCAAAAAATCTATTTAGAAGCTGTTGGAAAGTTTATAGGTAAGTGTTTTTTTCTCTTTTAATTCCTTTTTAACAAGAATAAAATATTTAGCTAAAAATTCATAATTTTTGTTGGTTTTAGGATGCCCAGAGGAATATCCTTAAGTTTCAGAAGGGCCAAATAGTTGCCTATAAAAATGAAGGCAAAGGTGTGAGAGAGATTGCACGGCAGCTACGAATCAGTCCAAATACTGTTTCGAACTTCATAAGAAACCCTGAAAGTGACAGAAGAAAAAAGAAGACCAAAAAAACTCACCCAACGTGATCAACAAAAAATCATTCGTGAACTCAAAAAGACTGGTGGAAGTGTAGGCAAGGCGCAATTTCAATCAGGAATTACACATGTAACCAAAAGAACTGTCTATAACTACATAAAACGCTCAAAAAAGTTCGTTTTCAAAAAACGGATGCACCATCCGAAGTGGAATGAAGGACACATGAAGAACCGACTGCAGTGGGCTAAAGATTACATGTCCTGGAGCTCAGAATGGACCTCAGTTATATTTTCCGATGAGAAAAAATTCAATTTGGATGGTCCAGATGGTTATCAGTACTATTGGCACTGTCTTGGTATTGAAGAAGAAACTTATTCTACTCGACAGATGGGAGGAGGTGGTTTAATGGTATGGTTAGCAGTTGGCTATGGAGGCAGGACAAGTTTAGTCTTTCTAAATGGTAGACAGAATCATCCAGACTACATCCAGACTATAAACTCAAATCTTCTCCCGTACGGCACTGAGTTAGGAGGAGATGACTGGATTTTTCAGCAAGATGGAGCATCAGTTCACGCTGCAAATGGTGTTAAAGATTGGTTTGCAGCAAACATTGTTCAACTTTTACATTGGCCTGCTACAAGTCCTGATCTCAACATTGTAGGGAACATATGGGCAATGATTGTACGTGGTGTTTACGAGGGTGGAAAGCAGTTTGAATATGTAGCTGAGCTGCAGAAATCATTAAACTTTGTATGGGACAATTTTTGCCAAACAAAAATTCAATCTTTATACAGTTCGATGCCAAATAGGATCTTCGAAGTAATTCGAGCCAACGGGAAAAGAATTCCATATTAATTTACATAGTACACCTCTTTTTTAGAAGTGTCCTTCTACTTTTTTCACTGATCATGAGATCGTCAAAACTAATTTTTTTATTAAGTATACTTTTTTTTTAATTGTGTACTTTTTTGTTTTGTCTAGATACAGGTATCTGCATGTAAAAACGTTGTGAATAAATTAATTATTTAAAAAATGCGTCATTATTCATTTATCAAAAATAATCTAATGTCCTTCTACTTTTTTCACGCAGTGTATATATAAATATTTGTGTGACTTTTCTTAACGCAATATTTTTACTCTGAACTTTTCTTTGTCTCTTTAAATGAATTGGATATTTTGTTCAACTCAGTATTTACTATATACATATAAAAAGCATTGTAATAAATGAATTTCGTGATATATTATTACATATTAATATATTATTATTTTTGGAACTATTATTACACGCAATAATATTTATTAATGATGAACAATCAATAAATAAGGGAAAGATGAGTATCTGAAAAACAAAATAACAGAAACAAAATATAAGTTATTATCACAATTATATATATTTATTATTTATAATAATTATATTTAACTAGTTAGTAAAGACCTCTAAAATGTAGAATTGTATTTTTACAATATAATTGGTTCAGGTTTTGCGTTTGTTATTTATTGCAAATCTATTACCTTTAATGACAGGACCAACACTGTCAAAAACATTTGAATAATTGTAAGTTAGACTGTTTTAATAAATCGCACTCAAAAAAAGGATTTAAGTTATCTATAGGTTTTATTTTACATTTACAGGATACAAATTTGAGTAAAATATAATTAATTTTGCTGAAATAAAATCTCACAGTAGTATGTTTTACCTTTAATGTTCATCATAAAACTTATAACATTAATAAAGGAACAAAAGCTGTCCAAAGCATTTGAATAATTGCCAGATTTTTCATTCAATCGCATACACAAAAAAGGATTAAAGTTTCTACAGTTTTTTTTTAAATTCAAGCGATGCATATTTAAGGAAAATATAATTAGTTTTGTTGAAATAAAAGTTCAGAATAGCAGAAAATTCGATGCTTTTAAATAAATTGCTTTATATTATGCAAAAAGGATTACTGTAACGCTTGTTTATTTGTCATACATGTATGAAATAAATTCATTATGGATAAAGATGTGCATTTATTTTATACTTAAGCACTGAAATGGGATAAAAATTCCTTTGGAATTGTTATGATTAAGAATTAAGTTACATGGGTTACTTGATTTTACGAACGTATATTTTTGTTAGTAAATCCAACCCACGCAGTACATGTTTGGGATTTAGAAGGAAAATAGACGATTTCAATATGAGAATATTTATGCTGCACAAGCCCGAACTATTTCTGTCTGCATTCAGAATGTTCTGTGGAGAGATTCCGAAACAAATTTTGCCTCCTGCGCTCTGTCAGACAATAAAATTGAGTAAAAAGTGTGAGGAATTTAAAATATCCTCGTATGTATAAACTCCATAACTTGCATCTTGGTTATTTCTTTCCATGTATATACATTTATTTATTATTATTTCATTTTTTTTCACTTCAGACCTATCCGGAATCTTTCGGGATTTGACATACGAAACTCTGTGCAAAATAAGGAAGAATGCGAAAAGACTTATAAAAGTTTAAAAAAAAAATAAATAAACCATGAGGGAAAAAAAACAATTTAGTGAAAACAAAATGTTCGTATAAAACTGAATACATAGGGAAAAATATTGAGAAAAAGGGAAAAAATACACTCATAAAGAATCACATGATGTGAAAATTTAAAATATGTGATAAGCGACTGTAACAACTGGAACGGAAATGTAAATTTTTAAGGTAGACAGAATTCTTACCCTGAAACGTATTTAAATATTAATTTTTTTCCCTTTTCATTTTCACATACTTACATAGATTGCTCTTATTTCGTAAATGTCATATATTGAATGCTGAAAATCTGGTACTGAGTAGAATTTCATACTTCTTCCATTTCTCTTCTCGAATATTTGGTTTCCTCTATTGAAATATTCATCATTTTAAAGTTGTTCATAAAGTAATATTTCAATATTTATTTTTATATTTTACGTAAGGAAAAAATATTTTAATGATCTCTGAAAGCATACCTCTCTTGAATTTGCGTTTTACTAAAAGGTTGTAGTTGGTGGATTTGTATAACTTTGAAAATGTTTTACTTTCAACTAATATAACTGAATTGTTTTTCAATCATTTAACAAAGTTGAAATCTTGTCAAACTTCATAGCTAGTTATGCATGCAAGTTTGTGTCATTCAATTTTGCAAAAAAGTTTAAAAAGTTGTGAATGATGTTTAAACAAATACTTTTATAAATATCGTCTGTATATTTTCTAAATTATTTGTAGTGGGCTCTCAACTCATAATTATGTTTTGCTTATATGAATTAAACTGTGACTTGAATAAAAGTACCTTAATGAAAAACTATCTTAAGTAAAGAAATGAATATTATTTAAAAATCTATTGATTTTGAATACCCACATAATTAGGGGTATTTTACAAGAAAAATAAGAAATTATGCCTTCCTCAAGTTAGCAAATAAAGGTTAATTTGAGATATCCAAATAAAATATATATTATTATTTATTAATATATTATTATTTTCGTAAATATTATTACACGTTATAATATTTATTAATAATGAACAATCAGTAAATAAAGAAAGATGAGAATTATTCTGTAAATTACAGTATCAGAAAAACAAAATACGACATTTTTTTTTAATTTTCTCTCGTAGCTATATATAATTAATATTTCATATATTTATATTTTATTAGTTAGTAAGAGTTTAAAAATGTAGAATAATATTTTTACAATGTAATTTTTCATATTTTAAGCTTGTTATTCATTGTAAAACTATTAACTTTAATGAAAAGACAAAAACTGTCCAAAACATTTAAATAATTGTTACTCAGATTATTTGAATAATTTTATAATAAATTAACTTTTTAATAAATCGCACAAAAAAAAAAAAGGATTAAAATTTTCTATAGGTTTTATTGAACATTTGTAGGATACATATTTAAATGAAATATAATTAATTTTGGTGAAATAAAACCTCACAATTGTATGTTTTAACTTTATTATTCATTAGAAAATAATTGAATAATTGTATGTCAGATTTTTCATTTAATTGCATACACAAAACAGAATTAGATTGAAGATTTCTTTTCATTTATACGATGCATATTTAAGCAAAGCAAAATTAGTTTTGTTGAAATAAAAGTTCACAATAGCAGAAAATTCGATGCTTTTACACATATTGCTTAATATTAGAGAATTTTTGCATACCGTATTTTGGACGTCCGTTAGCTTTTTCTCCCTAGCGCGCATGCTCATAGGAAATTGCGCATGCGTATTTATGATAATGTTTCCTATGAGCATGCGCGCTAGGGAGAAAAAGCTAACGGACGTCCAAAATACGGTATGCAAAAACTCTCTATTATTCAAAAGGATTACGTTAATGCTTGTTTATTTGTTATGCATGTATGAAATAAATCCATTATGGGTAAAGATATGAAATTCTTTTATACTTAAGCACAGACATAAGAAAAAATTCCTTTGGAATTGTTGTGGTTATGATTTAAGTTACATGGGTTACTTGTTTTACGAACGCATATTTTTGGAAGTAAATCCAATCCACGCAGTACATGTTAGGGATTTAGTGGGAAAATAGACGATTTCAATATGAGAATATTTATGCTGCTCCAGCCCGAACTATTTCAGTCTGTATTCAGAATATTCTGGGAGAGATTCCGAAACAAATTTTGCCTCTTGCGCTCTGTCAGACAATAAAATTGAGTAAAAAGTGTGAGGAATTTAAAATATCCTCGTATATATAAACTCCATAACTTGCATCTTGGTTATTTCTTTCCATGTATACACATTTATTTATTATTATTTTATTTTTTTTCACTTCAGACCTATCCGGAATCTTTCGGGATTTGACACACGAAACTCTGTGCAAAAAAAGGAAGAATGCGAAAAGACTTATAAAAGTAAAAAAAAATAAACCATGAGGGAAAAAAAACAATTTAGTGAAAACAAAATGTTCGTATATGACTGAATACTTAGGGAAAAATATTGAGAAAAAGGGAAAAAAAGCCCCACTCATAAAGAATCACATGAGGTGAAAATTTAAAATATGTGACAAGCGACTGTAACAACTGGAACGGAAATGTAAATTTTTAAGGTAGAGAGAATTTCAGTTTATTATTAAAATTTTTTTTCTGTCACAAAAGTATTTGCAGTTTTGGGATATGGCGTACCTTGAAACGTATTTAAATATTAAGTTTTTCCCCTTTCACTTTTTCATACTTATATAGATTGCTTTTATTTCGTAAATGTCATATATTGAATGCTGAAAATCTGGTTCTGAGTAGAATTCCATACTTTTTTCATTTCGTTTCTCGAATATTTGGTTTCGTCTATTGAAATATTCATAAAGTTTCTTGGATTTCATTGATTTTAAAGTTGTTCATAAAGTAATATTTCAATATATATTTTTATATTTTACGCAAGGAAAAAATATTTTAATGTCCTCTGAAAGCATACCTCTCTTGAATTTGCGTTTTACTAAAAGGCCACATTTGACAGATTTGTAAAATTTTAAAAATGTCTTTCCATCAGCTAATATATCTGAAATGTTTTTCCATCATCCAACAACGTTAAAAACTTATAAGTTTTAAACTGTGTATGCAAGTTAGTACCATTCAAATGCGCTTGTTCTAAAAATTATAAATGATCTTTAAATAAAAACTTTCTTATATATCGTCTTTATATTTTCTAAAATATTTGTACTATGCTCACAACTGAGAATTGTTTTTGCTTATTTAAATTAAATTATGACTTGTAATAGAAATGTGTACAAGAAAGGCTATGTTATTTAAAAATATATTAATGCTGAATAATTATAAATAAGAATTTTTAAAAAACCGCACTAAAAGAAAGGATTACAATTTTCTATAGGTTTTATTTTATATTTGTACGATACATATTTAAATGAGATATAATTAACTTTGTTGAAATAAAACCTCACAATAGTATGTTTTACCCTTATTATTCAATATAAAATTTATCACATTAATAAAAGAACAAAATCTGTCAAAAACATTTGAATAATAATCAGATTTTTCATTTAATGGCAAACACAAAAAAGGATTAAAGTTTCTACAGATTTTTTTTTCATTTATACGATGCATATTTATGCAAAACATAATTAGTTTTCTTGAAATAAAAGTTCACAATAGCAGAAAATTCGATGCTTTAAAACAAATTGTTTTATATTATTCAAAAGGATTATTTTAATGCTTGTTTATTTGTTATACGTGTATGAAATATATCCATTACGGTTAAAGATGTGCAATTTTTTTATATTTAAGCACTGATATAGGATAAAAATTCTTTTGGAATTGCTGTGGTTAGGAATTAAGGTACATGCGTTACTTGTTTTAAGAACGCACATTTTTGTTAGTAAATTCAACCCCCGCAGTACATGTTTGGGATTTAGTGGAAAATAGACGATTCCAATATGAGAATATTTATGCTGCACCAGCCAGAACTATTTCTGTCTGTATTTAAAATATTCTGTGGAGAGATTCCGAAACACATTTTGCCACCTGCGCTCTGTCAGACAATAAAAGGGGGTAAAAAAAAAATCTGGAATTTAAAATATCCACGAATATATAAACTCCGTAACTTGCATCTTGGTTATTTCTTTTCATGTATATGCATTTATTTATTATTATTTTATTTTTTTTCTACTTCAGAAACCCTTCTGGAATCTTTAGGGATTTCTCATACGGAATTCATATGCAAAATAAGGAAGAATGCGAAAAAAGTAAAAAAAAATAAACTATGATAGGAAAAAAAACAATTTAGTGAAAACAAAATGTTCGCATACGACTGAATACTTAGGGAAAAATATTGAGGAAAAGGGAAAAAAAATCTGCTCATAAAGAACCACCTGAGGTGAAAATTTAAAGTATATGACAAGCGACTGTAACAATTGGAACGGAAATGTAAATTTTTAAGGAAGACAGAATTTCCTTTTATTATAATAATTTTTTTTCTATCACTAAAATATTTGCAGTTTTCGGGATATGCGTACCTTGAAATGTATTTAAATATTAAGTTTTTTCCCCTTTCACTTTTTCATACTTACATAGATTGCTTTTATTTCGTAAATGTCATATATTGAATGCTGAAAATCTGGTTCTGAGTAGAATTCCATACTTTTTTCATTTCGTTTCTCGAATATTTGGTTTCGTCTATTGAAATATTCATAAAGTTTCTTGGATTTCATTGATTTTAAATTTGTTCATAAAGTAATATTTCAATATATATTTTTATATTTTACGCAAGGAAAAAATATTTTAATGTCCTCTGAAAGCATACCTCTCTTGAATTTGCGTTTTACTAAAAGGCCACATTTGACAGATTTGTAAAATTTTAAAAATGTCTTTCCATCAGCTAATATATCTGAAATGTTTTTCCATCATCCAACAACGTTAAAAACTTATAAGTTTTAAACTGTGTATGCAAGTTAGTACCATTCAAATGCGCTTGTTCTAAAAATTATAAATGATCTTTAAATAAAAACTTTCTTATATATCGTCTTTATATTTTCTAAAATATTTGTACTATGCTCACAACTGAGAATTGTTTTTGCTTATTTAAATTAAATTATGACTTGTAATAGAAATGTGTACAAGAAAGGCTATGTTATTTAAAAATATATTAATGCTGAATAATTATAAATAAGAATTTTTAAAAAACCGCACTAAAAGAAAGGATTACAATTTTCTATAGGTTTTATTTTATATTTGTACGATACATATTTAAATGAGATATAATTAACTTTGTTGAAATAAAACCTCACAATAGTATGTTTTACCCTTATTATTCAATATAAAATTTATCACATTAATAAAAGAACAAAATCTGTCAAAAACATTTGAATAATAATCAGATTTTTCATTTAATGGCAAACACAAAAAAGGATTAAAGTTTCTACAGATTTTTTTTTTCATTTATACGATGCATATTTATGCAAAACATAATTAGTTTTCTTGAAATAAAAGTTCACAATAGCAGAAAATTCGATGCTTTAAAACAAATTGTTTTATATTATTCAAAAGGATTATTTTAATGCTTGTTTATTTGTTATACGTGTATGAAATATATCCATTACGGTTAAAGATGTGCAATTTTTTTATATTTAAGCACTGATATAGGATAAAAATTCTTTTGGAATTGCTGTGGTTAGGAATTAAGGTACATGCGTTACTTGTTTTAAGAACGCACATTTTTGTTAGTAAATTCAACCCCCGCAGTACATGTTTGGGATTTAGTGGAAAATAGACGATTCCAATATGAGAATATTTATGCTGCACCAGCCAGAACTATTTCTGTCTGTATTTAAAATATTCTGTGGAGAGATTCCGAAACACATTTTGCCACCTGCGCTCTGTCAGACAATAAAAGGGGGTAAAAAAAAAATCTGGAATTTAAAATATCCACGAATATATAAACTCCGTAACTTGCATCTTGGTTATTTCTTTTCATGTATATGCATTTATTTATTATTATTTTATTTTTTTTCTACTTCAGAAGCCCTTCTGGAATCTTTAGGGATTTCTCATACGGAATTCATATGCAAAATAAGGAAGAATGCGAAAAAAGTAAAAAAAAATAAACTATGATAGGAAAAAAAACAATTTAGTGAAAACAAAATGTTCGCATACGACTGAATACTTAGGGAAAAATATTGAGGAAAAGGGAAAAAAAATCTGCTCATAAAGAACCACCTGAGGTGAAAATTTAAAGTATATGACAAGCGACTGTAACAATTGGAACGGAAATGTAAATTTTTAAGGAAGACAGAATTTCCTTTTATTATAATAATTTTTTTTCTATCACTAAAATATTTGCAGTTTTCGGGATATGCGTACCTTGAAATGTATTTAAATATTAAGTTTTTTCCCCTTTCATTTTTTCATACTTACATAGATTGCTTTTATGTCGTAAATGTCATATATTGAATGCTGAAAATCTGGTTCTGAGTAGAATTGCATACTTTTTCCATTTCGCTTTCGAATATTTGGTTTCCTCTATTGAAGTATTCATAAATTTTCTTGAATTTCGTTGATTTTAAAGTCGTTCATAAAGTAATATTTCAATGTATATTTTTATATTTTACGTAAGAAATAATATTTTTATGATGTCTGAAAGCATACCTGTGTTGAATTTGCGTTTTACTAAAAGGTTGTAGTTGGTGGATCAATTTATGTTTGTAGTGGTGCGAAATCCATCTAAAACCGTAGGTCCCGGCCAATATGACTGTAGAGCGTTGGGCTGATAACACTACCTCGTAAAAAGAAAACTTCTGCGTCGAAATTTAAGAGTAGGCAGGCGGCCTTGGCCTACCATGGGGTGTTGCGTCAATGAAGAAGCTGATAAACTTGAATTTTAAAATTACTTTAGCAAAATTAACGCCACTGTAAGTAATTATAATACATATTTTGTCATAAAACCCACTGAAATATTAAAATTTTATAAAAATTGTAAACTCCTTAACAAAATTTTTTACATTTTCTAAAAACTTTACATTATATTTTTTCATTATTTAAAATTGAATAGGTTAAAATATTTAGTTCGAGTTACAACTTTTGAAATTGTTTTAACATCAGTTTTTCTTTTAATATTTATAATTACGAAGACATTGGTATAATAAATTTTCCAATTTTTTTATGTTTTTAACAAAATGATACCTAAAATTTTTTTTTGTAACATATATTTGCTTAAATAAAGAAAACATTCGTGGTTTTTAAAATTATCATACATTCAATATTCAAAAAATTTATATTTCCTAAATATTATTTTATTTTCTATGGATGTATTGAAAGCTAACTGATGCGGTAAATTTTTGATGTTAAATTGTTCTCCTTAAATCTACATTTATTTTAAAAGTAAATAAAATAATAATTTGGTTGTTTTCATTTAATATATAATATTGAAATATATGTAATTGAATAAAGAATTACATGCTTAGAAATAGAAACCGCTTTTAAAAAGTAATATTTTATAATCTTTGTTGTACAGGTAGTTTGAACTTTAACATCATGTATAGAAAACGCCTTTTTTTCAAAAAATACAGCTTGCACATAAAAATAAATTTCTTCGAAACGGAATGTTTCGCTAATTTAAATCATGGCAAAGGGTGTGAAAATATTTTCAATTTCATTACGAATAAGTTATGAAAATAAATATAGATGTTTAATCTTCAATTTAGATATATTGTTGTGTTCTTTTTAAGCACTAATATAAATGTCTTACTTCGTTCATTATATTTAAGTTAAGAACAGAAAATCTAAAAATAATATTTCAGATAAATACATGAATATATTTTATTTGAAATCTCATTGTTTAACATTTTCGTTTAAAAAAATCAGTATATATTAAAGAAATATATATAACATACTAATAAGATTGAAATTGGAACTTTATGATTTCAATTTCCACTTTTATTTAACTGGCGTAGCTATTCCATTTTGAATAGTCAATACCCTAATATTAATATTGTCTACTACACTAACCTATTTCACGTTCCATATAATTACAAACGTTAGCATCGCACGGAAATTTGCGGGTTGCAAATCCATGTCCTTTCACTGCGAGCGAACAAAAAGTTCCAACCCTCAATTCGATATTGTATTATGCCTTTTCGGGTGCTAATATCCCGCTGACCACTTACAAGAGGCGGTAATGCCGCCAGGATCCACCAATCCGTTTCCATCTTAACTACACCCAACCATTTCTCTAACGAGACACTCTGGCTGGAATTATCTCCCTTGGAGTAGTGCTCTGACCAGTGCGCATTCTGGAAAATGGATGGGGCCCGTGGCAGATGACCGGCTTCTGTGCGCACTTAATGTACTCCCGGGTCCATTCCCGCAGTCGGGAGTTTCATTATCCCGCCCCCGCACGTAAATCCCGCTTTATGGCCCCAATTTCCCACTAATAGTCGCACCGGGAGAGACAAGACTTCGGTTAAGTCGCGTCGTCCAGGTTTGAGTATAATCATGTCGGTCTGACACCCAGTCACATGCTGTGGGTTTTAAAGGTGGTGGGTGCTCAATTAAATTGTTTGATTTTGGTGCAATTTGTTAATGCACACTGTGATTGGGTTGGTGATAAGTATGTAATAATGAGAGGGATGTGCTTTGTAATATTAATTGCTCTCTTTAAATGAATTGAAAACAAGTAACATTTAGTTTTTGCTTCTAGAAGAGTTAAAACGTAGTAAAAAATTATGTGAAAACATGAAAAAATGTCAGTAAAAGTAATGTAGACATAAAAAAGATAATGTATCATTTAAGCCTACAACATATCTGTAAATTATCATACTTTTCATACCATATTACAAAATAATTCCTTAAGGCTTTCTACTTTATCTTAAATTATATATAAGTATTTGTGTGACTTTTCTTAAAACAGTATTTATACTCACTAAATTTTATACATTAATAATTAAGTATTAATTATTAAATTTTTTTGTCTGCTTAAATGAATTGAATATTTTGCTTGATACAGTATTTAACCTGTTAAGGATCTAAAATTTTTTTATTTGAAAAAAATTAATAAAATTTAATTTCTGCTTTCTACAAGAGTCGTAAAGTAGTGAAACATAATGTAAAAAAAAGTAAGTAAAAGTAAGGTTATTAATGTAAAAAATAAAAACAGTTAAATTTAAATTACAGTTCATCTTAATAGATGTGTATTTCGTTTGGTAATTTTTACGACAAAATTTTGTACATAGTAAAATACAATCTTCAATCAAAGATTAATTAAAAATATAAAAAAAATTGTGTTGAATTTATTTGAGAATTAAAAAAATATTGAGTCTTAAATTTTGCAATATTCCTAGATTTTTATTAGGCTTCCAGATTATTTATTTAATTTCCAAAAGTTGTGTAAAAATATAGTTCCTTAGGTATTCATTTGCTTAATTAAAGAGATTATATATGGTTTTAAATATTTCAAAACTAAATAAGAAAACAATTAAACAACAAAAAATATCATTTTTTCTATTCTTTTCATAAAGCAACACAGAAAAGTTTTTAAAAACCAGACATTTTTCAAATATTAACGACTCATTTTAATCACATTCAGTCTACGATAAAAAATAATTATTAATATCGATATAAATTGCCTCCCAACAGAAAAAGTTATTTTCTTTTCTTTTCTCTGAGATTTTTATTTTCTTTTGAAACAAAACGTTTTAGAATTTTTTTTTAATACCTGAAGTATTTAATACTCTAACATTCAGAAATAACATTCTAAAGAAAAAGGTTCGAATTTACAAGGAATCTTCATATGCAAACGAGTTTATATTTCAAGAAAGGATTTCTTTAATTAAAATCGATGAAACTAATTAACCTATTCTTTTATCTTGACAGAGTACTGTGCACACATTTTTCAGATGTTATAATACACATTTTAATTTCTTTCTCATCTTCTCTCAGTCAGTGTTTATGCTCTTCAGATTCCTTGGGTAATTCTCTGTTTGCTTTTCATTTAAGAAACCTTTAAGATATTAAGTTTGGAACGTATACATCAAGCGTTAGAGAGAATGTATTCAAACTAACTGGTCAATATCATTTTTTGTCTTCTTTTTAACACGACGGAAAAGGTCATCAGAACGTCTACTTAAGCGTTAAATTGGTTTCATTATCAGAGTATCGTCAAACAATTCAGAAAATCGTAAATATTTGAACAGTTTTATCATTTTTTATTTTAGTTAAGGCATTTTATTTGTAATTTATTATCTAAGCTCTTTGTAGTTGATGTTATTTAAACATGTTTCAATGTTGACATTGTCTTCGTTTAATTTTTAAGATTTGCAGAAATAACATGTAATTGAAGAAATTAAATAAAAAATGAATTTGTTTCAGAAATGAAATTCAAGATATGACAAGAAAATTATTAAGATAAGGAAAGATGTGACATAGAAATTATTGCGATTACTTTTTTTACGTAGAAAAGAATAATGTATCGTTTAGTCATAGTTATTTTTGTTTCTTATCCCACTTGGTAAACATCTAAGTATACCGAGCCCACAAACTTTCATGGTTGAATGGAAAGGGGCCAGCTTCAGTTGTGGTATAGTACCCGTAGGTGGAAGACTGACTTGATTCCCGGTCGTTCTACAGTTATATGAGACAGGAACCTATTGCGTAAAGTTCAAACATCCATGACATTGCAGAGAATCGAACCCGAAACCTGTGGCCCGAGCGCTAGACACTTGGCCATTCAGGACCATAGTTTAAGCATACAAAATATCAGTAAAATGGGGCTGACCTGATGGCCGAGGGACTGGCTCTGTGGGCCACAGGTTTCGACAAAAGAATTCCTAATGAGTTCGAGTCCCGGAGTGACATGGAAGCTTGTATTGATGAGGAATAAACTATAAACCATAGTTCCCGGTTTAATATGACTGTAGAACGTTGTTTATATGACTGATAACACTACCCTGTAAAAAGAAAACGTCTCCAGTACCGAAATCTGCCAGTAGGCAGACGACCTTGGTCCAACATGGGACTGTTTCATCAATGATGAAAAAGAAGATATCAGTGGTTTATCATACTTTTTCATATTACAAAATAATTCCTTAAGGCGTACAAATTAATGTTAAATGATTTTTTGAACGCTATATTATGTAAAGATACAACAAATTTCTTGCACGCAGTAATACTTTAAAATGAAAAGATAGCTTCATAAAATTTTTCTGCATGTACATAAATCTATGAGAATAACAAGAATGTAAAGAAAAACAAAATCTACATACACGATTAAAACAAACGACTAATCGTTACAATACTTATTCGAGACGAAATATATTTATTTTCGTAAGAAGTGAAGTTTCCTAAATGAAAAATATATCAAAATCCCAGAAAATAGAAAGGAAGATAGTTTATGCAATGTTGCATTTTCGTAATGACAGTCTTAAATGGCAAATGGCAATATGTGCAGTTAGCCTATAACGGGGTTCAGGTACGAATCTGTTGGCGACGTGCAATGAAATCAATTGACATTGATTTCAGAAATGAGGATATTCTATGGCCATTATGATGATATTTAAACATATTCTACGAATATTCAAATTTACTGATGGGGGTGTTCTCTCATGCAATATAATAAGTTTCCAAGCAGCTAAAGCAATGGTTTCTTCCTGTTGAACAAGTTGTTTTTTAAAAATTCTAATGAATTAATATAAATATAGTTATTTAGCAGATCAAAAATATGCTTGGATTAGCGGATTACCTTTAGAATAAAAAAAAAAAAAAAAACTTAAATATTTATGACGATAGTACTTTTAATTAATAATTTAATAAATAAAAACTGTTAAATACAAATTGCAATTAATTAAAAAAATATATTATATATATTTTAAAAGCTTAAAAATATAATCTTGCCTTCGAAGATTAATTAAAAATAGGCTAGTGTTAAATTCATATGAGATTTAAAAAAAATGCTGAGTGTCATATTTTTCTGTAGTACAACATTTTTATTAGACTTCTAGATTATTTTTTTTATTTTCCATAAGTTGTGTGAAAATTTTATTCTTTAAAGGTTATCATTTGCGTAATTAAATGTTTATAACGATGATATTTTAAAATTAATAATATAAGTTTAAAATAGTCCTAACATTTAATAATTACAACAGTCCCAACTGATTCATTTACAATACCCGTGTATAAATAATGTTTCATGGTATTAAAAAGAATTTATAACAATGCTAGTATTATAAATAATAGATTGCTTAGCAATGTAAATTTTGTAATAAATAATAAAATTTAATAACTTCACCTAGAATTATTTCAATCTTGAATGGTATTTTTTTAAAAGCCTATTATGTAAAATATGCAATGTTAAAACTGTTAAATCAAAGTATTACTTTAACTTATATATCTTAAATAGTAATTTCAAATTAAAGAAATATAATTAAAATATTTATCATTTCAATCATGATAGCAATGATTCTTATTTTTATATATTAGTTCAGTTAGCATATGCATTTTTAATTTATCATGGACAAAAAGTTTAATAGATGTTTAAGATGTTTGTTTGTAAAAATTACTTTAAAAACATATTTATTGCATTTAAATCGTGTTAACAAATAGTATGTATTATAATTAAAATTCTTTCAATGTCTAAATATATTTAAATTTTATTTTTAAGATGCAAGAGAATTAAAATAAATATAGTTGTTTAGTTGCACAAAATTATGTTTGGATTTTTTTGGATTCCCTTTAGAATAAAAAAAAATTAAATATTTATGACGATAGTATTTTAATCAAATAAATAAAAACAGTTACATTTAAATTACAGTCTTTCTTAATAAACATGTATTTCATTTGGTAATTTTAGCGACAAAATTTTGAACACAAAAAATGCAATCTTCAAGAGTAATGAAAGATTAATTAAAAATAAACGATTGTGTTAAATTCATTTGAGAATTAAAAAAAATTACTTAGTCTTATATTTTTTTATATTACTGAATTTCTACATGGTCTTCTAGATTATTTATTTAATTTCCATAAGTTGTGGGAAAATTTCGTTCTTTAAAAGCTAATCATTTGCTTAATTAAAAGAAATTATCTATGGTTTTAAATATTTCAAAACTGAATAAGAAAACAATTAAACAATAGTAAATAACATTCTTTTCTATTTTTTTCGAAACCCAGCGCACAAATGTTTTTTAAAACCAGACATTTTTCATATATTAAAGACTAATTTTAATCACATTCAATCTACTATGAAAAATAATTATTAATAACGAAATAAATTGTGTCCCCAAAAAAAAAAAAAAAAAAAAATATTTTATTATTCTCTCATTGTAGAAACAAAACATTTTACAATTTCTTTTTAATACCTGAAGCATTTAATACTCAAACATTCAAAAATAATATTCTAAAGATTAAAATAATGAATAAAGAAAAAAAAATGGTTCGAATTTACAAGGAATCTTCACATGCAAACGAGCTTATATTTCAAGAAAGGATTTCTTTAATTAAAATCAATGAATCTAATTAACCTATTCTTTTATCTTGACAGAATACTGTGCACACATTTTTCCGATGTTATAATACAAATTTTAATTTCTTTCTCATCTTCTTCTTCAGTCAGTGTTTGTTCTCTTTAGATTCCTTGGGTATTTTTCTGTTTGCTTTTCATTTTGGAAAGCTCTTAAAATATTAAGTTTGGAACATATACACGAAGCGTTAGAGAGAATGTATTCAAACTAACTGGTCAATATAATTTTTTTTCTTCCTTTTAACACGACGGAAAAGGTCATCAGAACGTCTACTTATTTAAATAAGCGTTAAATAAGTTTGGTTATCAGGTATCATCAAACAATTCTGAAAATCATAAATGTTTGAACAGTTATATTATTTTTTTAGTTAAGGCCTTTTCTTTGTCATTTCTTAACTATGCTCTTTGTAGTTGATGTTGTTTAAACAACTTTCAGTATTGGCATTATCTTCTTTTAATTTTTAAAATTTGCAGAAATGACATGTAATTGAAGAATTTAAATAATAAAAAAAATGTGTTTCAGAAGTGAAATTCAAAATATCACAAGAAAATAATAAGTTTGTATTATCTAGAAAATGATCATGCATCATTTAAGCATACAGTAAACCCAGTTTTTTTATGCCGTATTACAAAATAATTTCTGCAGTCTTACAATTTTAGGCTGAATTATGTATAAATATTTGAGTGACTTTTCTTAAAGCAATATTTTTACTCTGCACTTTTCTTTGTCTCTTTAAATTATTTGATTATTTTGCTCGACTCAGTATTTGCTATATATATAAGTATTGCAAGAAATGAATTTCGTAATATATTACTACATATTAATATATTATTATTTTCGTAAAAGTTATTACGCGTAATAATATTTATTAATGAAGAACAATCAATAAATAAAGAAAGATGATAATTATTCTGTAAATTACAGTATCTGAAAAGCAAAATACCAAAAAAAAATTAATTAGTATCATAATTATTATATATAATTATTATTTGTAATAATTATATTTAATTAGTTAGTATAGAGTTTTAAAATGTACAATTATATTTTTACAATATAAATGGTTAATGTTTTGCGTTTGTTATTTATTACAATATTATTAGCTTTAATAAAACGAACAAAACTGTCAAAAACATTTGATCAATTTCTAGTCAAATTATTTGAATAATTGTAAGTTAGACTTTTTTAATAAATCGCACACACAAAAAAACAGGATTAAATTTCTGTATAGGTTTCATTTTGCATTTGTACGATACATATTTATATAAAACATAATCAATTTTGTTGATATAAAAATTCACAATAGTATGTTTTACCTATATTATTCATTGTAAAACTTATAACATTAATAAAGGTACAAAAGCTGTCAAAAAAATTTGAATAATTGTCATTTTTTTCATTTAATCGCATACACAAAAAAGGATTAAAGTTTCTAGAATTTTCTTTTCTTTTATACAATGCATATTAAAGCAAAATATAATTAGTTTTGCTGAAATAAAAGTTCACAATAGCAGAAAATTCGATGCTTTTAAACAAATTGCTTTATGTTATTCAAAAGGATTATTTTAATGCTTGTTTATTTGTCATACATGTATGAAGTAAATCCATTATGGGTACCAATGTGCAAGGCTTTTATACTTAAGCACTGACATGGGATAAAAATTCCTTTGGAATTGTTGTGGATAGGAATTAAGTCACATGGGCTACTTGTTTTACGAACGCATATTTTTGTTAGTAAATCCAACCCACGCAGTACATGTTTGGGATTTAGTGGGAATATAGACTTTTTCAATATGAGAATATTTATGCTGCACCTGTCCGAACTATTTCAGTCTGTATTTAGAATATTCTGTGGAGAGATTCCGAAACAAATTTTGCCACCTGCGCTCTGTCAGACAATAAACGGAGTAAAAAAAAAAGGGGAGGAATTTAAAATATTCTTGTATATATAAACTCCGTAACTTGCATCTTGGTTATTTCTTTTTTATGTATATACATTTATTTATTTCTTATTTTATTTTTTCTTTCACTTCAGAAACCTCTCTGGAATCTTTAGGGATTTGACATACGGAACTCATATGCAAAATAAGGAAGAATGCGAAAAGACTTATAAAAGAAAAAAAAAAAATAAACCATGAGGGAAAAAAAACAATTTAGGTAAAACAAAATGTTCGTATAAGACTGAATACATAGGGAAAAATATTGAGAAAAAGGGAAAAATCCACTCATAAAGAATCACATGAGGTGAAAATTTAAAATATGTGACAAGCGAATGTAACAACTGGAACGGAAAAGTAAATTTTTAAGGTAGACAGAATTTCATTTTATTATTATATTTTTTTTTCTGTCACAAATGTATTTGCAGTTTTTGGGATATGCGTACCTTGAAACGTATTTAAATATTAAAGTTTTTCCCCTTTCCTTTTTTTCATACTTATATAGATTGTTTTTATTTCGTAAATGTCATATATTGAATGCTGAAAATTTGGTTCTGAATAGAATTCCATACTTTTTCCATTTCGCTCCTCGAATATTTGGTTTCCTCTATTGAAATATTCATAGTGTTCTTGACTTTCATTGGTTTTAAAGTTGTTCATAAAGTAATATTTCAATATATATTTCTGTATTTTACGCAAGGAAAACTATTTTAATGACCTCTGAAAGCATTGTCTTTTGAAATTGCGTTTTACTAAAAGGTTGTAAGTTGGTGGATTTGTAAAACTCTAAAATTGTCTTTCCACCAGCTAATAAAACAGAAACGTTATTCCATCATCTAACAAAATCTTCCAAAATCATTCCAAATCTTCCAAATCATTCAAAGTCATTCCAAAATCTTGTGAAATATCGTAAATAGTTATGCATGCAAGTTTGTATCATTCAATTGTATCATTCAAATGTGCATAAAATTTTAAAAAGTTATGAATTCTGTTAAAATAAAATCTTCAATAAATATCTTTATATTTTTGGAAATATTTGTACTTACCTCTCAACTTAGAAATGTTTTTTTGCTCAATTAATATTAAACTAATTTGAAATAGAAATGTTTACAAGAAAAACTATTTTAATTAGAGAGAAGTCTGTTATTTAAAAACTTATTGATGCTGAATAGCCATATATTTTGTGGTATTTTACAAGAAAAAAAAGTAATTTTGTCTCTCGCAATTTAACAAGTAAATGTTAACTTAAGAGAGGTAAATAAAATGTTTCCAGATATTAACTATTTTATTTTAAAACTCTTAGTAATTTTCTAAAATATTTTCCATCACTAATAATCAATATTTTATGTACAATGAATAATTAATGTGCATTGAGTTTTATTAAGTATGTAATACGCAATATTTGTAAGTATTTATTTAAAAACTAGTAAAAGTAAATAAATGAAGTAGAACTAAATAAAGGATAACAATGTAAATTATCTAAAAAATAGGAAATAGTTAATTTATTTTAATATAATATAATTTTTCGTATATTATTAATATTATTTAAAAATGTTTAATGTTAATAAAAAATTTTAAATATTACTATTGTCATTTTTAATATAATTTAAGTATAAATATAATATATTTTTCTTTTATTATTAATATTATTATAAAAGTTTAATTTTAATTAAACCAATTAAATGCTATTAAAATTTTTAATGCACAAAAAATGTTTAATAATTTTTCTTATATACTTAATACTATTTTAAAATGTACCTTAAAGTAGACTAAATAAAGTATAAACTAAATTATCTAAGAAATCGTTAATTTATTTTAATAATATAATATTTTTCTTTCATTATATATATTTAAATATGTTTATTGTTAATTAGACATTTTATATGTTGTTAACATTTTTAATATAATTAAATATTTAAATATAAATAAATATTTATAATTATTTAACTTACATTATTAATGTTTAACGTAATTTATTTAACTTATATTATTAATGTTAAAGTAACTCATACTTTTCTTATATTATTAATGTTGTTAATATTATTTATAAATGTTCCGTGATATATAACTAAGTAAAAGATAAAAACTAAATAATTTAAGAAATCAGTAATTTATTTTAATATAATAAAATAAAATTTTTCATCCTTCGATAAATACAAATTTCGATTATTAATATAACGTTTAGTTATTGTATTACATTTATAAGGTGAAAAATGAATCGAAATATATCTTATTCTTATATAATTTGATGAACATTAAAGAGGGTATGCAATAGCGTGTAATAATAACAGAAGTAATGCAGTTTATTTTACTGCTTCTACGAAATATAGTATTGTAGGCGAGGCAAGTATTTAGTCTTTATGTAGTGGAGTTTTATAGATTATTTTCTCTTTCTCTCTTTTCATAAAATATTTATTATTAATGAAATGCAAAATTATTTTTTATTACATTAAAAAGGAAAAGACATGAATGATTTTTCTAGTGGTAGAATCGATAAAAGGGATTACAAAAAAAAATGATTATAAATATCGATAAATTTCTGTTTTTCTAAGACAATAAGTGATTAAAAATAATTCGATATTAGTTCCTAAAAAAGTAATGAAAAAAATGTTAAAACTTGTTGAAACTATATTCAGATAATTTATTCGTAAAAGGTTTAATTATGTTGAAATCTTCCTAATTTCTGAATTTAATTTGTAATAATTTATTTTTCAGTTTTCTTTTGTATTAAACAATTACTATTCATATGTTTCTTATTTTATTTTAAATTTGTTATCAACTTTTTATAAATTAATTTCAATTTTAAGCAATTATTTTTAACCGAAGCTCAGCAATATATGATGCCATGGTATAGGAAGTATCAGACTTATTTTGGAAGAAGAATAGCCATATTTACTTATGTTGACCTTTTTGAAGCCATGATAATTTCGGAATTAAATTCAAAGGCTTGGTTGCAAATCAGCGTCATTTGCTCTTCCTTCTCAAGGACAAAGAAATGACTTTCTGGTTTACAGATTTATAATGCCGATTTCTGGCATAAATACAATAATTTTCAAATCAAATTCAATTGTTTTACTTTGTATTTTATTTCGAAAACCTAGCTCAATTTACACAGGGCAATTTCAATCAATTATTAACAACCATAAATGGATTACAGCAAATTATAAAGAAATGCCTATTTTAACGATAAATTTATAGTTTGATAATATTTAAAAATAATTCAAAAATTTGAATTGCGATACTTTTAAAAACTATATTATATTCTGGATATTAAATATTAATAATAAATAGCCGAAGCACTGTTGACTTATGGAGATATTTTGCTGAAAATATATCAATGAATTTCTAAAAGTAGAACCATCATTATCTTGAACTGCTTATTGAATATATTTTTTATTCAAGCCGAATAATACGACAAGTTTTGCATTATAATTATTCATAAATACTAATTAAAAAACTGAGGCATGATGGTCGAGCGACTAGCACTCTGCTGTCTGTGCCAAGGGTTCGAGTCCCGACGGCACAATGTGTTTGTAGTGGTCTGAAATAAACTTTAAATCGTTGTTCCCGGCCTAATACTGTAAAGCGTTAAGCATAGAGCTTACAACTTATCCTGTAAAATGAAAACATCTCCTGTCTCGAAATCTGCGAGCAGGCAGAAGGCCTTTGCCTTTCCCTTAGGCCTTTATTGAATTTTAAAATTACTTTAGCAAAAATAATGCATTTGTTAAGAATTATAATACATATTTTGTTATGAAAAATCCATTGAAATGCTATATAATTATAAAAATTGTATTACAAAATTATTTTGCATGATATAAATACTTTACGCTATAATTTTTTACTGTTAAATAATTAATAGGTTACAATATTTTGTTGAAGTTACAACTTTTGGAAATTGTTCAAAGATTCATTCTTCTTTTCATATTTTTAATCACAAGAGATTAGTATAAAAAGTTTCACATTCTTTTTATGTTTTTAACAAAATGAAACAAATGAAAATCTTAAGACCTTGCTAATTTAAATCATGGAAGAGGTGTGAAAATATTTTTAATTTCATTACGAATAAGTAATGAAAATAAATAGAGAAATTTAATCTTCATTTTAGAAAAATATTGTGGTTTTTCTAAGCACTAATATAAATATCTTATTTAGTATATTTAGGTTTAAATCAGAAAATCTAAAAATAATATTTCAAATAAATACATGAATATATTTAAATTATTTTAAATTTTAATGTACATAAATTTTAACGGTAAGGTTTTTATGTTTGAGATTTACATGCATCTTTATTTGTCTTATCCTTTAATAGAGGAATAAAAAATAAACTAGATTTTAAAATTCCATAATCATTTTGTGAAAATTAATTCTATTTTTTTAGTTGTTAATTTGTATATATATATGTATATAAATAAAGTGAATTTTTTTTAATCATTTAAGTTGATTTAACAATTATTTGCCAAGATTGTATTTTGGATCTTAAGCTATATACTATTAATTAAAAATTCGTTATAAGTCAGAATTTTTGTTCAGTTAAAATTGAACACGAACTTTATCAACATTTGCAAAAATTTTTATTTAATTTTCGTAACATTTTAAGGGGAAAAAGACGTTTTAAAAATAATAAATAGTTGTAACAATTCTATGATAAATAATTTATAATAAGAAACAATAATATCAAATAGATTATATGCTATATAAAATATTTATTAATGCTCAAAAAAAGAAATGAATTTATTTATTACAAAATAATTACTATCAAAACACAAATTTGTATTAAAATTTTAGAAAACGGAGATAAAAATTAGATTCAAAATTTTCCTTTCATGCTAATGATTCCATTAAAAATATTGAATAACGATCATTAGGCAATGGAATCTATTCATGTGATAACATTTAATACTTGATCTTTATTCTGATAGTGGGCGTTGAAATAATAATATATATATTTTTTTTAATTATCAGCTTTTTAAAAATAATATGTATCTTTTTTTATAAAGATTAATTTTTCTTATTTATGCATAAAAATCATTAATTAATTTAATTACGATGGTTAACTTTCTGTTTTATTTACATATTTCTTTAAAACAATTTCAATGCTTCTCTCATCACACTTTCTATTTTTTAAAATTGCATGTTTGAAGTGAAAATTAAATCATACTAAATAAATTTGAATTTTTAATCACATTCGCAGCAATGTTTTCATAAAATTTTGTTTTGGATTTGTGACGATTGTTTTATTCATTTTTTTATAATATAATCACATCAAATGCTTATAATTTGTTTTATTTTAAATTTAATATTATAAGTTGTTTTGTATAGTATTAATTGAGGATTTAAACATAAAAACTAGTTAAAAAAAATTGGGGTGCGTGTACCTTTTTTAAAGTTTCTAAGAAATAATCCATTAAAAACCGGAACATTGCAATTAAATTAATTATGGACTATTATGGTAATGCAAACTTTAATAAATTTAAATTTAATCAACTAAACTGAATTTTCAATCAAATGTTTAGCAATTTAAAAAGAAAATTTTCTGCTTTTGGAGGAATTTTTCTTTTAAATTTTACAAATTAATCACATATAATGCTTTTAAATACGCTTTTAATTAATATATTTGAAGTTGAATCTAAGAAATTGTGGATAATAATTGAATATTAAAACTTATTTATATTAAGAGTTATTTTAAGTTTTAAAGAAATATGTAATTTAAACAGAAATCTATATATTACACTGTTTAACATATTCTTATAAAAAAAATCAGTATATATTAGAAAAAAACTATATCATACTAATAAGATTGAAATTGGCACTTTATGCTTTCAAGTTACACTTCTATTTTATTCACATAGCTATTCCATTTTGAATAGCTAATACCCTAATATTAATATTGTCTACTACATTAACCAATTTCACGTTCCATATTAATACAAACATTAGCATCCACAAAAACTAATTTGAGGGTTGCAAATTCATGTCCTTTCGCTGCGAAAGAACAAAAAGTTCCAATTCTCAATTCGATAACGAATTATGCATTTTCGGGTGCTAATATCCGCTGACCACTTACAAGAGGCGGTAATCCACCAATCCGCTTCCGTCTTAACTACACCCAACCATTTCTCTAACGAGACACTCTGGGTGAAATTATCTCCATCGGAGTAGTGCTTTGACCAGTGCGCATTCTGGACAATGGATGGGGTCCGTGGCAGATGACCGGCTTCTGTGCGCACTCAATGTATTCCCGGGTCCATTCCCACAGTCGGAAGTTTCATTATCTCGCCCCCGCGCGTAAATCCCGCTTTATGAGCGCAATTTCCCACTAATATTCGCACTGGGAGACACAAGAGTTCGGTCAAGTCGCGTCGTCCAGGGTTAAGTAAATCATGTCTGTCTGACATGCTGT
>BPLQ01007074.1:9336-19981 GCA_021605075.1 Caerostris darwini
AAATATTTATGGAAAAGTACTTATATAACAAAAATATTTATGGAAAAGTACTTATATAACAAAAATATTTATAAAAATTACTCAAAATGCATTTTTTAAAAATTTATATTTCACTCAATCTATTCTAAATCAATATTTCTATAATATTTCAATTTTCTATCAGTATTTCTACTTTAAATATAAAGATATAAATTTGAAAGCTCTCGTGTAAAATGAATAATAATATTAAAAAAAAAAAGATTTGTAAAAAGATAAATACAATGATATATAATTCATAATAAAAGATAAAGTACAATTTTTATATAATTCAATATTTATTTTTAAAAAAAAATCACATATTAAATTACAGAATTCATTAAATAATAATAATAATAATTTGATTGCAATAATTTAATAATAATAATAAATAATTTAGAACTCATTAAAATAATAAAAAAAAATAATTTCTATTGACTATCAAATCAAAAATAATATATGGAATATCTTCATCTACTATTTCAAGAACAATTTTAAAAAAATAAAGGTTTCAATGCAGTTTTATGTATTTTGAAACAATTTATATTCAATACAAATCTGTAATTTAACCTACCTCTTTTAAATAATTTATAAAGAGTTTTCTTGCGTTCGACGTATCTCATTTATTGCATTGAACGTAGTTTAAAATTTTCAATGGTCTATATATAATTAAAACTTTTATTTGCCATTATTATTAGTTATTAAGCTTATTAGTTTTAAGTACTCCAAGTATATTTCTGAACTCACTTTAATTGCTTTCTTGGTGTTTATGAGAGATGACCTTATAGTAGAGAGCAACGCATTGAATCTTCCCATTTCCTGAACTAAGACAGTATTCATGCTCTGCTCATACATGGTTGGATACCTTTGGCGAGCAAGTACGAGATCGAAATTTTTGGGTAGGCGATCTAAAATGTCAGCTGCAACGCTCTCGACTACATCTTCAGATGACTGACCTCCACCCCCAGAAACACGAGCCTGAAAAGTAAAGATAGAGTGACAAATATTTTATAAAATTAAAATGCACATAGTTATTATAATCTTGAAAACACTGAAGTTTCAATTCTAGCTCAATTCAAATACTTTACGCCATTAATTGAATCTGACATTTTTTTTTCCAATGTAGCTGGCAAACAGACATGGACGTCTTGGATGCCTTAAGGCAAGCGCTGCACAGACGTTACTCGCTTTGCATTACCCAGGGGGCGCGTGTAACTTGAAGATAAGCCACGGACGCGGAGTAACAACGCCCCCGCAACGCTCAACGACTCTATTGGGACCGGGACGTACGGTTTAAAGTGGATTCCGAACCACTACACACATCCATGGCACCGCCGGGACTCGAACCCGAAAGCTGTGGTACCGAGCGCTAGCCACTCAGCCATTCAGGCCCCCCTTGAATCTGACATAAGTCGATGACTGTTTCATAATTTTTGATATGGTTGATTTTTGTATTAATTCTTAAGGGAATAGTTATTTTATTTCTTGTAATTTTTTTTTCATAATGCAGCTGAATACAGTTGTCTTTGATGCCTTAAGGCAAACGCTGCACCGACGTTACTCCCTTAGCATTACCAAGAGGTGCTTGTAGCTTGAAGATAAGCTATTGACGAGGAGTAATAATACACCCGCAACGCTCTACAATTATGTCATACCGGGACCTACGGTTTAAAGTGGATTAAAGTGGACCGAACCACTACGAACATCTATGGTACCGCCGGGACTCGAACCCCTATAGCTCATCAGGCCCCTACAATTTGCAATATAATATAAGATATCATTGTTAGTGAATAATTCTTAGTGTTATACTAGTTATATTTCTTCTATTATTTTGTTAAATATTAATAATTACTTTATTGAATATTAATTAATAAATGATTGTTATTTTGATATGGAACAAAAATTTCATTATAATATTTTGTATTCCTTGTAAAATATTTATATAGTTAATTAGCTGCACAGCTTATATTTATATTTATATAGTTAATTAGCTTTTAAATATATTTCTGACAAAAATTTATTTAAAATTATCAATTATTAACTAATTTGTTTAGTTTTGTAAATTTATTAGCATTAATTAAAGATTAAATAATTACAAAAGGCAATTAATAAAAACATATAGTCACGTTCAAAATTTTGGAAAAAAAACTTTTGAATCAATTGCATTTTAGAAGTTACACTATTAAGAATTGTTAGTGTTCCGGCCTAAATTTAGCATAATTTCATCTTTTTATTTATATATATTTGTCATTAATATAAATAATTATTTTTATTTTTATTTATTATTTATTCATATTTTTCTTTTAACATTTCATCAAACCAATTTGCATAATTTTCTCGTTATCATATTAGTTTAATGCTTCAAATAACAGGTGGGCTGAAAGGTTCATAGGCTAACACATAGATGGCGCTACTAGTATTAAATCCATATAATTTCTAGTTAGCTCTAACCTTCAAAAGACACGTGTATATATTTGACAGCTGTTGCACTATTAGTATGTGAGTTTTAGCATTTTTAGTGTTCATCACGTGCAATCCACTCGGCTGACTGTCGACTGAACTCCGGTGTGAAATGATGGAGCCATGCTTCATCCATTGTCACATATCGACGCAAAAATGCGGGTTTATTACGATTGAACAGCTCCAAACACTGCTTAGAATCATCAATTCGTTGTTGTTGTTGGTCGATTGTGAGTTCGCGCGGCACTCACTTTGAACAGAGCTTTCGCATATCCAAATATTCATTCACGATATGTCCAATACATTCCTTTGATATCTTTAGGGTCTCAGCTATCTCAATCAACTTCACTTTACGGTTATCAGAAATTATTTTGTGGACGTTTTTGATGTTTTCGTCGGTAACAGCCTCTTTGGGGCGTGCATCGTCCTCGGTGCTCATTTCGCCTCGTTTAAATTTAGCAAACCACTTCTCTACGGTTGATTGTCCTGGTGCAAAGTCCGAATAATGTTTATCAAGCCAAACCTTGGCTTCAATAGTATTTTTTTCGCCAAAAAGCAATGCTTTATTAACACAGGAAATTCCTTTTTATCCATTTTTTCAAACTAACAAAAGTTGCTTCACTAAAAATGCTATAACTCACATACTAATAGTGCAACAGCTGTCAAATTTATACACGTGTCTTTTGAAGGTTGGGGCTAACTAAAAATCATATGGATTTAATACTAATAGCGCCATCTATATATCAGCCTACGAACTTTGTTATGTAAAAGGAACGTACCTGAGTCAAAAGAATGCTGTTGAAAAGCAGATTTGTTTCGGACTGATCTTTAGTAATTTCAGCATTCGAGTGCATTCCGAAAACATCTGGCTTTGCGACGAGAGGCAACGAGTTTGTATAATCTATGTAAGATTGATACTGAAAAAAAAATATTTAAAATATTTAATTAAAGTAGTTTAAAAATAAGATAATGTTTTGTTAAATAAGAAGTGCATAAATCCCTAATAATGTATGAAAAACGTTCTATAATGCATATATTCCCCCAATTAGTGTTCATAATATATGTATATATGTGTGTGTGTAATAACGTCTGTTTTACATCCTTTTCTGCTTTTCAAACGCCTAGTTTCTAAATTCAGTTGTGACATTTTTTTTTGTTCTAATGCAGCTGGCAAACACTTAGACTGTCTTGGATGTCTTAAGGCAAGAGCTGCACAGACGTTACTCACTTTGCATTACCCAGGGGGCGCGTGTAACTTGAAGATAAGCCACGGACGCTGAGTAACAATGCTCCCGCAACGCTCTACGATCCTATTAGGACCGGGACCTACGGTTTAAAGTGGATTCCGAATCACTACAAATATCCATGGCACCGCCGGGATTCGAACCCGAAACCTGTGGTGCCGAGCGCCAGAGCGCTAGTCACTCGGCCATCAGGCCCCTTAGTTGTTACATTAATTCTGCAATCTTTCACATCTTCTCATTAAAACTAACACTTTTTCATGATTTGTTTCATTCATTGACTAGCAGATGCCCAACAACTATTACGGTTCTCAGACGTATTGCATTATAGTTGCATATTATTATGCTTATTGCATATTATTATAATATATGTTGTAATGCTCAGACACGTTGCAATATAGTTTATTATCATATGTTGTATTGTTCAGACGTGTTGCATTATACGTGCAAATTATTGCTTCTTATTATGTTTATTGCATATTATTATATGTTGTATTGCTCAGACGTCTTGCATTATACGTGCAAATTATTACGTTTATTGCATATTATTATATTATATGTTGTAATGCTCAGACATGTTACAATATAGTTGCATATCATTATATGTTGTATTGCTCAGACGTGTTGCATTATAATTGCAAATTATTGCTTATTATTATGTTTATTGCATATTATTATATGTTGTATTGCTCAGACGTGTTGCATTATAGTTGCATATTATTGAATATTATTATGTTAATTGCATATTATTATATGTTGTATTGCTCAGACGTGTTAAATTATCATGTTAATAAAATGGCAAAATAACTCGTGTTTATTCATTTGTCTGTTAATTTCATTTGGTTTTCGCTCTGGCCTTGATATAAAAATTGGATTCAATTATCATAAACAAAATTTTTAGACAGAGGTTCAAAGATGTATTTATTAAAATATTTTAAACACACAATGTGTGATGCATTTCTTTATGATTTGTTACCGAAAATTTCTTGCACATTGTACACCCCAATAATTTTTAATAAATATGTTCACTAAAAAATCATTTATTTAATATCAATGTGTAATCGCAATACCGTAGACTACTAAGAATAAACACATAGCGCAAATTTTTTTAAAAATATTTATCACATGTTTTATATTACAGTTGCATATAGTTCCATACAGTTAACTTCTTTTACATGCTAGATATGCGTAAAAAATTCACTTCCCAATAATTACTGATGCCAAAGACTCCATTTTTTTTATGCAGTCACTTACGAAATTTGGAATTTTCTTAATTTAAATGAAAATTCAGGGGTGCGTAGAAGATCTACCTCCCCGTGGTGCACCTGGTAACACTTTTTAGTGGCTAAAAGATCTGCAACTTGGCATTATTGTCAGATTAATGAACTCTGTTTCAGCATGTTTTGTTGTTGTTGTATGTTGTATGCTTTTTTTTCGTTGTTCTTTTTTTGCTGTAACTGTTCATAATCTGCCATTGGAAATAAATAAAAAATGAAAATTCAATTGTACAATGTTCTTAAATCTTATTAGAATTATGGATTTTTCCGTTGGTTTCGCCATAAAAGTGAAGGAAACGTAGTTTCCAAAATGCACATCATGATCAGTGCTTCGTATAAGTTCGATGATTCTTTAATTTTCCCCCATATTTCAAAAATTCAAACTATTAGTTTTAAAAAAAGAAACTTTAGATAGTTATCTATCACTTCTTGAACTATTTATTTTGTTTGTTTGTTGTTATCGTCTAGGAATAAAATCGCATAACACTAGTGGACTGTAAAATACAACACGTCTAATTTATTCCAAAACCCAACGCACATTGCCGGTGTTACATTTCTCTCTCTCTCTCCAGCCAGCTCACCCCACCCAGGCAGGATGTTTACGTTATCGGGCGCTGACTTCCCCTATGCACGTGGAGCTATTTGTCTATGAGGCAACGTTTGTCTTTCAACAGAATTTCATTTGCATAAGGCAGGGATGGGCAAACCTTTTCGGTGCCGGCCAACAAACGAACAAAAAAAGTTTGGCGGACTAAGCTAAATTTTTCCGAAATTTTAAAAACAATATACAAGTATTACAATTTAAACATGTTAATGAGATGAATGAAAGTGCGATTTCATTTTTAAAAGTTCCTTATATTGAGGTTCGAAGCGAGATGTACTGATTCTAAGGAACGAGGCTAAATGTCAGTCTACTTCTGAAATAATTCTTTCTAAGGTTCATAAATTAAAACACTTGTTCACACATATAAGATGAAGGAAGCATAGCACTGTCTGTGCTTGCTATTTCTGTCGATTTACGCTTTGTAGAACAAAAATAGAAAAAGTAAAAAGAGCATCAGTCCTTTGAAAAAAAGGGAGAACAAAAAATTTAATCGATGTAGGAAAGGAAATGGATACATAATATATATAAATATAAATATTTTTTAATTTGCCTCGGACAGGAAATTAAAATTCTATCAACGGGCCGGATAGAATCTTCAGGAGAGCCGGAGTTGGCCAGCGGGCCGTAGTTTGCCCATCCCCGGTATAAAGTATACGAGGTTCAATTCAATGGTATGTTGATAATTGAATCATAAATATGGTGATACTCTCATGAGGTATAATGCGTCCGGAAAGTCCTTGGTTTTGACAAGTTTGTGCATCTTTGAATTTGATCTTGAACAAACGACACTTACCGTGCCTTCGGGGGGAGCAAAATAGATTCCAACTGAATCAAAACAATAGTTGTCATCATCAACTGTCCCGATGCAGTAGAACTTCTTCAGAATGGTGACGAGAGTTCGGCGATCCCAGTCATCTGTAACCCTTCCACCGTAGTTGCACTCGCCAGTTAAATATCTCAGAGCATCAAATGGAATATCATCCTATAATAATAGATCATGAATTCGTCTATACAGCTAAAAATCGTCCTTATAAATATGCAGACCGCTATTTAATTTTAATTAAATTGTACTTTTCATAATTGTTTACATCTAAAATTGGTATTGCATATTAAGTTCGTTGCCAAATATTCTTTTGCTTCGTATTGAATTAAAATATCGTCTAGCTCACTTTAGACATCTTAATGAAAGATTTGGTAAAATTGGAAGAAACTTTTGTATTAGGCATAAAACAATTATTAGAAGGATGGAATATTTTTAGGAAATTCAATAATTTTGTGAAGTATATATCAAATAAAAGAAATAGTAATTGAGTTTGTGTTTTACTGTAATAAACTTGGGAGTTAACTGACCCTGTTATTCGGTTTCCGTTTGTAATTGATTTGTGCAATTTTTTCATTTCATTTTGATCACGTTTGTAGCAAATAAATTATAGTTTGAATTACTTAAAAATTGCCTTAATTACTTGAAAAATTATAGTTTGAGCTATTTAAAAAAATTGACTTGACTGCTTGAAAATTATAATTTGAACTAGTACTTAAAAAATTGACATGAAAAAATTATAGTTTGAATTACTTAAAAAATTGGACTAGACTACTTGAAAAAATTATAGTTTGAACTATTTAAAAAATTGACTTCACTACTCGAAAAAATTATAGTTTTAACTAATTTAAAAAATTGAATTGACTACTTAAAAAATTATAGTTTGGACATTTTACTTCACTGAAATACCACTATACAAATAAATTAACCAAAGCCGGATCAGACAAACATAAATTATGAAATAAAAGTAAAATTAATATTAAAGTTCTAACCGGATATTGATTTAGAAACATGGACAATTGCTGAGCACTGATTCGCAGATCAGTTTCGTTGAACTCATACGGAATGTTCCACCCTAATGGCCCAAATTTTCTTCTTTCTTGAATTAAAGCGTGGAAGAACGTCAACGAGTAAAGCAGTTTCTTGAAAACAACCTAAAGCCAAAGATGAGATTATTTTTACCACGACATCACAAAAATAATAATTAATATATAATTAATCATAAAATAGCAGCTCTTACGGGCTTCATGCAGCCTTCAAAAAAATCCGATTCACACAAAGGATCACTTAAGTAAGATCGCACAATGTTAGCTTTTAATCCTTTTGGAGGTTCGTTCGTCATCTTGACGCCATTTTGCAGTACCATCACAGGAAAGTGCTCAGCTGGATAAGAAGTCAACCACAGACGAAAATCTGCGTGGGTGTTATCAACGGTCAATTCCTCACAAACCTTGGAAAAGAAATACTAAATTCAGGAACATTTTGTAATCATTTAATGAAGCAAATACTAACAAAATCATCCACATTCTTAAGAATGAGCTTACACAAAACTATTTTTTACAGTTATTTTAACAGCAATTATTTTCAAATACAATTTAGAACTATAATAAATGTTGGAATGTAAAATGTCCAGAAGATAAGTTACTTTTCAGTAATGCAGCATCTTTTTTTCAATTCCTTCTATTAGCTCACACTCTCCCTATATATATCTTGTTCAAATTTTCAATCGTTCATGAAATACTTTTTATTCCTCCACTCAAGTTCAACTACATTTTTTTTAACTTGCAGTGGATGACACTGGATGTTAATACAGTTTTTTCAAATATTCATTCAGTAATTAAATTTAATTAATTAATTTTAGTTTTTTTTTTCGTTTAAGTTGCATTTATCTACCAATAGATAGCGCCAGATAAATTTAAAAAAAATGAATGAAAATTGTTTATAAAGGACTTTCTGCAATATAGTGGGAAAAAAATTAGAAATTGACTTAAAATTTTTTTTTATGTATATTACTTGTATATATATATATATATATAACTCTTTTGTACGTGTGTTTGTCATTGAACTCCTCCTAAACGACAGGATCGATTTTGATGAAATTTTTTAGTACGTTTGAGTGGGTCCCTGGAAGATTTAAATTCACATTTGTATCCGATAGGTGGCGCTGCAATCTGGTTCTTTTGTACGGGTGTTTGTCACAGAACTCCTTCTAAGCGACTGGACCGATTTTGATGAAACTTTTTGTGTGTGTTTGGCAAAACTTGGAGAATGTTTTTATGATATCCCCTTTGTTTCAAGTCGTCACCAGATAATGCTGCAATACATCAACTTCTATACCGTGCAGCCAATAACTATAAAAATTGGTGATAATATGTATTCGAGTATGGAAAATATATTCGCGCTATCCACTTTATTGTTACTTGCCACCAAATGGTACTAAAGCATTTCATCTTGTATACCGTTCAAATATCTGTAAAAATTAACATGCACATATATTGAAACATGGAGAATATATTTGCGATATGTAATTTTCTACAATGAATTTTTTTTTTTTGGAGGACAACGTATGCCGTGTTCTGCTAGTATTATATAAAATTAATTAAATTTATTCATGCTCATTTCATAATAATATAGCATGAAATAAATATTTTAAACATCTTATAAAAAATAAGTTAAAATTCTTTTAAGTCAGTACGTATCAATAATAAATAAAGTAATAAATTAACATTTTTTGACACTTATTATGAAATAAATAACAAATTAAATTATAGATATAAATATATACATAAAAATACCTTCTCTAAAGTTGGCATCCAAGATTTAGCAAGATGGCAGTTCTGTAACACAACCCACGAACCTAACTGCCTGGCATCTTCAATTAATTTCATGGCAATAGGACCCTGTCCTTGACCAAGAGATAAAGAATTCAAGCGATAACCTCCAAATCCCTTTCAATGAGAAAATGTATATTACAACAATTTATTTTAAAAATGCAAATTAAATTATAAATGGAAAATTTGTTTTTGTCTTGATAACAAATTAAGATGAAAAAGTACAATATCTTGTTGCGCTATTTTCATTTCTCTCTATTTTCTATTTTTACAGTATACAAGTATTATGCTTTGGTTATGAATATTGCTCTACAATCTTTAAATCCAAATTTAAAATGCAGCCAATTAGCATCGATTATCATATATGAGATATTTAAAAATAATAATAATGCAATTTTTATTCATTAATTTTATTTTTATTCCCTTTTTCAATTCCTCCTATTAGCTCACCCTCTCTTTATATATGTATCTTGTCCAAAATTTCAATCATTAATAAAATACTCTTTATTCATCCACTCAAGTTCAAACACATTTTTTTTTAACTTGTAGTGTATGATATTTGATGTTAATACAATTTTTTCAAATATCAATTCAGTAATTAAATTTAATTCATTAATTTTAATTTTTTTTTAGATTTAAGTTGCATATATCTACCAATAGATGGCGCCAGATAAACTTAAAAAAATAAATGAAAATTAATTATAAAGGACTTTCTATAATATATATTAAAAAAAAAAAATAGGAATTGATTCAAAAAATTTTTTTTATATTACTTGTTCAATTCAGGTCATCTTATTATTCTGAAACTTCAAATTAATATAAATATCCCTTTAAGGGAAGAGAATGGGGCCTTATCAGACGGGCTTGTTTTGTTATGTTCGACGTGAAGTAAACCGACATTGCCACTTAAATAACTTCATCGCAATGCACTCATCCACCTTTTACCCTCTATAATCAAATCGCATAAAGTATTTTCATATCCATATCACGGGAATCAATGAAGGTACGTGGCTTTAGGTTATAGAACTTCTGTCGTGTCAATATGAACAATATCTTTCAGTAAATATTTTTTATGGTAAAATTCTGTATAATTATTGTATATGTTAAGCAATATTCTATGTGCGTCCCTTGGAAGGGGAAGTTTGTTGGTCTCTGCACCTGACCGGATGGGAATATGATATGTCCAAAGGAATGACCCGTTTCCGGTGGGTTCAGGTCTTTTGCCACAGCTGCGAGTGAAGGGGATGTCTCTGGAAAGCATTTTAATTTGCAGGGCCTATACAAAACTTCGGGCCAGATGGTCAAGAACAACAATTTACCAAGACTTTCAAGACTCTCGCTATCTTCGCTTGGAGATTTTATGGATGGGGGTTAGTTCACCGAACGGATATAGACCC
>BPLQ01007074.1:20081-47263 GCA_021605075.1 Caerostris darwini
CGCTGAAAATGAACTATAAAATGGAGATGGAAAGAAGAATCGATAGAGAGAAAAATGGAGAAGGACTGAAGACAGCGAATGACGAAGGGAGGGAGCTGCCCCATCCCCCGTAATGTAGTGCTGGATGGCCCAGGAGATGGAAGATGGCCCGACGCGGTCTCCGAGTGTCAGAGACCAAGACAAGAAACTTCATGCCCGACGCAAGGGCCCAATTGAACGGTTGGTCCCTGATGCCACGAAATTTGAACAATGATGCTAGACTTCATTCATCATGATGCTTTGGAACCCGACTCGCGATTACAACGAGTTAGAAGAAGATCCTTCGGCTACAGCGTCTTTAGAAAAAGGTAATTTCTCATCCATGCGACATGATATGGACATGTTTCCCCAGGCTTTTTGCCCGACATAAGAGCTCCATGAGCGGTTGGTGCCTGCTGCAACGACTTCGAACAGTGGTACGTATTCAACCTTATTAACACTGAAACTTTAGTTTTGAAAAAGAAAAAGAAAAGAAAAGAAAAAAAAGGGATCCCCTGTTTCCCAGATGTCGCGGTAAGTTATGAATTGTAAGGTCTATCACCATATTATTTTATTATTAAATATTAATTTGGAATTGTGGTAACATGTATAAGTTATATTTTTATTAATGCATTATTAGAATTTTACTCTTTCTTAGATTTAACAACATCTAATATCTGTATGACTTCTTTCAAACTTAAATTAGTAAATATCAATAAATTCACCTTTGTCAATATTTAAAATTATTAATTTGTTTGTGATTTATTTCATATGAGTGTGTTTCCTTTTCTAATTATAGAAGTCTCTGAAGGCATGCGAACTTTTAGGTTTAATTTATGGTATGGGTTATAGCGGAATTCATAATGGTTTGTGTGTGTGATGGGTAAACGGTGTAGCTAGTTGTTTCGAGGAATGGGTTATTGTTTTAATTAAGGTTTTAAAGTAATGAGAGAACCACACTTCTCTCCCGCGCAAACTAGTTCGCAGTAAGATCATACACGTTTTGTTTCAGTGGCAAGGCCGGTTTGGTTCGTTTGATATGCGCATAATACATACTTGATCGTCGGCAAACTTGAGTAGGGCTGCCGTAGGGTCAGCTCCAGGAGAAAGTACAAAAATTAGGGGTGAAAAGCAGTAGCTGTCCAGAAAAGCTTTTCCTAAATCGAACGGAGGCGGTTCAATGAAGGTCTGGCCGAGATTCTCCATGACAAATTTCTGGACTGCTGGTATCATTTTGTCAAACCTGATGCACCTCATTATCAGAAGTTTCTGAAAATCTGATAGTTCCTCGTTCCATTCGCCAGGAATGTCTTCTTCGTGAGGATTCTATATTTTTAAAAAAAAAAAAGGAATATTTGTTTAATTTTAGAATAAAAATAAAAATAATAACAGAACATACACAATTTAATTTATCACATTTATAATTTAATTTTTATTATTGGAAGTTCACTTTATGGAAAGGGGTATGCCATGTTTTTTTTATAATTGATCAAACTAACCAAGTTTTATTTGAAATTCTTTTAAACTTTTCCTTCTAATATAAATATTTTCCGAATTTTTTAAAAATTTTGCATTCAACATGCACAAAAATAAAGTCTTTTTGGTACAAATTATAAATGCAGAGGAAATACAAATAATCAAATTAATTAAATTTTGAAAATATTCGTATATTCCAGCAAGAATACTATATGTGCAAAGGTAAAAATAACGTAATTATGTTTTATTTATATAAATATAAATAACATTAGTAAAAACATTTTTTTCGTATTTTAGAGGAAATCTAGTAAAAATATTAATAGTCATTTCTTAAAATAACCTATAATTGCATCCGATATAAGAAAGTTGTCTAGGACGAAAATGCAAATATGTAAGCAGTCTCTTAGCATTTACAGAATCAACAAAAGTTTCTTTTTCTTTTTTATAATTACTTCAAGCTTGATGGCAGATTGGAAAAGTATCTGAATCGAAAAAATGAATTTTATATATAAGGAAAGATTCACAAAATTTAGGCACAACTTTGATGATGAACTAGCAACCATTTGTTTGCCCTTAGACAAAATAAAGCAGTGTAAAAAAATATATATATCGTAATTTTCGTTGATTCCAGGCCAGCAATTATGACCTTGACAACTCCCAATCAATGTAAATGTCAGAGTTCTAGAAACTGTATAGTAAAGATTGATAGTTTGTTGATCACCGGGAAATTAATTGCTCTGCAGTGGATTCCAAGCCATTGTGGGATATATGGAAATGAGCTGGCTAATATGTTGGCCAAGAATGGATCACAAATGATGCAACCTGGTCCGCCTTTGCGTCATATAAAGCTATATTTATCTTTCTGTATTAAAATCAACTGTTTCAACCAGTATAGAGTGAAGGCTTCTGAGAAAAAGTGGAATTCCCTATTGAATAAATCAACAAGAATTCCCAGTTCCTAGCCTAGAGCGGTCGGCGCGACCTGCTTTAGATTTGTCACGGGTTGTGACTACTTACAGAGTCCCCTGTATAGAACAAGACTGACTGCTACAGATATCTGCCCACTTTGCGACTATGGCCTGTTCATGATTGGAGAACTCCTCATCACATGCCTTACTGTTCTTAACCGTATCCCCTTTTTGTGTTACTGGCAATGCCTTTTGTGAATGTTTTTGCCATTGTTTACTTTATTGGGCTGTTCGTCGATTAATAACCGAGAGGTCGGAGACGGACATAGGATAAAAAGAAATTTAGGAATCAAACGAAATTCATTCGTTATCCAATACAATGATATTATCAAACAGGCTTACAAGCATTATAAATTAGGACAGAAAATCCTTTAATTCTTCTTTTGAAAATCAACAAGGATTCTTCAATATGGATTTCAGTTACTGAAATATATTGGCATTTACATAATTTTTGTTTTATCCAAACATGTCTAAACAATAATAGCAACTTACTAAACTGTCGAAAAGGACTCGAAATCCTTTTCCTTCAGCAGCAATGGACTCCCTCAAGCCTTCGAATGGACCGAGTTCGCTGAGACGGCAAAATTCGTCCCAGGATTTCTGGGGCAACCAAGTGAAAGGGTTTTTGTGAGGATTTTCCAAACCAATACCACCAGTAAGAAGAAATCGCCACTCTTCTTCTTGGACCCACCCTTCAGCTTTCAAGATATTGATGCACAGCAGAAAGGAGAAAAGAAGCTGAAAACAAAATATCAAATAAACACACATGGACTATTATTAATGTATTGCTTGTAAGTAGATTAAAAACAATATGAAGATTTCATACAACGAGTTAATGATGTAAAATAAAATTAAATGTTTTAATGTTTTAAAGAAATTATATATTTTTGTCGAATATTATTACATATTAATTTGTATAATTCATCAAATGTACTTTAACTGTTTATTTTTGGGAGAAATATTTGATTAATAAATTATGTATATTAATTTTAAAAATGTATATTTTTTTCCAAAGAAACAGGCCAAGCAGAGATGCAGTGCCAACTCAAGTACGAAAAGGACGGGAGATATAACTCTCAACATTCTGTTCCTTCCCAATAGGGAAGAGATCATTATTTTAATGGTATTTTGTGGTCTAGACGCAACACTTGATGAATATTTCTACATATGTCATGAATAGGGTCACACATTAATACCATGGACCAAATTCCAATGCACAGAAACAAATGGGCACTTGCTTAATTTTATATTAAACAGATCATTCAAATCTGAATCCGATATTAAACTAATTTTAATTGTTATTCTACAGCTCAATCGTTATTCTCATTAATTCTTTGCAAAAATAAAAACACTAAATTCTTAGCTATCATCCTTACTAATCACCTTAAAGTTTCAATAACTGGCTCAATGACCATGGATAGCAAAATTCTTATTTGTTCTGATATGCTTCGCCCAATTCTCGCATAATCCCTAGCCTGGTCCTATGCAGCTAAATCTAAGTTAAAAACGTTTGAAACTTTACAAAATATCACTATCTGCCGAATTACCTCTGCTAAATGGTTCATGCGCAATGATGATATGTATAAAGATATTAACATTCCTTCTTTAAAAGATTTTCATAAATGCATTAAATTTTCGCATCTCTATTAAATTTTTTGACACGCTTATTGATCATGAAAATACTGCAATCCAGGAGATTCATTAAGTTCATTTCTAATTTAATTTTTAAATATTTTTTCTTTTTTTTTATTTGTTTATGATTGTAAGTTAATTTTATTATATTTGTAAATATATTCTAAACAATTTTGATTGTTTCAATTGTATTTACCCAGTCATATCGGAAATGGATCCCCCAGAGGCTAAATAGCTCCAAAGGAATATGCCAGCCAAGTTATTTTACAAGAACTGGAGGAAAATATTCCTCATTACCATACTGAATCATGTATCGGTAATAGTGCATCAAATATTGTTGAGAAAAATCAACGATGCTTTCAAAATATCATTCATGACTAGATTCATAATACCGTAAACAAAAAGTGTCTTAAAAAGCATGGTGATTTAATTTTAAGCATAGTATTTTCAACGTAACTTTTATTCACATTTACAAGAAATAGAAAGAGAAAAAAAGAAATAGGCTTGAAAATTTTCCATACCTTATCTTTTTCAAATAAACTTCGGCACACATTAACATATAAAGACTCCATAAAGTATTTTTTGAGAATTTCCAATCGTTCTGCAAGATTATCTGAAACCTCTGAATTATCAATCGAACCAATGTATAGATTGATAAACCAAGGTAAAGAGTACTGGTACATGGGATCAATGTTAGCTAAATCGGCGATAGTGAAAAACAGAATAGAAGAGTGGATAGCAATTGGTTTATATCCCAAACGAGTTTGATCGATCTGGGCCTCAGTTTCCTCCGCAAACACCTAAATTGTTAAAAATAAATATAAATCTTAATACTATTAATAATTTATCACTGTATAATAAATAGTTTATTTCAAAAAAACAGAGTTACCTGTTTTTCCTGAATTTCATTGGACAATTCTTTACTGGATGATATGACTTTTACAGCCGTTTCATCTTCTAATATATTAGTGCCAGATGTTAATAATTCAAGGATTTTGTCTTCAATGGCTTTTAATTGTCTAAAAGTATATAAGATGCTTCAAATATTTTGTAGTTTTTAAAATTAAATTAAAATACATTTCCTCGTAAATTGACTAAAACTAAATTTGTATTTAACCAAAACTATATTAAATGTTAAGATTTCCATCATAAAACACACACAACCAAATTGATTAATTTTTTTCAATAAACTTCAGAATTATTTATATTAAAAACATTGCATTTTTTGAATAAATAATATAATGCAAAAAAGGTAGAAATTTAAGAACTTTGTTTACAAGACTATTTAAAAAAAAAATCAAGCAAAACTATTTATGAAATAAAACTGTTTTAATATTTGAATTTGTAATTCACTATTAAGATTTTCAAGAACAATAATAATAATTATAAAAATTTAACATATTAATTTTAATGAAGCGAACTGCTTGATTATTATCTGTTTGAAATACAAATGGACAGAAACAAGTATTTTTAAGACAATGCATTTTAAAGGCAACACATGAAATTTCGATAACAAAAGAAAAAATATGTATTCATTTGATTACATATTAGTCAATAACATTAAACAACATCCTAGATAAAATCAAAAGTCAGTATCAACATAGATAATACTGGAATTTCATGAACAAACAAGGCTACTGAAGATTCCAACTATATGTAGATGAGCTGGCAGATAATATATTCAACAGTGAGAAGGAAAGTAACTACTGCAAATTCACAGAGGGAATACGTGCAATACATCATTGAATCTATGTGATCTTCTATGCAGAAGCTTTAACTACTTGATGTGGTCTTCCATGTATGCCAGAATTTAAAGTTAAAAATTAATGAAATATTTCAAAGTTTCTTTTCGCTTACAAATTGCGATTATGTAATAATTGACATTATAGCTATAAGCTATATTTTACACACCACATCGCTGTGCTTAGAGTTAAGATGCTCTTTTACAGTTTGGGAATGATGTGGGTGAGAAATCTGAATGGTCTAAGGTTATATGAGACCAGGACCTACGGCTTAAACTGGATTTCTAACAGCTACAAACATACATGGCAACGCCGAGATCGAACTTGAAACCTGTGGTACCGAGCGGCAGAGCGCTAGCCACTAGGCCATTAGGCCCCTATCTTTTACACATAATTAAAATGTGACAAGACTATCGCAAATCATTTTAAAATGCACTCACAAAAATATTTATATAATTCTCACCTTTTATTCTCAGCGCCTTGCAGAAGAAGGTTGTTCTTTTGTTCTTCCAATTCTGGCTTTTCTCTTGCAACTACAATACCAAGTAACTGATCTTCCAGACCAGCAGGGGTTATCATGAAATTCACAAGGGTCACCTTCACAGACGTTTCAGGTAAGTAGTGAGGATTTCGTAACTTTGTTGTTATGTAGAAGCGAAATTCTGAAGAATATTCGATGGTTGAGTCGCCAAGTTTTATGCAAACCATGCCCCCTTGACGGAACGTCTGCTTCAGAAGTAAAGGTTCTAACACAGGATCCAACTCTTCCCCGACATTTTCTAAAAGAACCTGCATAAACAATTACCCTATTTAGTTCAAAATTGCAAAATCTAGTTAAATTATAACTCTCTACAAAAAAAACGTTTATAAAAATTAAGATTATAAATAACAAATATCTTAACTTTCATTAATATTGCATATTTTTTTAGAAATATCTTCTTATTAAAGTTATTAAAAACAATAAGTTTATATAATTATTATAATAGCTTATTTTAATTGTATATCGATTTAACTAGATTATAATTGTATTGCATTGGTAAGAAAATAATTTCGGTTTTCATCATTGAAATTTTAAATAAGGAAAACCTAAATCATGAAATTTACCATAATTATTAAAATAATCCGCTTTAAATTTTAAAAGGGCATGGTGAAAGACGGATGTACTTTTTTTGCTAACCTAATAGATGAATTATATTCCATTTATATAGTAACATTACGCATAAAAAAATTATAGTTTTATTAGTCACAACTAGATTTATGTAAAAAGTAACAAATATTGGAAATAAAATCAAATGAGAGTTAGAAGGAAGGCATTGCTCACGTCTCTCTCGAGGAATTGGAGAAACATTTTGAAACAGAGTATTTCGGACAAATCGCGTGAAAAATCACTCTCAGAATTCAGACTTTCGGTGGGCCATACTGTTTGGAGAGCCATTTGCACCGCATTGATATTTTTGATAGCCAAATTACCCGTTCTGTGCAAAAGATGATCATGGACAGGCATCCTATAGCAGGATGAACAGCCTTACATGGGGACTCCGAGATTAAAAGATATTGGAGCACTAGAACTTTGTTGATGAGACATTCACTTTTCTCTCTTATTGTTTCTTTTTCCTCTTGTGTGTGTTTTACACTGTTTTGATATCGTACTAGTTTTCATTTTCTCTTGCCATTGGAAATGAAAAAAAAAATTTGGAAATAATTTTTTAAAATATTTTTTTAATTATTTTTTTTATAGTTAACAGCTATTATTTCTTTGTCTGATCATAAAAATTAATTTCTTGTTACGATTTAAAAGTTATTTTATTGTTCAATAAATTTTTCTTAAATTACCTAATCTGGTGATATTTGTATGGATCATTGCCAAAGTTCAAATATTAAAATCATGAAATTTTTTTTTAGCGAGTTTGAAGAATTGTTTTAATATACTATTTGATGAATTGCTTTTAATATAATATGAAATAACAAAAATTATGTATAAATATAAAAATTTCAATAACAAAAAGAAACCTACTGGATTTCCAAAAGTAATGCAATTTTCCAAAGAACGGACAAAATCAGCATCCGTTAGTTTAATGACCTGCAATTTGTTTGCTTTTTCCATATTTTTAATCCATTTACTTGCCTGACCTTGTGGATCAATTAAAAGAGGCCAGCGACGAGCATTACTATGCACGAAGAAAATACATATATTACACAATCAATAATTCATGTATTGATTTTGATACAGTACAACATTATCAAAATATGCAAAACCTCATTAAAAATAAGTTTCGATTTTTGTAAAAATTTATTATCCCTTATAAGTATAAAAATAACATTTATGTGACACAAAGATGACGCATAAAATATGTTTGATTATGTTATCTAAATATAGTATTTATATAGCAATAAAAAAATTTAGCAATTTTTCAAAGGAAATTAATAAAGTATTAAAAATTACAAAAATACTAAAAATTAAATTTGTTTAGACATTATTATTGATTATTTAAATTTATTAAAGATCAACTCATAAAATACTCTTTAAATCCGTCCTCTTCTTTTGGTTTTTAATTTTCGTAACGATAAATGAATTTTGAATGATCATCAGTTAGAATGACTACAATGTAGAACATCTACATCATTTTTAAATATACTAGCCTTCTCTCTCCTTATCCTCCGTTTCAGAGAATTTTTTCTGTGTATCATATTAAGACAATTGCAGTACTATAAACAGAAATACATCTGAAAATATTAATTATAATGCTTACACAACGCTAATGAAATATTTAAAAATACAAAGTGGCCAACAAAACAAAGAGTATTGGTTCCAATTAATAAAAAAGATTTAAGGCATAATCGCTCAAACACGATTTGATAAAGTGGAAAAATATTTTATATAAAAGTGGTTTATATTTGAAAGGATATTTTAAATGAGAATTTAAATAGTTATGACAGAGAAGTTATCAGTTGGCAAGCCTGCTAAACCATGGATACATATTAAGTATATGCTTTGATGAAATCCCCAAGTCTTATGCATAATAATGGAAATTGCAAGAAATTTTTGGCATCCCTTTTATGCTGACAGCTCAGATAGAGTGATGTATTAATTTAAACAAATTTAAAATTCTTCTTACTATATCAGGTTTGCAAGAAAGTCTTTTTGGTTTTCATCATTTAAAAGCATTGCAAAAACCAAAAACACTTTCTTGTCAAACTATTCTCCTATTTAAGTTGATGATTAAATGATGTTTTCTATCTTGTGTTTTTGTATTTTTTATGACATCTGTTATCCTGTAAACTTGCCATTGAAAATAAAAAAAAATACTTTATTAAATTTTACACTCTTCGTACACCATTTGATAATTTCTATTGTATTATAACATTTCAGATATTTATCTACATTCAGACTTTCATTTTAATCTACTCCACTATCAGCTAAACAGAAGCCTGGTTATATTCATTGCATCACAAATGTACCAAATAGCAAAACAAAAAAAGTTCATATATTTAAGAACAATTGGATTTTCAACTGGCATTACTTGATGGCGTCTTCATAGTGCATTATGTTGGCATTATTAAAATTTATACATTCCTATTTATAAAATAGATATGTATTTTTATAATAAGGAAATATTTAAAAATATTTTGAACAGTCATAAAAGAACTTTTATAATACCTGATAATAATTCCATTTTCAACAGAGAAGTTATCAGTTGGCAAGCCTGCTAAATTCCAGTCTCTAATTAAGACAGGATCTCCAAGTATCTCTCTTAAGGAAAATTCGTCAGAGCAAGGAATGCCACTGTCTTTGCAAGCAGCAACCCAAGAAGAGCATTGATCCTAGAATATAACGGCAAGAACAAAAAAGGAAGAATATTATTTCTTCTCCAGAAAAGTTAAAGCACAATAAAGCATTGATAAGATATACAAAATATTGAAAAAAAAATAATTTTACAATGTAAAAGTCATATACACTGAAGTGACAAAAGTCATGGGATAGCAATATTCAAATTTTCAGATGGCAGTAGCATCGCGTAGAACAGGTATAAATGAGCAGTGCTCGCAGAGCTTTCATTTCTGTTCAAGTTATTCATGTGAAGAGGTTTTGACGTGATGATGACCGCACGACGGGAATTAACAGACTTTGAACGCGGAATGTTAGTTGGAGCTAGACGCATGGGTCATGCCATTTCGGAAACCGTTAGGGAAATCAACATTCCCAGATCCACTGTGTCAAGAGTGTGCCGAGAGTATGAAATTTCAGGCATAACATCCCACCATGGACAGCGCAGTGGTCGACCGCCTGCACTTAACGACCGAGACCGGCGACGTCTGCAAAGAGTCGTAAATTCTAACAGACAAGCAACACTGCGTCAAATAACCGCAGAAATCAATGTGGGACGTACAAGGGACTTGTCTGTTAGAACTGTGCGGATAAATTTGGCTTTCTTGGGCTATTCCAGCAGAAGACCGACTCGAGAGCCTTTACTGACAGAACGACATCGCTTGCAGCGACTCTCGTGGGCACGTGAGCATATCGGTTGGTCCCTAGATGAATGGAAAACCGTGGCCTGGTCCGATGAGTCACGATTTCAGTTGGTAAGAGCTGATGGTAGAATTCGAGTGTGGCGCATACCCCACGAAGCCATGGACCCAAACTGTCAGCAAGCCACTGTTCAAGCTGGTGGTGGCTCCGTAATGGTGTGGGCTGTTTTTTCATGGCATGGACTTGGTCCTCTGGTGCGACTGGACCGAACATTGACTGGAAATGCTTATGTTCAGCCACTTGGAGATCACTTGCAGCCATTCATAGACTTCATGTACCCAAACAACGATGGGATTTTTATGGATGACAATGCGCCATGTCACCGGGCCACAACTGTTCGTGATTGGTTTGAAGAACATTCTGGACAATTCCAACGAATGATCTGGCCACCTAGATCGCCCGACATGAATCCCATCGAGCATTTATGGGACATCATCGAGAGGTCTGTTCGTGCCCAAAATCCTGCACCATCAACGCTTTCACAATTATGGACGTCTATCGAGACAGCATGGCTCAATATTCCTGCAGAAGACTTCCAACGACTTGTTGAGTCCATGCCACGTCGAGTTGCTGCACTTCGCCGGACGGAAGGAGGGCCGACACGATATTAAGAGGTATCCCATGACTTTTGTCACTTCAGTGTATATAGAAGCGATTACATATAATGAACAGCCAAAACATTAAAACCCCATTATAACCACCACCTAAGACCACCACTGCTATTTGATAGGCCATTAGATGAACTACAAGGCCAATCAAATGGTAGGAATGGATTTTAAGATTATAAATAAATGCCTGAGATTATATTTCATTAAACAGTAATTTTTATTGTTTTCATTTGTAAAAATATAGGTTTTATTCGATTTGCCCCAAAAAAAGTAGTCTAAAATGCTTCATCAAAATTTTTAAGTCTAGTTTGTTATTCATGACGTATAAAATTAGCACCAATTAAAAAATGTCTGCAAATAAGTGGAACATACAGAGGAAGACAAGACGGCCAGCTAAAGGTCATTAATGGCAGAATTGCGGAAACTTTGTTTATTTGTTTGTGTAGATAAATTATGGTAACTGCATGATATTTATTCCCAACGAATTTGATAATAGTGGTAGAATAAATGTATAAAAAGCACGATTTACTGCATACTGTTGACTATAGGACTATGAAGCCACAATTCCATTCATTTGCTTATGCTACTTGAGATTTATGAATGTAAGCTTATCATGTGTCTATTGGTTTATTGAAGAATGAACGGCTGTATAATGTCAGACAAATTTCATGTTGGTATACATCTTGTATAATGATAAATCCCTATGCAAACTTTGAGTTATACGTGAATATGTAGTAACTTTTTTATTTAAAAGTTATAAGGTACTGAAATCCCGAAAATAATTTGAAGTCCATCCTCTATATTGTAAAATACGTTTCAAAATTAAAAATATAATAATTTGCTACTTTATGCTAAAAATCAATTTTATGTAACATTTAAAGATGAATTAAAAAACAAACCTGTCTAAAAGCAGAAGTAAAAGCACCCAGGTAAGCCACAACTGCTGATGCAATAAGTATGTCACCAGTGAGGTTATTGTATTGAATACCTAGCTGTACAGCAGATTCATTCCAACGATCCTTTTCACCTCCTAGACCACCGATGAGTAGTTGAGCTCGCTCCAGTTGTGTTGCACAAAGTTGTACTTGTGCCTCAAGATCTGGAAGACACAAATGAAAAAATTTAATTGAAAATAAATTGCATTTTCAAGTAATTTTGCATCAAGATTTCAAAATAAGTTTTCTCAGACTTGTTAAATGGTAGCCGTAATAATTATTTGCAGAGGAAGAATTATACTAGTATATTAAACAGCAAATATTATTATTATTTCAGTAAAGATTGATTGTAAATTATCATTATTAATTTTATTTTGTGAAAGTTTAAATTATATATAAATATTTATATATTATGCATATTTTTTGCAAAAAAAGAAAGAAAAAATCATTATATATGTATAGTTTAATGTTTTTACATATTCTTTTTTATTTTATTATTTGCTCCCATTTGACACATCCCAAATGTAATATACTTAATTTCAACAGTTATTGTAAAAATTTAGTTAACAACTCTATCATGCTCAATGAAAGATGATCATAAGGAAAGAGGGGAGATGAGAACGCAGAAAAGAATATTCAACTTTGACAATTGGATGAAAGCCTCTTTTCCTCTTGCTTTGCTCACATTGATGTGACTTCAAAAGTATTCTTTGAACATTTAAATAGCATGATATTAAAAACTACAAAAGATTACTTAAATCATCTTATGGAAAATACGAAGATAAATCGTTAATAAAAATTCGAACATTTTTCTTGGTATTCCAAGTTATGTTTTGATATAATTCAAAGAGGTGGCCCACCAGATGACATTGTCATTAGAACAAACTTATTCTTGCCTCCGAACACAAATTATAACCTAATCCTCAACATTAAATTAGATATTTCAAATACAATATTATCAATGATGGGAAGAATAGGGAGTATCTTCTAAAAAAAATCACAATTTCTCCATATTTTCTAAAAGGAGTAAGTGTTTAGATGTTTAACCAAAAGTTCCGAACTTGGTCTCAAAATCGACGAGGTCCGTCAATTGACTAACTTGAAAACTAAGGAAATGATCCCAGTCTGGCAGCTGGTTTACAAGAAATCTGAAGAAAATTCCAAAATTTTTGATGTTGACCGCTTGCTCCACTTCTCGGTGCGAGTTGAGAAATTTAATCGTAAGCCTGGTGCTTCGCAGTGTTTCCAATGTAATCTCTTCCATCATTCCGCTAAAAACTGCCATTACAAAAAAAGATGCCTTAAATGCGGGGGCGAACATTACCTAAAGGACTGTACTATCAAGGAAAGGCTAGAGAATCCTCAATGCATCAATTTCCACCAGATGGGGCACCTTGCCGCATGGCGAGGTTGCCCGAAGTTTCCGAAGCCCCGCCTTCCGCCCAATCGCACTGCGGCTCCGCCCAGAAGCACGTTCGTCAGCCGTTCAGTCACGCCCGGTGTCTCTTATGCAAGTTTCTTGCATGGGCCGCCGCCGGCTACTCCATCTGTGACTCCGGAACGCCCAACTAACTGGGATATTACTGATCCTGACAAGGCCGCTAAAACTGCCTATGTATTCCAAGAAGTGTCCAGCATTCTCAACATGTTAGGCGACATTGACAAATTCTATAATCAACTGAAAAGTGCAAAATCCCCTTTGGAAAAATTCCAAATTATTGCAAAATGCTTCAATTTCGCTATTTAATTTTCTCTAGTGTTTTTATTTCCCAGTGTTTTCTTTTTCCGTTTCTTCTTTTATTTATAATGCTTCTTGTTACTTCAATTTGGACATGACCATTGCCCACTGTCTTCTCTTTATATAATGTCTTGTTTTATTAATGACTGTATAGTACCAGATTTGGAGTTAGAGGCCGCATATGGCCATGGTACTCTGCATCCTAAACGATGATGATGATAACCAAAAGTTGACTAGCCAAAATAATCTTCAACAGCATTTAAAAAAATTGGTGTTGCAATTTTGTGGAATAGATTTTATAAGGCCCAAAATATTTATCCTTTACAAATAAGACCAGAAAATATTATATTTTAGGCATTTTTCTTTTGAATTAAACAGCAAGAGAAAATATGAAGCACACTGGATGGGATTTAAAAAAATATATATTTTTACACATTTGCAAAATAGATCACAGTGAAAAAGGCAAAATATAAGAAAATGATACATTTTTTTATTCACATATGTAAAGCAAACTGATTCTTGTTTATGATAAAACATTTTCTTTAAGTCCTATTTTATGAAGATGATTTCCTGTTGGCCACAAATTGATAGTGTTTATTCTATTAACATTGGTTATTCATTTTTTATTCACATTTATTTACTGTTAACATTTTGTACGCTCTTCTTTTAATATGCATTGAGTTTAATTTTTGTATTCATAAAAATTTCTGAATATTAAAATTTATTTTTGAAGTTATTATCTTTATTTATATAATTCTTACAGAAAACGAAATTTTGTAGTAATTTTTTTTATTATTGGAAAATTATAAATTAATGGAACTTATTTTAGAGTATTTAATTTCATTCAAATGTACCTTCTTTTTCCTTTTGTGCCTGAGCAAGCTTCTGCTCCAAGGCTGCCAATTTATTTTGTACTTCTTTCAAACTATCCTGCTTCACTTTCAAGGCGGCAAGGGCTGTACTCAAGTCACTTTCTGCCTGAGCTAATGCTTCTTTTTTAGGTGCTACTATTTTTATAACTCTAAATTGGATAAAGAAAATAGCAAATAAGTAGTTTAAATAGAAAATTAGTCTACCGATTTTTTTTCAATAGCATTAGTAGTATTACAATGCAAGGAAAATAAAATTTTATTTTGCACAATAACAAGTCAATAGTTTTTTTTTTTTACATAGAAAAACAATAAAAACAATATTAAAAATAAATTATAGAAGTATTTAATGCATTGGAATAAGTTTTGATCTATCATTTAGAATGTATGAAAATATTCAAATTTAATAAATGAAATTCATAAAAAAACTGCAAACAGAATCTGAACAAAAAATACATTCAAATAATGCAATATGAATCTTTTGATTGATTGATTTTTTTTTTCTAATTGAAAATTCTTGGCAATTTGAAAAATCTTGATATTTTTACAAAAAATCAATTAATGATGAAGAGAAGGTTATTTAAAATAAGATTTAAGTATACTTAGGCATATTTTTAGTTATATTATATTGAAAAATAATAAATATACAAATCCTGAAAAAGGTACAATATAACGATATAATACAAAAAGGTACAATAAAATACTAAGTACATTTTTTGTTATTATTATCAAACTATATGTTGTTGTACACTTCATGTTTGCTACGTTCAATTCATTTTTTATTAGTAACATAGATATTGTAAAGAAAATCTCGGGTAAATATGTAAATAATTATTTATTACTAATTAAATAGTAATTTTTTATAAATATTTAGTGTTTAAGTGGTTTATATTATCATGTAAAAAGTTTATGTTCTATAAAAATATGCCTAATATGCATGACAAAAATCAAAATAAAAAAAAATCACCAATTTATCTGTGTTGGAAATATCTATGATCAGATTTTATTTCTCAAAATAGAAACGCGATGTTTAGCTGCCATATTTAGTAAAATTTGCTAAGACAACACTGCACAACTGCAACATACATAATATATATAACACAATTATATATCAAATATTTACAAAATCATCCTAAAAGTCAGTTCGTTTAAGGATCTTTGTACTCTCTGTACTGCCTGAAGCCTTCACTCGACTCTCTACACTCCCTTTTTTCTGTCTTCTTTTCCTATTATTGGTTACAAAGTCTAATGGGGGAGAAAAAAATGCAAAGTCCAAGTTTAAAATAAGGGTCAATCAGTCCTTGAGTGTATAGTTCTTTCCTGTTGGCTATACACTCAAGAGTCAAAACATTATGACCACCCCTACATTTTGCAATGAACTCGCCTGGATGACGTGGAAGGCACGTGATCAGATGGAAGTGGTATTTAACTGCTGCTGGAGAGTCTGAAGAATCATTCTTTCACTTTCTTCTGTGTGTGATGGGAAAGGCTGCGGATCTAAGCGACTTTGATAGAGGGCAGATTGTAATGGCTCGAAGGCTTGGAACAAGTATTTCCGAAACTGCACGACTCGTGGGTTGTTCGCGATCTACAGTTGTTAGTACTTATGCAAAGTGGATGAATGACGGTGATGTCCTGGCCGCTTAACTCACCGGATCTCAATCCGATAGAACACATTTGGGATGTCCTGGGACGGCAGCTCAGAGTTCAAAGACCACCAATTCGCAATATCTCGGATTTGCGTGACCGTTGCTTAAACATCTGGTACAACCTGTCTCCGGCCATCTACCAAGGACTTGAAGCTGTGTTGCGCGCCAAAGGTGGGCCAACTCGTTATTGACAGGTGGTCATAATGTTTTGGCTCTTGAGTGTATTTTGTTTAGGGAAGACATGGTGGATCTCTACTGAGATCGATCTGGCGAAAGTTCAAGGAAAGACCTTAGCATAAGATTTATTTAGAAACTAAAGTAATTTCCCAAATCAGTGGAAGACCCATATCAGTAGGGAACGAAACGATTATCAAAAACAAAGAATTTTTCCGAATATTCTACAAAGTTTCGACTAGCTTTATATAAAGATTTTGGAAACTTTCGGAATAAACAAAATTTGATAAATGTATGCAGAAGTCTTTTTTTTTTTAACTTACTCATCATATGAATCCATAGCTCGCACCCAACGACATAAACCTTCTGCAGCAGTAGAAGCGCTTTTAATTTTTTCTGGATCAAATTCAGGATTCGATATATAATTTTTCCTGATTTCTTTCATTGCTTTTGGTGCAATATTATCCTAAAATAATTTCAAACCTGTTATTTAATATTACTCATGAAATAAAAATGCAAAAATTAAATTACACGTTTTTTTTTAAAAAGCAAGTTTTAGTTGTTAATAACTTTTTTTAAATGATTTTGTTTTGTATATAGAATAGAATTTTTAACATATTAGCTGTTAGTTGAATTAGTAAATAAAAATTACTTACTTTATCATAATTCTTTAAACTGTCTAAAAACTTCATATCTCCTAACAACTTTTTTGAAGGACCCCAGTAATCTTCAATCATTTTACCTAAAAATATTTTTTAAATCTAAAATTTAGAATTAGGATAAAAAATTAACTAATAAAATATATATCTTTTATTTACAATGTTACATAAATGTAATGAAAATATATCAAAATGCCTGAATTTTAAAATGCAGCTCATATATTACATGGCTTAAATTCTTACACAAATTGCGAAGGTTTTTCTTTTTCCCTATAAATCTATTCTTCACTCTTTCATAGAACAGGAGAAATTATTTCATAAATTATGTACAATTTTAATTTATTAGTACATAAGCGTTGCATGATATTTACACCTCTAAATCTGGCATATGAATCTGCTAAATACGTTGACCACTTTCTTATTGTAATGCCACTTCGATGGATGACACAACATGATGGATAAGCTCGATGGATGATATAACATGGTGGATAAACATCTATGGATGACATAACATGATGGATAAACATGGATGGATCACATAACATGATGGATTTCGATGGATGACTTAAACATACTGGATCCTATCTGAATTCATTTGTTACTAGAATGGCAGATATGCAGCAAAATCAGCACTATCAAAATGACATCACAAAATCCTATAATACAGTATATCTAGATTGCGCCCCTACATTTTAGAACAAACAGTACGAGGAATGGTACTTTAGAAGTTCGCATTCTCCTCCTTAAGCAGGCGGCTTGATGGTCAGTTGGCTACGCTCTGGCCATGGATTCCACAGGCTTTAGGTTCGAATCCTGGCGGTAGTATGGATGTTTGTTAGTGATTCTGAATCCACGTTAAACCATAGGCCCCGGTCAAATTAGCCTAAAGTGTGCACAAAATGACAATACAGAGATAAATCAAACCAAACCTCATTAAGCTCAACAGAGAGGGAAAAACTCCTGTCTGCAGATTTATGAGTACCAATTCCCGGCATAGTCATGATAGCTGTCAGTATAGTTTTTCAGAGCAATAATCGAGTTCTCTCAATTCAGAAGTAGACGTGATAATCACCAGGCACCTACGACTCCTTTTGTCTATAAGTTATTTTCTAAATTGAACTTGTAATAAAATTTTGAATCTTATTTTACCCACCAGGTTAGCGATCATTTCACATGGAGTTTTTTTTATATAACTTTGGATATAAAATGCAACTTACCTGTCCCACTAGGATCTGGTATTCGATCCGGTTTGATACCTTTTAAAACACATATTGCTTCCATGACTAATTTTACACCAGCAGGAGGGCTTTTCATAGATTTGACAACCGTTATATCCTGAAATACAAAAAAAAAGGGGGGCTTTATTATTCATAACAAAAAAGAAATTTATGTACACAATATACATACGCACAACAAATAATATATACTTATACAATGCACATTACTAATTTTTAAATAGAATACAAAAATGTTTATAATATTAATTCATATCATTATTTAGAAATTATGTGTAATTTTCAAGATTTTTTTAAAATTTAAAATAATTTCTTTCTTTCTTTTTATTTCACTTACTTTATAAATTACAACAAGCAGAAATTCGAACAAATTGATATTAATTTTTTAAAACAATCCACAACTATTTATACAATAAACATAGAAATAAAAATTAAACTTTGAACAACATTCTACCAAATGAAAAAACATAATTAAAATTGTTTTATTATAAAACGCGGATACGTGCGATAATATAATATTAAATAAAAATTATAATAAATTTAAAATTTTATTAAAAAATTAATTATTGATAGAGGCAATTCATCTTTTTGAAGGCAAAAAAGGCACTTCTATGAGGCAGTAGTCGTCTGAATAGGAAATTTCTGTTGACTTTATTTTGATGCAATATCTAATAAACAAATTTAGTTTAGACTAATCTTTGATCATTAAGACAAGTGCAACATTTTTTCAATTCCTACACTCTCCCTATATATATCTTGTTCAAATTTTCAATCGTTCATAAAATACTTTTTATACATCCACTCAAGTTCAAATACATTTTTTTGAACTTGTAGGAGATGACACCTGATGTTAATACAGTTTTTTCAAATATGAATCCATTAATTAAATTTAATTAATTAATTTTAGTTTTTTTTGCATGAATCTAATAATAGATGGCGCAATATGTAAGAGGAAAATTTCAACTTTATCTGTAAAGGACTTTTCTGCAATATATTGAAAAAAAAAATAGGAATTGACTTAAAATTTTTTTTTATATTACTTGTTTTGACTCTTATACTAAATTATATACCTTAATGACAGAAAAATTAGTGCAATAAAGTCTATGATAATTGGCCTTTTAACAGAAAAATTTAGCATAAATTTTTAAAATAAATTTTATTAACAAATGACATTAGTCCACATATTTTTTTATAATTTATATCAAATTAAGTCACAAAGATTTTTAATAAGAAAGATTAAGGCATATTACCGCAGGGGTCAATATATTCAATGCTTGTATAGCAGCTTCAAGAATCGGAACAGCATGAGCTAAATCAGAGTCACATTCATCTTTTATGGCTTGAGCATTGGCAGCTTGTTCATTTGCCACGGCTTCATCTTGCTTCACGACTTTTTCAACTTCGGCCACATCTGCAGATTCGGCTTGCACTATAGCCATTTGCTCTTCAACTTTCTTGCCGGCAATTACTAAGGTAGGCTGCAGACTGGTCAACTTCTCTTGCATTTTTGCAACGGCAAATGCAGCATTTTGAAGTTCCTGGAGGCCTACCTCATATCGGTTTTTAGCTTTCAATACAGACCTTTAAAGGATTAAAGAGAATACTAAAAAGAGTACAATATCAACGCTGCAAATTAAAATAACAGTATGATATTTTCACATAAATAAAAAATGTATTAAATTAAAATATGGAAAAGAAATTTTTAATATAAATTTATAATATTATAATATTTTATATAAGTTATTTTAACATAAATATGGAAAGGATTCATTTTTCTTATCCCACTTGGTAGACAACAGCAACATCTAGACCAAATCCATGAATTTTTTATGGAAAAAGGGAAAGCGCGGGGGAATAGCTTCTGTCGTGATGGTGCACCCGTAGTTAGAAGTCTGACTTGGCTCCGTGTTGGTGAAAAAGGAAGTCAGTGCCTTGCGGCAGGAATTTTAGAGAGAACTACCCCGCATTTGCATATCGTATGGGAGATAACCCCGAAAAACTCCTATCAGGTAGTCCGACTCACGAGGCCAGATGCTAAATATCACACATACCATATAGCCTCCTCGTTTTCTGAAACAGTGTCTATAACAAAGCCACCAGTGGACTGAACCTCCGCCCTAACGCTCACCAGCGGAGCCCGTTGCCTCTGAGCCACAAGTCGGGCGGAAATGTGATTTTAATGATACATTATTGCTCTTCACGTACTAATAGTTATATGAGACAATCCAGTTTTTAAATGCCATTAGAGAATAAAAATAAATTTTAACAGAACCAAATTTAAAATTACCCAAAGTTACTTTATAATACAAAGCTTCATTGCTTATAAAATCAAGGTAATTTAATTCAAACGGTATTCTTAATTATTAGCAATCTATTGAAAAATAATTGAAGTACAAAAATAGATTCAAAAATAATTTGTTAAGAATGCAAGCATAAATTTCCATGCTTTATTTTCCAGCTAAAAATTCATTTCCCAAGACTAATATAGATTTATTTCCCTGTGTGAGAAATTTATTCAATGAATTGGCTAATATAGATTTATTTCCCTGTCTGAGAAATTTATTCAATGAATTAAAAGCATTTTTTTAGCATTTATTTCAATAAAAACTAAATTATTTAAGTAAAATGTAATCACTATTGTGCATTTTGCCATAATTAACCTTTCTTTTTGCATTAATAATGTAAAAAAATTAGGCTTCAAAACAATTGTATGCGATGATTTGTTCTTTAATGTACTATTTTTATACATGTGTGTGAATATTAATAACTGAAATAATTTTTTTAAATAAAAAATTAGCTAATTATATAAAATCTAATCACCATTGCGCATTTGGCGATAATTGATCGCCATTTGTACATTAAGGCTATAAAAAAATTAATATTCAAAACAACTGCATGCAGTGATTTGTTTTTAATGTGTGTTTTTTAAGCATTATGAACTAATATTAATAATCGAAATTCTTTTTTTTTAAATTAATTATTTATGCAAAATGAAATCCCCATTGTGCATTGTGCGATAATTAATCACCATTTATGCATTAAGATAGTAAAAAAAAATTAAGATTCTAAACAATTGTACGCAATAATTTCTTCTGTAATGTGTAATTTTTATATACATGAACTAACATTATTAACCCAAGCAAATTTTTAAAGTTCATAAAATAATTATTAATAAACTCACCTTCTCTTTTTCTCCAAGAGAGTCTTGAATGTCGAAATCAGTTCTAAAAATGACGTCGGTGTGACGTAGTTGTGACGTTGCAATTCCGAGTAATAGAGCTCGGAGAGATTTTCTGTCGAAGTGTGAAACATTTTACACATATAAATGCAACCGTCTCTTTCTTTATCGCTCAATTCTACTTCTTCAAGGAATTTGCTGGCCACGGCTTCCAGGGCGTCTTCTGGCCAAGCCTAAATTTTATTTTGAACAAATTCTACAATTATCGAAATGTCCTTCAAACTGGCAATTAATGTCTCACTTTTAATTTATTGTTAGTTATAGTTTTAATTTTTTTTTAATTTGCTTGAATTAATATAAGAATATGCTTTGAGTTTATTCATCAAATATAGACTGTGCAAAGTGAATGACTAGTATCGCTAAGTTGTCGAAAAACTTGGTGACATAATTGATAATGTAGGTCAATTAGTAACAATTAGGAATTTTTATCACGACAAATATGGCACAAACTGCATAGTTAGATCCAATTATGGAGATAACTGGCGTTATTTACGGAGTACCTATGTGGCTTTGTTGTTGTTTCTTATACCACTTGTTAGACAGCAACATCTAGACCAAGTCAAAGAATCCATATGGTCTTATGGAAGGAGGGAAAGGGCGGACAGCTTCTGTTGTGATGGAGCACCCATAGGTAGAAGTTTTACTTGTCTTCGTGCCGCTGATTTTTGAAGGAGTAGAGTTGTCAGTCCCATGCCCAACGCCTATCATATTACACCGGAACCTACCGTTTAAAGTGGATTCCGAATCACTACAAACATTCATAGCCCCGCCCGGAACTCGAACCAGAAAACTGGGGCACCGAGTGTCAATCATTCGGTCATCAGGGCCCCTATGTGGCCTTAAACTTACTTAAATTTCTTTACCATAATTACTTACATTAATTCTATTAAGAACTGCAGCTTAATTAAATGTTATATTTAAAATCTAAAAATGAAAACAAATTAGTTACTATAAGAAATTTTTTTCATTAAAGCCAATAAGAGAAAAATAGCTTACTTCAAAAACAAGCATTTAAATGAGAATGTTTAAAATATAATGATGCAATTGGGGATCCGATACACAATGGTAAAATAGGATAAAAAATAAAGAGACACAATAGAGTTCTAATTAAAAAAAAGCTTATTCTTCAATAGTTACAGTTGTCGATTTTCAAAGTTTTCGCAGTGAATTGGCATCAGCAATTCTTTTAACAAACGATCCTTGAATTTCTCGATATTTTGTTTTGATTGCATTTGTCGTAAAAAAAAAGATTTTTATTTAAGTACTGTTTTTAAAAGTAAACAGTGCTTCTACTTTGCTAAAAAGTGTATACAAAAATAATCCGAGTTAGGTAAATATTTTAAATATGATTTTTTTATACAAATTCTTAAAATATTCACATAATTATAAGTATGTGTTATACTACATACCTGAAACCAATCGATTGTGCAACAATTAACTAAAGATGGAAATTTACGAAGTCGATTACGAAACGAGTCTCCGATGGGACTCATGGCCAATACGATATGCAACTGATCTCTTACTCTCTGAATGAACATATTAAATAGAGCTATAGGTGTTCCATCGGTTTGTTGAGATTTTTCTCTTTGTCTAAAAAAAGGAAATAATAATCAATTAATTGGAATAATATACGCAGATATAATAAAGATAAATGGAGAAGTTATTATAAATTATACATTAAATCATTTTACATGTTCACAAATTATGTAACGAAACACTATTAAATAAGTTAATGATTTTATAATAAAAAGCGATTTAATACAAATTCGAATTAAATTTTATATCCATTATATAATTCAAGTACAGTAATTTACAGTAGTCCTTAACTGTATTAAATGTAGTCACAAAGTCTAGAAATCGTTCGTTTATTTGCGTGTTTTTCTGTCTCTCCCGACATGTGCGATATATCTATCTCCCCCTGGTAACGTCATAGGTGGCTAAAAGATCTATTACTATCGGCATGCAGCAACGCTCCAAGAGTGGTCATTTTCATGGGACTTCGTCAGGCTGAGTGCTTTACAATGGAAAGATGGCGGCCTGTCCCAATCTAAGAAAGGTAAGATTCAGCGTTTCCTTCCCAGCTATGATGTTGATTTGATTTAATTTGCCGTTCTACGGCCATTTTGTGCACACTTTGGGCTAATTAGACGTGTAACTACAGTTTAACGTGGATTCCGAACCACTCACAAACATCCATGCCACCGCTAGGATTGGCTAGCGCCTAAAGCCTGTGGTAAAGGCCAGAGCGCAAGCCAATTGGCCATCACGCAGCGATATGATGTTGAGACTTGTGGTGGGCTATGCTAGTTTGGCGAGTCATCTGCACCACATTGGCATTTTTAATAGCCCAAATTGCCCGCTCTGACGGAAAGACGAGATCATGGACAGGCACCCTATAGCAGGATGCCTGGACTTGCTTGCGGACTCAGAGGTGAAAAGATATCGGAGAGCTATAACTTTTCTAATGAAACATTATTGTTTTCTTTTTTCTTCTGTGTGTTTTACACTGTTTTAAACCCGTAAAAGTTTGTCAATTTCTCTTGCCATTGGAAATAAAAAAAAAATATTTCACTGACTATTATAAGTCGTTTTACATGCTTCTTTTCAAAAATGTTTAAATATATCAACACGAACAGAGGCATTTTAACAACATTTGAAGAGATTCCCGATGAGAACCACAAAGATTCCCTAATTGTAGAGGTAAATAAATATTTTTCGTATTACAAAATAAAAAATAATTTACTCAAAAGTAATTTATTAACTAAAACTAAAAATATTTTTCGAAATTAATTTCTTAGAATTACTATAGCTTATTAGAAACTTCTACAGCAAAGTATCAAAAATATGTACAATGCTGATGAAAATTCCTGCACAATAAATATACTGAATTTTTTTAAATAAAAATTTAAGACTTGCTTATCTATCTGCGACATCTTTTCACAGATTTCTTGCTTCTCGTCCGGTGCAAAGAGATTCGGAACTTCACCGGCATTCAATAAATTATTTATGTCTTCCAGGAAAGATTCTTCCTTGATCTGACTATCGGTAAAAAGGAACACTCCATGCTGTTCTGTGGCAGTAGATTTACGAAGTATCAGCTTCAAGTCATCTCTCCATTCTGTCATGGTATAACTTTTACTAATTTCAACCTAATGTGAATAAATGTCGTAAAAAATGAAAATAAATAAACTCTGCAGGTAGCTAGAACTACTATACTATGAAAGTGCCAAGCAATAAATGTATATCGCACAGCATGTTGCATCTTTCATGTAAATTTAAGTGGAAAATACTACATACCAAGTCATGCAAATGGTTAACATTTCAATATATGTTTGAAAAGGAGGTAAGAAAAAATACTATCTAAAGTATATTTAAAAATGAAGGGTTTTTTTGTCGCTTGTACAACATATAGATCAGTGGAAACCAAATTTATTTACATCCTACTGTTCTCAGAAAAAAACCCATTCCCATGGAAATTTATTTTTTCTTAAGGAAACAATTAAGATGGAATAGTAAAATACTTAAGTTATAGGTCTCTATTTAATACAATTTGTACATAATATGAAAATAGAAGTTGTTTGTCTTATATACTCTGGATATCATCATTTGTAAGTTAGAAGACATTATATTTACTTGAAATACCAAATTCTTCACAAGTTATTGCATGCACATATTTTTACAGGTGTAAGCTGAACACACCTACAATGCGCGACAAGCTTGACTGTTCAGATCTGTCGTTTACAATTTTCATGTCGTGTGTTTGCTCAGAAGATATTGTTACATCTTTTATAAACATGTGAAACATTTATTAATAGTTTTACTAAATTTTTTCTTTTTTTTTCTTCCTCCTTTCACCATTCTCTTATTTTTATCAAAACCTACCCCTATCCGCCCTAAAATACCTCCAAGACCATTATCCCCTTTTAAAATTCCACTTTCCTTTAAGGAAGGGGTCTCCAAACTTTCCAGCCTTAGGGCCATACAGTTTACTCCAGTAAGTACCAAGGGCCAAAACCGTTTTAGTTTTTCTGCCATTATCTGTAATTTCTAGACTAATCGCCGAGTACGCGCTCTGAACGAGCATACGCTTGCTAAATTCGCTTATTCAATTACTACAATTACTATTGTCTTTATCGATATGATCGTGACACTTGACGACATCTATTAGTTAAAAGCGGAAATAGGTAGGTATAACTACCGAGGGTAACCGCGGGATGTTCACTAGTCTATAATGTTAGTGGGATTCATTTTAATTATATGTTAGTTGTTATGCTTAAGTTAAATTTTCTGCGTATTATGCTTGTCATTAAGCTTTACCTAGCAAGTAAATAAAACCGAGTTATTGTCATTCTGTGTTTTTTTATCCAACTTATTACAGCAACAACAAGCTATTCGCTGTCGCGGGCCGGATTGATGACACTGGCGGGCACTTTGAAGACCCCTGCTTTAAAGAATGGTATTGCCCACTTTGGGAACCAATAATTTAAATGATATTCAATTTCGCGCCAACATTTTGCAACAATTTAAGTATTCTAGACGCAATAGCACATGCTGGTAAATTTTTGAAATTTTTGTAAGTTTTTTATATTATTTTATACACATCTTATTTAATAAAATTCATTAAGGAAGCACCCAATGGAATTCCAACTGCTGTATCACTAAACTGTATCACTGAGAGAGAAAATAAATAATTGCAATTGCAATAAACGATTTCAAACGCAATGATTTTAGAAATCGATTAAAATTACTAAATGTAAAAAATAACTGCACAATTAACCCATAGTTTCCACTGTAATTGAAACAATATATAAATTTAAAAAATAGTATCTTTAATTAATGAGTATCCTAAAATGTTGTGAAATTTAGAAATGCTAAAAATGCTTTACTTGAAATAGCTCATAATCAGAAATATGAGCTGCTAAGTGTGTTAAGGACTGTCTTCCTGATCCTCCAACTCCAACCAGTAATGCATGACTTCGGCGTTGTTTCAGAACTCTAGTTATGCGACATAAATGTTCAACAGCAAACCTAAATGAAGAGCATAATTCATCGAAATTCAAATGTGTATAAAAATTACGCACCAATAAAGATATTTCCAAAACGTTTTTGTTCGATTAAAAAATAAATTAACCAAGCAAAATGTTCAATTTAAAATACAAGCATCTCAATTCAATTTAAATAAAAATAATTAATAGCAACGTGACTGAGCAATGTTATTGACAGGATAAAGAGTGATATAAAAACTCAATGACAGTCCAGCAATCTACAAAGCAGATATAAATAACAAGATCTCTAATGTAAGCATTCCAAGAATGTATAACCAATCTCTTATGCTTTTTTTTTTTTTTTTGCTGATTTCCGGGAAGTTCTGTTTCTTATCCATTTTTTGTATATTTGTATAGATTTTCTTTTTTTTCATCTGCCTTTGTTATTTTAGCCGTTCATGCTTTAATTTGTGTGCGTCTAATGATTTACAGTTTTGTCGTTGCAGCTTATATGTATTATGAATTTTAGATAAATTATAATCAATAAGTTATAATCAATCTGAAACAATTACAGATTGATTATAAATCAATTTATCTACCATGGATTGTTCCATCGTAATTAGTGATAGACCACGATCTGAGAAATGTCTACTCCAATGAGAAGTGAGGGAAGCTGATCCTCTCCCCTCTTGACGGATTGTCTTAAAAGGAAAGTTTTGGTGAAGAAG
>BPLQ01007074.1:66662-83563 GCA_021605075.1 Caerostris darwini
GCAAAAACTCTCTAATATGTTAAGCCGTTAGATTCTTTCTATTATAGTTTTTCAACTGATTGATTCTATCGACTAATTTATCTATTGTTTCATTGTATTAATTTGATTCTTTAGATATCGAAAAATAAATAAATAACATTGTGTTTATTTAAGAAACATTGTTGTTTCAACAAACAAATTTTTACAGAAATATTGTTGTTGTTTCAGTAAAGATTAAAGTTTCACTTTAACAAACGCCTAGCAAGTATTGTACAGATTATGTTAGTAATTTGCAGATTACTCAGTTAATCTGAGATATGAGACAATTGTCGACACTTTTACGGTACGCCCTAGTTAATTTGCAAATTATCTAGATAATCTGTAGAATAACTGATTGCTGCACTTTAGCGGTAACATATATATATGAGACAAAAACACACACATTATTAAAGTAACGTACGCACTCAATAAAAGTAAAAATAAAGAAAGAGTAGAGGTAAAAAAAATTTCAGTGATTCAATCAGTTTCTATGATGTCATTCTCTATACATATATACTCACAGGCTTTCTTGATCCCATCAAAATAATTTATTAAAAACAGAAAAGTGAAAATGAAATTATCGAAAATTCAAAATACATACTACTGTGTCTAAAAAGTAAGACCAATTATCAATTTAAAATTCCCGGGGCTTATTAAATTTCAATTTTTTTTCTTTTTTAGGTTGCTGGCGCTGTCCTTGACATCTGTGTGAAATTTCACGTCAAAATATTCATTAGTGTTTGAGTTACGCTTGGCTTTGTGAGACGCTAAAACTGATTCCGGCGATTTTTGTGATGTCGGAATTAATTGAGCAGAGAACTTGCATTAAATTTTGTTTACGGAAACGTATAGAATGTTGCAGAAGGCATTTGGTGAGCATCCCTGCATCGGAAAGAAATGTTTAGAAGTGGTATAAACAGTTAAAAGAAGGCAAAAAACGCGTTGAAGACGAAGAGCCCTCTGGTCCACCATCAATCTCAACGGACGAATCTCACGTTCAAAAAATTAAAGATTTGGTGCTTGCAAACCGTCGATTTACAATTAGAGACCTTGCTGATGATGCTGGAATTTCAAAAGGCTCTGTCAATTCCATTTTGGATGCGTCAAATCTCGATTGTTATCGAAAACACTGAATGCGCCAGCTCACACTACATTGATTCTTCATGATTTTTTCGCCAAAAATGAAACCCATATAGTTCCACAATCACCGTATTCACACCTTGCGACTTCTGGCTATTGCCTAAACTCAAAAGACCACTCCGGGGACACCGTTTTGAGTCGATTGAAGAGATTCAACGTGAATCGGCGCGCGTTTTGAAGGCCATCCCTGCCAATGGCTTTTCAGCATGCATTGAGGATTGGGAAAAAAGTAAGCATTAGTGCATTGTGTCCGGAGGGGATTACTTTGAAGACGATGAAATAAATTTCGAAAAATAAAGTTTTTGAAAAAAAAAATAATGATCTTACTTTTTGGGCACAGTAGTATAAGTTGCAACGACAAAACTTTAAATCATTAGACTCACACAAATTAAAAGGTGGACTCGCGAAACAGTAGAGGCAGATCAAGAAGAAAATATATGCAAACAATTGGTGAGAAACAAATCTTCCAGTAAATCAGCAAAAAAACAAAAGAGATTGATTATATAGTCTTGGAATGTTTACCTTCAGATCATTAGAGAGCCTGTTATTTATATTTGTTTGCTTGATTACTGAATTGTCAATGTTTTTCCTTTTCAATAATATTGCTCTGTTGCATTGCTATTAATTAATTTTATTTAAATTGAATTGAGACGCTTGCAATTTAGATGTAACATTTTGCTTCCGGCTAATTTATTTTTTTTAATCAAACAAAAAACTGTGAAAACTATCTATATTGGTGTGCAATTTTTATACACATTTGAATTTCGATGAATTATGCTCTTCATTTAGGTTTGCTGTTGAACATTTATGTCGCATAACTAGAGTTCTGAAACAACGCCGAAGCCACGCTTTACTCGTTGGAGTAGGAGGATCAGGAAGACAGTCCTTAACACACTTAGCAGCTCATATTTCTGATTATGAGCTATTTCAAGTAAAGCATTTTTAGCATTTCTAAATTTCATAACATTTTAGGATACTCATTAATTAATGATACTATTTTTTAAATTTATATATTGTTTCAATTACAGTGCAAACTATGAGTTAATTGTGCAGTTATTTTTTACATGTAGTAATTTTAATTGATTTTTAAAATCATTGCGTTTGAAATCGTTTATTGCAATTGCAATTGTTCATATTCTCTCAAAGATACAGTTTAGTGATACAGGAGTTGGATCTCCATTGGATGCTTCCTTAATGTTTTTTATTAAATATGACGTGTATAAAATAATATAAAAAGCTTACATGAATTTCAAAAATTTATCAACACATGCTATTGTGTCTGTAATACTTGAATTATTGCAAAATGTTGGCGCGAAATTGAATATCATTTAAATTATTGGGGTCAAAGGGGTTAATACCATTTCCTACAGTAAAGTGGAGTGATCAAAGGGGATAATAGTTGTGAATACATTTAAGGGCTGCTTTTGATAAAAAAAATAAGAGTATGGTGAAAGAAGGAAGAAAAAAATAACAAAATTTAGAAAAATTAATACATGTTACAAATGTTTATAAAGTGATGTAACATAATTTTCTGAGCAAACACACTATATGAAATTTGTAAACGAGAGATTTAAACAAGTATATAACAAACATTTTATAAACATGTAAAACATGTATTAATAGTTTTTCTAAATTTTGTAATTATTTAAAATAAATGTAATGTCCTTTGATGTACAAATGATGATATTCATTGTAAATATGTATGCATTTTAGAACGAAGAAGCGCTACTTTTGATAAGAATAAGAGGATAATGAAAGAAGGAAGAAAAAAAAATAGCAGAATTTAGAAAAACTATTAATGCATACGTCACATGTTCATAAAATGACGTAACATTATTTTCTGTGCAAACAACAATATGAAAGTTGTAACCAATAGATCTGAACAAGCAAGTACTGGCAGGCAATCTTGTAACACATTGTAGGCGTGTTCAGCTTACATCTACAAGAATATGTGCATGCAATTACTTGCAGAGAATAGGATATTTGAAATAAATGTAATGTTCTCTAACCTAAAAATGACGATATCCAGAGTATATATAAAAACAACAACTTTTATTTACATATTATGTACAAATTGTACTAAATAGAGACCTATAACTTAAGTATTTTACTATTCCATCTTATTTATTTCCTTAAGGAAAATAAATTTCCATGGGAATGGGTTTTTTTCTGAGAACAGTAGGATGTAAATAAATTTGGTTACCACTGATCTAGATGTTCTACAAGCTACAAAAAAAAAACTTCATTTTTAAATATACTTTAGGTAGTATTTTTTCTTACCTCCTTTTCAAACATACATTGAAATGCTAACCATTTACATACTCCAGTATATTGTACTTTTCATTTAAATTTTTCATGAATGATACAACATGCTGTACATTTATTGCTTTCCAATTTCATAGTATAGTAATTCTAGCTACCTGCAGAGTTTATTTATTTTCATTTTTTACGACATTTAATCACATTAGGTTGAAATTAGTAAAAGTTACACCATGACAGAATGGAGAGATGACTTGAAGCTGATACTTCGCAAATCTACGGCCACAGAGCAGCATGGAGTGTTCCTTTTCACCGATAGTCAGATCAAGGAAGAATCTTTCCTGGAAGACATAAATAATTTATTGAATGCCGGTGAAGTTCCCAATCTCTTTGCACCGGACGAGAAGCAAGAAATCTGTGAAAAGATGTCGCAGATAGATAAGCAAGTTTTAAAATTTTATTTAAAAAAAAATCAATATATTTACTGTGCAGGAATTTTCCTCAGCATTGTACATATTTTTGATACTTTGCTGTAGAAATTTCTAATTGGCCACAGTAATTATAAGACATTAATTTCGAAAAATATTTTTAGTTGTATTTAATAAATTACTTTTGAGTAAATTATTTTTTATTTTGTAATAAGAAATATATTTATTCACCTCTACAATTAGTGTTACTTTGAATCTTTGTGGTCTTCCGGGAATCTTCTCAAATGTTGTTAAAATGCCTCTGTTCATGTTGATAGTGAAACACTTTTAAAAAGAAGCATGTAAAACGACTTATAATAGTTAGTGAAATTTTTTTTTTATTTCCGATGGCATGAGAAAATGACAAACTCTTAGGCGATCAAAACAGTGTAAAACACACACAAGAAAAAAGAAAACAATAAGAGAAAAAGTCAATGTCTCATCAGCAAAGTTCTAGCTCTCCAATATCTTTTCACCTCGAAGTCCGCAAGCAAGGCCGGACGTCCTACTATATGGTGTCTGTCCTCATCTCGTCAAAATGCCACTGTGGTGCAGATGGCTCGCCAAACAGTCATAACCCACCACAAGTCTCAACGTCATAGCTAGCAAGGGAATGTTGAATCTCAACTTTCTTAGATTGGGGCAGGCCGCCGGCATTCCATTGTAAAGGCTCGAGTCCACAGAGGAGAAGCGTTTGACCAATCACTAGCCCCACCACGTTGCCTGAAACCGGTTTGAAATCCGCCGCTTCCAGTTGACCAACTTTCAACTCGAAGCGGAACTTCACTAGGCGTAATGTTAGTTTAGACGTTTCGCAGTGAAGGGGTCGAAAAAATTTGCTCGCCTGCCGCATGAATCTTCAACGCCTCTTGCCTCGGTGGGAACGAGCCTTAAGACACTCAACCGACACAAAATCCCATGAAGGTTATCGCTCTTGAAGCGTTTCTGCATGCCGATAGTATAGATCTTTTAGCCGCCTAGGACGTTACCAGGGTGCACCATGGGGAGATATTATCTACTGTCCACCCCATTAGTAAAACATATTGTGTATTAATACGTAAAATCGCCTTTTATATCATACATGTAAGGAAAGAAAGAAAAACACGCAATTAAACGCACAATTTCTAGACTTTGTGGCTACAATTGATACAATTAAGGACTACTGTACTTTAATCATTGATAAATTAGTTTCTATGTATTATATAGTGGATATAAAATTTAACTGTAATTTGTATTAAATTGCTTTTTATTATAATATAATTAACTTATTTTTCTTAATAGTGTTTCGTTACGTAATTTTTGAATATGCAAAATGATTTAATATACCATTTATACTAACTTATAATAACTTCTCCATTTATCTTACAGTAAAGATAAATGGAGAAGTTATTATAAATGGATATTATATCTGTATATATTATTCCAATTACATGATTAATCTTTTCTTTTTTAGACAAAGAGAAAAATCCCAACAAACCGACGGAACACCCATAGCTTTGTTTAATATGTTCATTCAAAGAGTAAGAGATCAACTGCATATCGTGTTGGCAATGAGCCCCATCGGAGACTCGTTTCGTAATCGACTTCGTAAATTTCCATCTTTAGTGAATTGTTGCACAATTGATTGGTTTCAGGTATGTAATATAGTACATACTTATAATTATGGGAATATTTAAGAATTTATATAAAAAATCATTTGCAGAACATTTACCTAACTCGGGTCCTTAGATTTATTTTTGTATACACATTTTAGCAAAGCAGAAGCATTGTTTACTTTAAAAAACAGTTCTTCAATAAAACCACCTTTTTTTAACAACAAATGCAATCAAAACAAAACATTGAGGAATTCAAAGATCGTTTGTTAAAAGAATTGCTGAAAATCAAGGACTACACTATAGATGAAGCAGCTTTTTTATAAGAACTAAATTGTGTCCCTTTATTTTTTTCTGTTATTATGCCATTGTGTATCAGATCCCCAATTGTATCATAATATTTTAAATATTTTTCATTTTAACGCTTGTTTTGAAGTAAGCTATTTTTCTTTTACAGTTTTAATACAAAATTTCTTGTAGTAAATAGTTTGCTTTTATTTTTAGATTATAAGTATGACATTTATTTAAGCAGCAGTTCTTAATAGAAGAGTTTATTTAAGCAATTTTGGTGAAGAGATTTAAGTAAGTTTAAGTGACATAGAAGGTCAGATAGCCGAGGGACTAACGCTTGGTTCGGGTTCGAGTTCCGGCTGTACCATGGATGTTGGTAGTGCTTTTTGAATCCACTTTAAGCAGTAGGTCCCTCTCTAGTATGACAATAGGGCTTTGTGTGTAGGGCTGACAACCCTACCTCGTAAAAAATCTGTGGCACGGAGCCAAGTCAAACTTAACGTACAGTTGCACCATCACAACAGAAGCTGGCCGCCCTTTCCCTCCTTTCATGAGACCGCATGGGTTCTTGGGCTTGGTTTAGACTAGATGTTGCTGTCTACCAAGTGGACTAAAAAACAACTCAAAGGTACATAGGTACACCGTAGATAATGCCAGTTGTCCAAATAATTGGAACTATCTGAGTGGTTTGTACCATTATTTGACGTGATGAAAATTCTTAACAGTTACTAGAGATTACATATATCATGAATTATCTCACCAAGTTTTTCTACAGTTTAGCGATACTAAACTTTAAAAGTCTATATTTGACAAATAAAGTATCTTTTTTTTTATTAATTCAAGTAAATTAAAATAACTTAAACCATAAATAATTATAAAAGCTATCAATAAATTAAAAATGAAAAATTATTTGCAAATTCAGAACATTTTGATGATTGTAGAATTTGTTCAAAATAAAATCTAGGCTTGGCCAGAAGATGCCCTGGAAGCCGTGGCCAGCAAATTCCTTGAAGAAGTAGAGTTGAGTGATAAGGAAAGAGATGGTTGCATTTATATGTGTAAAATGTTTCATACTTCAACTGAAAATCTGTCCGAGCTCTATTACTCGGAATTGCAACGTCACAACTATGTCACACCGACGTCATTTTTAGAATTGATTTCAACTTTCAAGACTCTCTTGGAGAAAAAGAGAAGGTGAGTTTATTGATAATTATTTATGCAAAATAATTATTTTAAGGGCTTTAAAAAATTATTTGGATCATTAATATCCGTTCACGTGTATAAAAATAACAAAGAACACATAATTGAATTGTAACCTTGATTCCTCCCGCACACCGCCCCTTGCGGCGCAACCTGCACTCCCCCATGGAAAAATTTAGTTTATAGTCTCTCATCCCGAGAGAAAATATATTTAACGCAACCGTGCGTATTATTTGGCCTACAGACACATACACCCGGAGAGGAAGTATATTTCGCTCACCTTGCACGTAGCTCAGTATCGAGTTTTCGAGCTTAGAAGTGGAGTCCTTCCACGAATCTATAATTATATGTCTTTATATGGGTTAAATATTGTATATCTATAATTGTATGCGTGTGATGTTTGTACGTGTGCCAATAAAATTTTAAGTTCTCCAACCTGTGCCTCCAGTATCTCAACCCAACTACACCCAGTTACAATCTGGTTGCTCAACCTCCAACCTCTGGTTGCTCAACCTGCCTTGTGAGTCGGACTACCTGGCGGGAGTTTTTCGGGTTATCTCCCATGCGATATGTAAATGCGGGGTAGTTCTCCCTAAAAGTCCTCCCCCAAGGCACTGTCCTCCTCCCCAAGGCACTGAACTGAGTCAGACTATGGGTACTCCATCACAACCTAAGTTGCCCCCCTCCCCACTTTCCCTTTTTCCATGAAAATTCATGGATTTGGTCTAGATGTTTCGTCTGCCAAGTGGGATACGGAAAAAAAAAATATTTTCCATATTTATGTTAAAATAATTTATCTAAAATATTATAATATTATAAATTTTTATTAAAAATTTCTTTTCCACATTTTAATTTGATACATTTTTTATTTATTTGAAAATATAATACTGTTATTTTAATTTGCAGCGTCGATATTGTACTCTTTTTAGTATTTTCTTTAATCCTTTAAAGGTCTGTATTGAAAGCTAAAAACCGATATGAGGTAGGCCTCCAGGAACTTCAAAATGCTGCATTTGCCGTTGCAAAAATGCAAGAGAAGTTGACCAGTCTGCAGCCTACTTTGGTAATTGCTGGCAAGAAAGTTGAAGAACAAATGGCTATAGTGCAAGCCGAATCTGCAGATGTGGCAGAAGTTGAAAAAGTCGTGAAGCAAGATGAAGCCGTGGCAAATGAGCAAGCTGCCAATGCTCAAGCCATAAAAGATGAATGTGACTCTGATTTAGCACATGCTGTTCCGATTCTTGAAGCTGCTATACAAGCATTGAATATATTGACCCCTGCGGTAATGTACCGTCATCCTTCTTATTGAATATCTTTGTGACTTAATTTGATATAAATTTGAAAATATTTAGTCTAAAATCATTTGTTAATAAAATTAATTTTTTGCTAAATTTTTCTGTTAAACAAAAGTTATAGGACCATTATCGTAGATTTTATTGCACTAATTTTAATTTTCGTTGTAAAATTTTTCTGTTATTAAGGTATATAATTTATTATATGTGTTGAAAAAATGTACCGATTATTTGTCTTCCTGGTCAAAGATTAGTCTAAACTAAATCTGTTTATTAGATATTGCATCAAAATAAAGTCAACAAAAATTTCCTATTCAGACGACTACTGCCTCATAAAAGTACTATCGAAAAGATGAACAAGATCAAGTACATGTACATTTAAGATGCATTTATACCGGATTTCTAGACTCTTTCTGTATACCATGAACGGAACATCTACCAATCAGATGCCTGATTTACTGCTGTTCTGCAGCTGGCGATCCTAGTATCTGGTGGGAATCGAGCTTTAATCTTATGCGATTAACAAATCGCAAGTTTTTGATATGTTCATCTGCACGTCTGGCATTAGTATAATTAATAAATTCAACAAAATCACCAATGAGCTGTTTAAAGCAAAAAAACTATCAATAATTAATTTTTCAATTACATTTTAAATTAGTTATAATATTTATTTAATATGATATTATCGCACTTATCCACTTTTTATAATAAAACAATTTTAATTGTTTTTTTTTGGTAGTATGTTGTTCAAAGTTTAATTTTTAATTTTGTGTTTAATGAATAGAACTAATAATCGTGTTAATAGAACGCTTCATACAATTGAGTTGCGGAGGATTAACGTTGGATAAATATATTTATTTTTAATATCAATTTGTTCGATTTTCTGTTTGCTGTGGTTTTTAAAATGCAAAAAATAAATAATTTTAAATTTTGAAAAATCTTGAAAATTAAATATAATTTCTAAATAATGATATGAATTAATATTATAAATATCTTTGTATTCTAATTAAAAGACCAAAATTAATAATGTATATTGCATAACTATATATGTTTATTGTGTGTTTATGCACATCGTGTACATAATTTTCTTTTTGTTATGAATAATAAAGCCCCCCTCTTTTTTATTTTAGGATATAACGGTTGTTAAATCTATGAAAAGCCCTCCTGCTGGTGTAAAATTGGTCATGGAAGCAATATGTGTTTTAAAAGGTATCAAACCAGATCGAATACCAGATCCTAGTGGAACAGGTAAGTCGTATTTTATATCCAAAGTTAAATAAAAAACACCATCTTCTATAACATGTGCAATTATCGCTTGTCAGATGGATAAATAAGATTTAAAATTTTAATACAAGTTCAATTCAGAAAACTTATAGATTTGCTGAAACTTATAAACTACCAGATTCTTATGTGCCTGGTTGTTAACACGTCGACTTTTGAATTGAGAGAACTCGATTATTGCTCTGAATAACTATACCGGCAGCTCTTGTTTATGTCTATGCTGGGAATTGGTACTCATAAATCTGCACGCGGAAGTTTTTCCTCTCTGTTGGGCTTAAGGAGGTTTGGTTTGTTGCTTTACGGTCATTTTGTGCACACTTTCGGCTAATTAGACCGGCACCTACGGTTTAACATGGATTCCGAATCACTAACAAACATCCATACTACAGCCAGGATTCGGACCTAAGGCCTGTGGAACCATGGCCAGAGTGTAACCTATTGACCATCAAGCCGCCTCTTAAGGAAGAGAATGTGAACTTCTAAAGTATCGTTCCCGGTAATGTTTGTTCTAAGATGTAGGGATGTAATGTACATACGGTATTATAGGGTCTTGTGATGCCATTTTGGTACCGCTGTTTTTACTGTATATCTGCTATTCTAGTAACAAATGACTTCAGATCAGATCTAGAATGTTTAAGTGATTCATCGAAATCTATCGATGTTTATCCACCATGTCAAGTCATCCATCCTGTTATATCATCCATCAATGTTATATCATCCATCATGTTACACAGTCCAGTCACATTAATGTGACCACCACCTATTTTCGACGTCAACATGAAATAACCAATCACAAAAGGCAGGTGGCAGCACATTGCAGTGGAGTGTATATAAAGAATTCCACTTAATACCACATTCCAGACTCAACTTAAAGCCAGAATATTTTTTTTTCTAATGCAGCTGGCAAACACTTAGACAGCTTGGTTTTGGATGCCTTAAGGCAAGCGCTGCACAGACGTTACTAACTTTGCATTACCAAGGGGGCGCGTGTAACTTGAAAATAAGCCACGGACGTAGAGTAACAATGCCCCCGCAATGCTCTACGATCCTATGAGACCGGGACCTACGGTTTAAAGTGGATTCCGAATGGATCCATGGCACCGCCGGGACTCGAACGCGAAACCTGTGGTACCGAGCGCCAGAGCACTAGCCACACGGCCATTCAGGCCCAAAGCCAGAATTTACAAGAGTGTATATTCTGGCTTTTGACAGGTGGTCACAGTAATGTGACTGGACTGTGTATATCATCCATCATGGTATGTCATCCATCTATGTTTATCCATCATTTTATATCTTCCATAGGTGTTTATCCACCATGTTATGCCATCCATCGATGTTTATAAATCATATTATGCCATCCACGATGTTTATCCATCGAAGTGGCATTACAATAAAGTGGTGAACGTATTTAATAGATTCGTGGGCCAAACTTAGATGTATAAATATTATGTAGCGTCTACGTACTGATGAATTAAAATTGGACATATTTTTTTTAAATAATTTTTCTTCTTTTGTGAAAGAGTGAAAAATAGATTTGTAGAGGAACAAAAAAACAACCTTCGCAATTTCTATTAGAAATTAAGCCAGTTATATATGAGCTGCATTTCAAAACACAGCCAGTATGATATATTAGAGAGTTTTTGCATACCGTACGTTAGTTACCGTAGGACGTCCGTTAGCTTTTTCTCCCTAGCGCGCATGCTCAGTTTCCTATGAGCATGCGCGCTAGGGAGAAAAAGCTAACGGACGTTCTACGGTAACTAACGTACGGTATGCAAAAACTCCCTATTTTCATTATATTTATGTTAATTGTTCTAAATAAAAGGTATATATTTTTATTAGTTAATTTTTGATACGAATTCTAAATTTTAAATTTAAAAAATATTTTTAGGTAAAATGATTGAAGATTACTGGGGTCCTTCAAAAAAGCTATTAGGAGATATGAAGTTTTTAGACAGTTTAAAGAATTATGATAAAGTAAGTAATTTTTGTTTACTAATTCAGTTAACAGAAAATAAGTTTAAAAATTCTATTTTATATGCAAAACAAAAATCATTAAAGAAAATTATCAACAACTAAAACTTACCTTTTAAAAAACACATGATCTAATTTTTGTATTTTTATTTCGTGAATAGAAATAATTAACGGGTTTGAAAACATTCTAGGACAATATTGCACCAAAAGCAATGAAAGAAATCAGGAAAAATTACATATCGAATCCTGAATTTGATCCAGAAAAAATTAAAAGCGCTTCTACTGCTGCAGAAGGTTTATGTCGTTGGGTGCGAGCTATGGATTCATATGATGAGTAAGTTAAAAAAATATTGCAGAATACATTTATAAAATTTTGTTTATTCAGATGTGCTTGACATATTTAAAAGGGAAAATATTATTTGAATACTGAACCAATTATTTTGCTAGTTATGTTTATTAAAACATTGATTATCAAACTGTCGGGCCTTAACAAAAAAGCTTATTTCATTATCTTCATGTTGAAACAAACTATCGTTTCCACCTATATAATGAGTTCAATGTTGCGCGTACATCCAACATGCTCTCTCCGCAACTCAATTGCATGAAGCATTCTATCTCCCATCTTGTGGGAACTAATGAAACAGTGCGGTTTGTGGTTGCACGAATTTTTCCCCCACAAACAAGTTCGCCGAGTGTCATGCACATTCTAAACCTATTGCATAAAGTGCAAATCCCATTGCTTCACGCTGAAGATAACTAAACAATACCGTGGGATTGTGTTTAAAAAGGACGCAAGTGATTTGAATATTAGGTAACCTTGGCAATGTTCTTTTGCACTATTTGCTATTTTGCTTTGGTTCTTATGCAATCACATTTAAAAATTAAATAACATCAAGTGTTCAATAACATATAGTTTAATAATAATTAAAAAACTATATTTAGTACTACTTTAAATTATTCTTTATATTATATCATTATATTATTCCCTTTCCAGAATTTGTCTATTTATTATTTTTTCGATATAAAAATAACTAAAAAAACGTTTAAATATACTTAATTCTTATTTTAAATAATCTTGAGTTTATCATTTATTAGTTTTTCGTAAAAATATCAAGATTTTACAAATTGTCAAGAATTTTCAATTAGAAACAGAAGTAGCTAAAGATTTATGTAGCATTATTTGAATGTATTTTTTGTTCAGATTCTGTTCGCAGTCTTTTTAATGAATTTCATTTAATAAATCTGAATATTTTGGTACATTCTAAACGATGATCAAAATTTATTCCAATACATTAAATTTTTCTATAATTTTTTTTTTTTTTTGTAATTTATTTTTAAATTTCTTAAAATATTAAATTGACTTATTATTGTGAAAAATAAAATTTTACTTTTCTTCGATTGTAATGCTAATGTTATTGAAAAAAAATACTTGACTAATTTTCTATTTAAGCTACTTATTTTCTATTTTTTTTTAAATTCAATTTAGAGTTATAAAAATAGTAGCACCTAAAAAAGAGGCATTAGCTCAAGCAGAAAGTGACTTAAGTACAGCCCTTGCCGCCCTGAAAGTGAAGCAAGACAGTTTGAAAGAAGTACAAAATAAATTGGCAGCCTTGGAACAGAAGCTTGCTCAGGCACAGAAGGAAAAAGAAGGTATATTTGGAGGAATTTCAGTACTCTAAAATAAGTTCTATTAATTTATACTTTTCCAATACTAAAAAAAAAATAATAAAAAATTTCGTTTTCTATTTTCTTTTTTTTTTTTAAGAATTATATAAATAAAGATAACAACTTAAAAAATAAACTCTAATATTCATAAAGATTTTTATGAATAGAATAATTAAACTCAATGCTTATAAAAAGAAGAGTGTTCAAAATGTTAATAGAAATGAAATGTTAACAAAAAATAAACAACCAATGTTAATAGTATTAGCATTATAAATTTATGATCGACATGAAATCATTTTCATAAAATATGACTTATAGAAAATGTTTTATCATAAACAAGAATCAGTTTGTTTTACATATGTGAATAATAAAATGGGTCATTTCATTTGCCTTTTTTTACTGTGATCTATTTTGCGAAACTGTAAGAATAATTTTTTTATAAGTCCCATTCAGTGTCCTTCATACTTTGTCTTGCTATTTAATTCAAATTAATTCGAACAATTTAATGCCGAAAATATAACATTTTCTTGTCTTATTTGTAAATGATAAATTTCTCGGGGCTCATAAAATCTATTCGAGAAAGTTGCAAAACCATTTTTTTTTTAAATACTGTTAACTATTATATTATCTAGTCAACTTTAGATAAACATCAAAAGACAAGCTACACCGGCTTCTCATGGAAAATCTGGTTTGTTTTGTCCCTCTACGGTCGTTTTGTGCGCAATTTCGGCTAATTAGACCTGGACCTACAATTTAACGTGGATTCTGAACCACTGACAAGTATCTATGCCACCTAACGAACCTGAAGCCTGCGGTACCAAAGACCAGAGTCCTGGCCATCAGGCTACCATGGAATATATAGAGAAATTGTGTTCTTTTCTTTCAGAAGATACTCCCTATTCTCCCCATTATTAGTAATATTTTAAATATCTAATTTGATGTTGAGGATTATACTATAATTTGTGATAGGCGAGAATAAGGTTTTTCTAAGGACAATGCTCATCCAATGGACATCCTCTTTGAATTATATCACAACATAACTTGGAATACCAAGAAAAATGCTAATGATTAATCTTAATTGTTATTCTATTCGATTAATCTAATTTATTAACGATTAATCTTTAAATCTTCTTTTAAGTTGATTTAAATAATTCTTTGAATTTTTTTATGTAATGTTCGTTAAATATAACATTTTAAAACAAATTTTTGTTGAAAAAATAATTTTTAAGAAGCAGCAAAATAAACAAAGCGATAGGAAAGAGGCTTTCGTCTAATTGTCAACACTGAATCTTCGTCTCTTTGCTTTCTTCTCCCCTCTTTCCTTACGATCATCTCTCATTGATCATGACCGAGTTGTTAACTATATTTTTACAATAACTGTCGAAATTACGAGTTTTATATCTGTGATGAACCAAATGGCACCAAATAATAAATTAAAAAAGAATATGCAAAAACATTAACTGCATTTATAATCTTTTTTTTTTTATCCTTTGTTCTTTTTTTGAAAAACAAAATATCCATATATATATATAATTTAAACTTTCACAAAATTAAATGAAAATTAATAATGATAATTCCCAGTCAATCTTTACTGAAATAATAATACAATTTGATGTCTAGTATATTAGTATAATTCTTTCTGTGCAAATAATTATTACGGATAACATGTAGCAAGTTTGAGATAACTTGTTTTGAAATTTTGATGCAAAATCACTTAAAATTGTACTTTATTTTCAATTAAATCTTTACATTTGTGGGTTCCAGATCTTGAGGCACAAGTACAACTTTGTGCAACACAACTGGAGCGAGCTCAACTACTCATCGGTGGTCTAGGAGGTGAAAAGGATCGTTGGAATGAATCTGCTGTACAGCTAGGTATTCAATACAATAACCTCACTGGTGACATACTTATTGCATCAGCAGTTGTGGCTTATCTGGGTGCTTTTACTTCTGCTTTTAGACAGGTTTGTTTTTTAATTCATCTTTAAATATTATATAAAAAATAATTTTTAGCATACAGTAAAAAATAATTTTTTTAAATTTTGAAACGTGTTTTGTTGTTTCTTATCCCACTTGGCTGGCCAAGCCCACGAGCCCATATGGACTCATGATTGAAGGGGAAGGAAGCAGCTTCTGTTGTGATGGAGCACCCGTGGGTAGAAGCCTGACTTTTGCTCCGTGACGCTCTTACAGTCATAGAAGACCGGGACCTACGGCCTAAAGTGGATTCCGAACCACTACAAACATCCATGGCACCGCCGGGATTCGAACCCGAAACCTGTGGCACCGAGCGCCAGAGCGCTAGACACTCGGCCATTCAGGTCCCAAATTTGCCAACGGCACGCAGTGTTCCCAGGTGGTCACCCACCCAAGTACTGACCGCGCCCAATGATGCTTAACTTCGGTGATCTAACGAGAACCGGTATATTCAGCATGGTACGGCCGTTGGATATAGAGGATGACTTAAACTATTGTCGGGATTTCCGTACCTTATAACTTTTGAATAAGAAAGTGACTACAAACTCAAATTTTGCATGCGTATTTATCAATATGCCAACAAGATGTATATCAACTTGAAATTTGTTTGACATTGTACAGTCTTTCATTCTTCCGTAAGCAAATAGGCACGATAAGCGTACATCCATAAATCTCAAGTAACATAAGCAAAAGAATGGAATTGTGCCTCCATAGTCCTATAGTCAACAGTATGCAGTACATCGTGCTGTTGATACATTTATTCTACTACTGTTATTAAAGTCTTTGGGAATAAATATTATGCAGTTACCATAGTTTATCTACAGAAACAAGTAGACAAAGTTTCCACAATTCTACAATTAATCACCTTTAGCTGGCCGTCTTGTCTTCTTCTGTGTGTTCCACTTATTTACAGACATTTTTTAATTCGTGCTAATTTTATACGTCATGAATAACAAACTAGACTTAAAATTTTGATAAAGCATTTTAGACGACCTTCTTTTTTTGTGAAAATCGAATAAAACCTATATTTTTACAAAGGAGAACAATAAAAATTACTGTTTGATGGAATATAATCTCAGGCACTTATTTATAATCATAAAATCCATTCCTACCATTTGATTGGCCTTGTAGTTAAGTTCATCTAATGGCCTATCAAATAGCAGTGTTGGTCTTAGGTGGTGGTTATAATGGGATTTTAATGTTTTAACTGATCATTATACACTGAAGTGACAAAAGTCATGGGATAGAAATATGCAAATTTTCAGATGGCAGTAGCATCGCGTAGAACTGGTATAAATGCGCAGTGCTTTCGCAGAGCTTTCATTTCTGTTCAAGTTATTCATGTGAAGAGGTTTTGACATGATGATGACCGCACGACGGGAATTAACAGACTTTGAACGCATGGCGCTAGACGCATGGATCATGCCATTTCGGAAATCGTTAGGGAATTCAACATTCCCAGATCCACTGTGTCAAGAGTGTGCCGAGAGTATGAAATTTCAGGCATAACATCCCACCATAACAGCGCAGTGGTCGACCGCCTGCATAACGACAGAGACCGGCGACGTCTGCAAAGAGTCGTAAATTCTAACAGACAAGCAACACTGCGTCAAATAACCGCAGAAATCAACGTGGGACGTACAAGGGACTTGTATGTTGGGGGCTGTGCGGAAATTTAGCGGCTTTCTTGGGCTATTCCGGCAGAAGACCGACTCGAGTGCCTTTACTGACAGAACGACATC